>WARS01001466.1:992862-1179019 GCA_008933995.1 Datnioides undecimradiatus | reverse complement strand
ACCACCACCACACACACACACACACACACACAGATTCAAAGTGTTGAGTTCAGTCCTGCTGCTCTGTGCAGGCCTGTTAATTAAACTTTGGAACAGAAACTTGCGGCAGAGACTCAGATCTCATCCTCTGTGGAGACTGTGGAGCCTTGCTGCTGCTGACATCATGACATCACCACCGCTGCTGACATCAGCATATCGTCACATGCATGCCGTTTGATTTTGCAGGACCACATGGTGACGATGCATGACGTCCTTGATGCTCAGTGGCAGTTTGATCACAACAAGGATGAGTCGTACCTGAGGAGAGTGATATTCCCTCTGGAGAAGCTGCTGGTGTCTCACAAGCGTCTGGTGATGAAGGACAGTGCGGTGAGTTGTCTGAAACACTACCGCCATTTGCCCCAAACCTTTCTATGCTCCCTGTCCACTTTGTTAGGGACGTCTAACTCGGACTAAGACGCGGGATTTCACTGCAGTATTTGGGTTTGTTAGGAACTGGATGCTGAGTGGTTTTTCTTGAAACCGACTGAATGACTCTGTCTCCAGGTAAACGCCATCTGTTACGGGGCAAAGATCATGCTGCCAGGTGTCCTCAGGTATGAAGACGGCATCGAGCTCAACCAGGACATTGTCATAATCACAACCAAAGGCGAGGCCATCTGCACAGGTGCGTGTGTGTGTGCGCGCGCACAAGTGAAGCCACATGATGATTTGAACAGCTTCATTAGCTCTCGAGCCGTGATGACCTACTATCTATCACCCTTTTCTGATGGCTTCACTGAGCCTTTGAATGTGCTTTGGTCTTTGAGATGATTAACGAGTCCCACACTAGACTAACGCCACATCAACAAAGTTTTTCTTAATGACCCCCAGCTGTTGCCCTGATGACGACAGCTGTCATTTCCACATGTGATCATGGCGTTGTGGCCAAGATAAAGAGGGTGATCATGGAGAGAGACACGTATCCTCGGAAGTGGGGTCTGGGACCGAAGGTACACTTGAAGATATTGATAACTTTTGATCAATGACAGTGATTTTAATTCTCCTGTGAACTGTGAGTGGATGTAATAATTTGTTGGTGTAAATGATTGTCACCAGGCGAGTCAAAAGAAGATGATGATTCAGAAAGGACTCCTTGACAAACACGGGAAACCAAACGGCAGCACGCCTGATGACTGGAAGAACCAATACGTCGACTACAGGTACACATCACCTGAACAAGGCGGGGCACGTACACAGATGTGTGGCTGGTACAGACGTGGGTTTAACAGAACAGGTAAACCTGTGAGCTACAGATGAGCAGGCGTCAGAGGTGAAGTTAGTTTGAAATCCAGGTGAGTCTGAGGTAAGGTGCAGACAGTTATCTCTCACCGAGCTGTCGTGCTCTCTGAGGGAGTCAGTCTGCTACAGAAACTTCAGGTCTGAGCTTCTTCACTCTGCTGTTAGCTGAGCTGCTGCTCACCTGAGAACAGACTCACCTCAGAGCAGTGATGACAGTCTGATAGTGGTGACATCACACTGCTGCTCATTTTCAGATTAAATGTTGGAATAAATCTTTTACACCATGTTCATTAAAATGTTTGTTTATAATTGACAGCGTCTCCAAGGCAACAGAGGAGTCAAGTGAAGCCTCAGCAAAGGTAAACACACCTTAAGAGACACCAGTCACCTGACAGTTCTGTTCCCTTCATGTAGCTCGTGTAACGGGCAGCGCTGTAGACCGACAGTTTCAGTCACTGCTTGTTTGTAGAAACCGGTTCAGGTTTTTCATTTGAAGTATAAAATCATTTTCCTTAAGTCTGCAGTAAGATGAGAAACAAACCCTGGCATCATTATGCTGGCCTGATGTCAGACACCTGACCTGTTTGACCTGTGCTCTGCAGAGGAAAAGGGAAGCTACAGACAGTGAAGGTGAAGCTACGACCACACCCAGCACGCCATCTGCAGAGGATGTTAAGAAAGACAAGAAGAAGAAAAAAGAGAAGAAGCCAAAACTGGAGGAGGCGGGGCCTGAGGAGGCAGGGGTGGAGCCTGACACACAGGTGAGTTTGGCTCAGGCATTGTTCTAGTGGATGTAGTCTTCAGGTCAGGAAAAGTGAAGCTGATGCTGTCAAACCTGCGATTCGTCTTTTAAAACGTGACAGTCACCACCTGATGTAAATCAGCTGTCCAACAACATGACATGGTGCCCTGAATGGAAACGATGTTAAATCTGACTCACATGAATTTCAGCATGAGTGTTTTAATGTTTCCACACTGCGCCTTATTCCTGAGGTTTCAGTGAAGACATCCACATGAATCTCTAGAACATATTTCAGTTGCCGTCACACATCAATCTGGCTTGTTTGTATGCGCAGCTCCCACTGAGAGTCTGTGGGGTAAAAACACATTTCTCTACATGCACTCCATCGTCTCCTGACAGCAACACCACTTTAATCTTTACGAAGAGTTTGGACGGAGGAGTCGGCTGATAACATGACACTGTCCTGAAAGAGTTTGAGTCTCTGAAAGAACTCTGAAAGTGACCCAGCTTGAATGTTTGTGCTAAATATTCTATTCTAAATAATCTGTGCTGCAGATTGAAGCTGCCAAAAAGAAGAAGAAGAAAAAGAAACAGAAAGATGGCAACACATCAGAGTGACCACAGCACATCAACAGGTGAACAGCAGCTGCCACACCTGTCTGAATGCAAAGCATTCTGGGAGTTAAATAATGGACTACATGGCTGCAGGAAGGGGATGTTTTTTATATAAAACTTGGTTTTTTGTTTTTTCAGTTGTACATACGTGAACAGGAAGCCTGTTATTTTCAAAATAAAGGTCTTTGTTTTCTGTATTTCTCGTCTTCACCTGTGTTCAGATATGAAAACACAAGTTAGCAGCTGATCAACTAATCCACTTCAGACTGATCAAACACTTAATTATAGGAATATTTATTCCAGTTGAGCAACCAAAGTGGGAAAACTGATAACTAGCAACTCTCTGAAACATGCAGTCAAGGAACTGATCATTCAAGATGACTGATCAGTTCAGTCAACCATCAATCTGACACAGGTCTGGAATCAGATGTCAGAATAAACACAGTGCTTGTTCACTTCAGACCTCGTCAGGTTCCTCAGCGATTCACAGGAGAGTCACGTGTCCTCAGTGGTGGAAGAGCTCAGTTTGAGAAAGTATCAAATCATTGAACATAAAGCTGTTTACAATGACCTAAAGCTGACCACCTGAACTGACCAATCAGGGCTCTGCTGTTCACACCTTTAACCTGCAGCTGTGGTCAGGTGACATTATCACCTGTGATATTTATGGCATTTATGGTCTCTCACCATCTGGGCCGTTTGCAGGACTCATTGGGTCAGACAAAAAGAATCTGATGGTTCAGTGTTTGTGGGTGTGTCGTTGTGATGGGACAGTCCTGCTGATGTTGAATCACATCAACTGAGTAGAAGACACTCAAAATATTAAATGTTGAAAATATTCTATATTTTATTCAGGTCATTTATTTTGAAAACATTTTCATTTTCAACATTTTACTGAAAACTTGCACTGACTGGATTTACCCATCACGCAGCAGCAATGGAAGTGTGGCACTCTGTGATGAATGAAGCATAAACACTCGTCTTTCTGCGAGCTTTAATTCAGCATCTATAGATGGACTCACAGCAAGTCAAACACACAAAGTACATGGTGAGCGTCATGACCCCTGAGCCTCAGAAGACTGCACTTTATTCACTTGGTACACAGACACAACAAGGTGTTAGCATCTATCATCCCTGCCTCCGACCCTCACCCATATGATGTTCCTATTACTATTAACATCATGCGATGACCTGCAAGGAACCTCTGGTCACATACATATAACAGGAAGGAAGGACACTTTGAGGGTTTCATGGTTATAGTTGAAGGGGTCTTCAGAAGTCAAAGGACTCAAGAAGTAAGGTCAATTGAGAGGATACATAATATAAGGTCAAAGAATGAGATAACAAAATGACATCACAATAATATAGTTTCATTCTGTTCCACTACAGAAGCTGACATCACACACTAAAAGGCACATTTAGTTCAATATTTAAAAATGTAAGTGATCAAACCATTAAACTGTTGGCATGAAGAAACTGATGTCATAGCAGGTGTTTAGCTCTGGTGTGGTCAGACAGTCTGTGATTGGTCAGACGCAGTGGCAGGTGAGCAGGTCTGTGTGTGAGCTGGTGATGACTCGGACTCTGTGATTGGTCAGTTTCTGCAGGTCAGAGATCAACTGCAGGAGACGAGGACTCGGCTCATAGATGACCCAGCTCGGCTCGCTAGGGTCTGGCCTGTAGTACGAATCCAGAACCTCCAGAGTGTCGAGACGCTGCAGCTGCTGCAGACACAGGAAGTCACCATCTGAAACGTGATGATGTCTGAAACACAAACCCACTCAATTTAACAAGCAGAATATCACTATGGAAACCACACATCTACCATAAGACATGAAATGTTGCTGCGAGTGCTTGTGGTGATGGTATGGTTAAATCCGTCCGATCAGAGCAGCTCAGCATCTCTCAGCGTTTGTTCATTTAACCAATCAGCTGTTTAATCAGTGACAATCAGAATTTAAACCAAACTTTCATTTGAATCAAATCCAGTGTTTTAACAAGTTTCTCCAAACCAACTTCAGTTTATCTTAACTTTTAAAGGTCACTAAAGGAGTGCAGTTTCTGATCATTGATTATTGGGATTATTGGTCATTTATAGAAGACAGAGGTGACCATTTGAAAGTGTGATGCATGACAGTCAGGTGAGGTCATTGGATTTCATCAGGAGCCTGTGACCCACCTGATCCTGAGTGTCCTCAGGTGAGGGAACAGCTGTGGGAGGAGTTTGACAAGGTTGGACGAAGTGCCCCAGGGTTCCAGGTGCAGGTGTTCCAGGTAAGGAGCTCTCTGTGAAACCACCTGCAGGTCTTCAGGCTGCAGATCCACACTGAGAGTCAGACTGAGGAGGGAGGATGGCAGGAAGTCAGCGTACGCTGCCAGAGGATGGCCTCCTATTGGATAGTCAGTGCAGGTCAAAATACTGGAAGGCGTGTATAATGCAGATGAAGGATGAGCACTGAAGGGACTTGAAACAGTGTCAGTTGAAACATAACAGACGAAGGCAGTGACATGTTGGCGAAGATGTGAGTAAAGTTGACAAACCTCAAACGCGTGAATTTAAAATTCAAAAAATGCAACTTTCAGGTGGCATCCAGCTCATTTGAGTGAGATGGCCACACAAATCTATTCTCCTCATTTTACAATCTCTGTCTTTTGTTATTTGATGCAAACAACTCATCCTACGCCAGTTCTGCGCAGCAGGATTCAACCACCACACAGTGTTAAGCAGTGAAAGTAATGTTTTTAGAGATGAAGAATAAAAGCAGGGACACATCACAAGTCACAGCAGAGACAAAGCAGAGTCACATCACGAGTCACAGCAGAGACACATCACGAGGCAGAGCAGAGACAGCAGAGACAAAGCAGAGTCACAGCAGATGTTATGACTTACCATGCACACTGAGACTGCTGAGCTGCAGCAGTGATGTCAACCATGTTTTCAGGTGACAGGTGGGTCCTGGTACGGAGTACAGGTGGAAGATTGACAGGCTGCGGAGTTGAGACAAAGGCTGGAGAACTTCATGTGTCACTGCTGCATCATAGTTCAACAACTGCAGGTCAGACAGCTGCAGAGAACCACCACCTGCCAGAAGACAAACAACACCGGTCATTATGCAACCTGGCAGCAGAGGTCTGCACTGTGAAGGGACATCCGAAGTCAGCAAGGAAGCCTCAGGTTTAACTCTTCTTACTGGGACATGTCACGATAGTGACTGATACTGCACACCTGAGCAGGTGATGTTCTACATAAGAGATCAGCTGGTGTGAAGCTCCGCCTGCAAGCCAATCAGTTCTCCTGAGAGTAGTGTCATTGTTGGTAGGAGATGGTGTGGGGCTCGGTGTGGATGGTGAGAAGGTCTGTTAAAAAGCTCTCAGTGTTCTACAGCCCTACAGTCCTACAGCATGTCAGAGGCTTTTATACAAAGTGACATACATATAGAACAGGCACAACACAAGCAAAGATCTAGTTGGAAAAGCAACAAGGACAAGCGCTAAGAGATGTTCGAGTCCAGTCAGACCAAGGTGTCGACAGGTGTCAATGGGTAGAGCTGATGCTTTTTTTTTATTAAGTAAGTGCTTGCTATGACAGCAGGTATTTGGAAAACAATCAGGTCTTGAGGAGTCTGTTGAAAGTTGTGAGTGATTCTGCGATGTGGGGTGACAGATGAGAAGAGTCTAGCTCCTGCTTTCAGGAGTGTAGACCTGGATGAGAGGGTTCAGTTCACAGAGCAGAGGCTTTACCTCATCAGGCTTTTCTGATATATGTCAAATTTTGGTCACAGGGGCTGATGACTGTCAGCTTCTTCAGCTGTTTGTTGCCATGGCGACATATCATCACTATGCTCTTAAAGTCCTGCTGACTGTATGCACTGTGCTGTAATCAGGCCTTCTTATGATATGTAATAGCAAACAACAAAAACAAGAACAGTGAAAATTTGTGTTGTGCTGTTTCATACCACCAGTGAGTTAACCTGTGTGTCAGTGTTTTAGATGTCTCCCTGTGTACCTGTGAGGTGGACAGGGCTGAAGAACTCATGTGACAGTGTCTTGTAGTTGATCATGGTCCAGGACAAGTGTTTCAGCTCGGTCAGGTTAGTCAGGATGCCACGGAGTGTCGGGACTCTCAGACTGCCATCATGGTGCAACAACAGCGATGTGAGACGAGTCAGGTGACTGACAGCTGCCAACAGGTGAGACGCAGAACAGGTGAGCTGCACGTTACAGAGGCTGAGCTGTGTCAGCTGATGACTCTGAGGAAACAGGAAGTCGACGTTCTTAAGCGGGGTGGAACAGTTGGTGATGGACAGATGCTGCAGCCTGCGGAACAGTTTGAGTTCATTGATGCCCGCCTCCATCCAGTGGTCCAGGCGCAGTGCACTGAGGTTAGGGAGCCAGACGGAGAGCTGCTTCAGGTGTTTCCCTTTACCTGAATGCACCGACACGCTGCCCATGTGCCTTTGAGCCAGGCTGCGCCAGAACGGCCGGTTATATCGCGTGAAGTCTCGCAGCACGACTGTGAAGCCTCGCCACAGGGGGCGGGACTTATCCAGCAGGTGTTTGAAGTGTAAACAGGTGCAGCGCACGCTCAGTTTGTCTCTCCAAGACAGAAAGCTAAACACCTGCAGCCACAACTCGGCAGGAAGCTGCAACGCCGAGGTCATCACACTTTAAACAAAAACAACACAAACAACAAACTCTGAGCTCTGTCAGTAGTCAGATCAGCTGGATGTGTCGTCAATTGGCTGATGTCTCATCATCGGTCAGAGGAGCTGGACTCTCTACTCGTCCTCTTCGCTTGTGCTGCAACTTCTTCCTGCTGAGTCAGTGAGCAGAGTGTGTGTGAGCAAGAGGAGGTCTCACTCTGACAGTTGCTGTTGAGCTCTGGATTCATGTTGAAGCACAGACATATTTTTTTATTCCTGTTTGTTACGTTACCAATATTCACATCTCATCATTCAAGTGTCATTCAGTCGCTTCGTGACTACAGTTCTACAGTGTCATTTATCCGAAGCGACATGTACAACACAAGCAAAGATCTGGTAGGACGTCCTCATGTCTCCATATGATGCTCCAACATTAACATAAATCATGATGAAATATAAAATGTGCTGAGTGACAAACACAAGTTAAAATGATAGTTTAAAAGAGAGTCTGTGTGAAGAAATTCAGCCTGTGTGACCTGAGGATCATTTGGGTTACAATGAGACTGAACAGGCGAAGATATGAAGCTGATTCAAAACATAAAAACGGCACTAAACTAAATCTTTTTGATTCTCTTTTGTTTGTCATTCAACGGATGTTTGAATATTAACCTAAAGTCGGACTGTGGTCAGCTGACAGAGTGAGACCTCTGTACAGTCAAGATTGTGTTAGTTTGCTGACTTCTCTGTCGGGAAATTACCTAACGACGCCATGACGTCACAACTCAACAAGGCTGAAATACCGTATGGACGTACCAGCGCAGGTTGGCGCCAAACGCACTGATGTACACTGCCTTATTTAAGTTACTTTAGAAAAACCGGATGTACCCGCAAAGAGACCCGCACATTTGTCACACTCAATAAAATCAATTCATCAGCTGACTGAGCTAATGATGACATAATGATCCCAAAGCAAAATCAATAACGTCTCTGAAGGATCCACTGCTGTTTCCAAAGAGAGCAGCTGAGCTGATTATAATGAGCTGTTTCTAATTTACCTAATTGAAATTGTCTGTCAAGCTCATCATTATATTTTCATATTCAGTAAATGCAGCTTCAGCTTTGAGTTATTCATGACTTATAACTGCATGCAGCTGAGCTTTAGCTCAGGTTCACTGTGACATATTTCAGTTTCAGGTGTATGTATGGAGATGGACGGCACCGTATCTAAAACAGACTGAAGCTCTAAAACCAGTAAATGACGTGTTTGCACTTTATTTAAACACTTAATGACGCTTAAATACGTTTCACTGCACCGACTGCACGTGACAGCCTGAGTTCACCTGCACGACACACATGAAACCTGTCTGCCTGTCTGTGTATGTGCCTGCCTGTCTGCCTGTCTGTGTATGTGTCTCTGTCTGTCTGTCTGTCTGTCTGCCTGTGTATGTGTCACTGTCCGCCTGCCTGTCTGTGTATGTGTCTCTGTCCGCCTGTCTGTCTGCCTGTCTGTGTATGTGTCTCTGTCTGCCAGTATTTACAGGATGAACTCCATAAGGCGGAAGTGATGTAACGTGTAGAGCAGGAGGAGGAGGAAGTAGAACAGCAGGCGATGCTGACGAGAGACTCCACTACAGAAGAAGAAGAGGAGCCGGAAGAAGAAGAAACCAGGAAGTGATCGTCAGCGTGAGCGGTGAGGACGTATTGATCAGATGGAAGGTGGGTGAATACCTGATTCTTACAAGTTCCTGACAGTTAATTGGTTGATAGACTAATCGATGCAAAAATCGAGCTCGCGAGTCAAACAACAGTCAGACAGCTGATCGGCCGACATGTCACTGCGACTGTCTGGCTGTTATTAAAACCCATTCACCACAGCAAAAAACACAACAACAAATAGTAACAGAACAAGTCCTGGTTCCTATGACAGAAATCAAGTTATTTCTATGTTACACTAATGATACTAACTTGTGTTATTAATTATATTATAAAGGTTCAACGTTTTCATAGCTGTTCTATTTTTTGTGTTTCTTTGAAGTGATGTGTAACTGGGCTTTATTTTCAAAATGAAGAACAAGGTTTATGGTGAGGGAATTTAGATTATGAATATGAGATGTTGCAACTAATAAGATCAGATTAATGGTTGTTGCTGGTAACTAAAGAAACCAAACAATTCGTTTCCATATGAGATTTCACTATCAGTGTGTAGACCAGATTGACTGTGACTGAATGTGAGTCCACATTAATTCATTCTTTTTGTGTCTTTGTATAAACGTTTTAGACGCACAGCAGGGATGACTCACTTCTTTCACCTTATTGAGAAATTTCAAAGGCAGGCTCCAGATCCCTCTCCAGTCCAGGTCTGAGGTAACCTGGATCCAGTAAGACACAACATTTGGGACAAAGATGATGTTTTTTTTTAAGTAAAGTCACAGTTGTTCTTCTTTGTAGAGGCAATGATTAAAACTGAGTGCGGACAGTCCGTTGTAGACATCATCAATTTTCTTCTTTCTCAGTGTGAATCTTTTCTGGAATTATCAATAATATAAATGTGGAATAATCATAACCAAATAGTCCCTGTCTATGCTGTTTAATTTCAGACCCATTACACTCATTTGGATGGAGGTGAATATTAAATACTCAACACATTAAACAGTTTCAGCTGTTTGACTTTAATGTTTCACACATTACTTCCTGTAACAGCAGAAGACACAGGAAGTGACTGAAAGATCAAACCTTAAAACTTAGATTTATTAAAATACATTTACACAGGACGTTCAATTCCATTTTATTTTAAGTCTATTGTATTTTGAATTGTTTGGAGTGTAGTGGTCATTTCTTAAATAATGTGATGGTTACTGTGTTTTTTCAGTTGTGCTACCTCAGTAGTCTGAGTTCTGGTTTTGAGCACCCTAATTAGTTAGTCTCCAGGCGAGTCTGAAGAGCTTGCCACTTTGTTATTTTGCCTTTTTTATGTTTGGTGGTAATCCTGAGTGGGGGCACGCTTCAGAATATCACAGTTGGCTTCATCTCTGGTCTCCTGTGACATAATGAGTTAAGCGTTTAAAGTCGCCTCGAGCTCGGCAAGCCACTGAAGACTAACTAGGCTAGTAAGCCATCTTAAGAGGCAGAAGGGGTATGGGTGTTTTACTGCTTGTGTGTGCACATAGCACAGTAACTTGTTCAATTGGGGTGTGAGATGACTTTGTGTTCTGGTCCTTTTGTGAGGTTTTGATACTTACAGTAGGTGTGCAGTAAACTGTGACAACTGTGGTAACTGCATCTACATTCGTCGGGTCACTTGTGCGTTGCTGCTTAGGTGTAGGTGTGCAACATTCGTATGTAGTCGTGGACTACAGTGTGGCCATTTTGTGTTGTGGTTGTTGCAGTCCACTTTTGGTGTGGTCACTTGTGTTACTGCTTAGTGTTTGTGTCAAATTAGAGTGTTGGACCTAGTCACTCCAGATAACTTTTTTGTTGAGTGTGGCCTCACAATTAGTTTGTGGTGCTGGTTTCCTGTATCTGGTGCATGTTGTCGACCTCATGGCTAAAACTGGTTTTGATACTTGAGTGTGCAGTAAACTGTGTACTGTGACTTTTTTGTGTTGTAACTGCACTCCACATTCATTGGGTCACTTGTGTGTTGCTGCTTAGGTGTAAGTGAGCAACATTCATATGTAGTCGTGGACTACAGAGTGACCATTTTGTGTCATGGTTGTTGCAGTCCACATTCGGTGTGGTCACTTGTGTGTTTACTGTTTGTTAAAACCAGTAAGATCACGTTCATGGTTGAGAATGGTTCATATTTCTTATGGCACATGTTTTTGAACATTGTCTTTAGAGATACATGTTCGATCTTTCAGGGGGGAGGTGTTACGACCCCAGGGTCATCGCTTGATCATTTCTGTTAAAGCATGTATGTTTTAATCGTGATCTGTGAGTGTTTGATTGCTTGCACCTGAGTCTGGTTAATTGACTGAGTGGAGGACCAACAGTATGGATGGTTCCTGGGAGCTCCCCTAAAGGCCAGCTTCCACCAGTTCCTGGGGGCTCTCCTCTCTCCACTTCCACCCAGACTGCCAGCATGGTTCTTTTTTAGTAGGGATATGCAGACTGGGTGGTGTTTTTCATGTCTGTGTCCGTTTCCCCCCACTGTCAGGTCAGGCGGACGTCACAGTGACCTCAGTAAACAGGAAGTGCTCTGCTGTAACAGGAAGTGCACGAAAGATCAAAGACAATGCAGCTGACTGGCACAACCTGATGATGAGGTGGGAAAAACTCAACGAAGAGGGGTTCATTGTGGCGGGAAACATTGGAAACATGAGAGTGACACGGTGAGTTTGCGGTCAGTGTCGTCAGGTCAGTGCCATCAGGTCAGTTGAGGTTTCATCAGGTTTTATCACCTTTGTCTCCACCAGTTCTCAGAGTGATCAGCTGCTGCTGGTAGATGAGTCTTCATCACCGACACCACCTTCATCAGCCACGTCACAGCAGGCAGGTGGTGCTGCAGAGCTGCAGGATGAATGCTGCAAACTGAACGACATCGTAAACAAAATGGTGACTCTCACATGGTAGAAATATGTCTGCAAGAGTTTCTATTTATCTGACACTTGACGCTCTCGGTGCTGCACGTCAGAGCTGTGAACCCTCAACCCCCAGTTTCTGTCCAAAGCAAAGTCAAATCACTGTTATTGATTAAATACTGATAAATGTTATGTTGTATATAAATGTTATGAGTCTTCTATTAAATTCAAATCAGGACAAATCATAAAAACATGTCTGAAGTTTCTGCATTACCAACTGACTGCATGGAGGTTTCCATGGAAACACACTCATAAAGTTGGTTGTATTGTAGGTGCACAACATGTCAACAGGCTTCCGTCTTGTTACCAGTTTGCTCTGTTATCCTCATGAATATATACTTTCCTATGTATTCTGTTTTATGGAGACATTCTGTACATTTCTTTACTTAAAGTGACGACGGCGTTCAGACTTAACCTTCTGTCTGAAATCAACGTGTAGACATGTGAAGACGTGTGTTTCACATATGAAATGACATCATTTGGTTTTATCTTACTCTGCTTTAATGAAGTTATGGATCTGCAGACTGATAGGCTCCTGATGGAGAGTGACATGTTTTTTTCTTTGTGAGGTTTAATCAGTGCTCTATATTTAGTTTGGTGTTGTGACATGACATCATTTCCTGTCAGATTCCAGAGTTAACCTCATGAGGTTACTTCATTGTCTGAAATACAGAAACAGACTTTAAACGACTGATCTTCCTGATGCTTCAGGTCATTGTGGTGATGAAGATGGAGTGTCTGCTGACATCACAGCGAGGCGTTCAGGAACTGGAGGAGTTTCAGTTTGGACCTGAAGGACGAAAGCATCCACTGTTTCACAGCTGGGACACCAGACACTTCGGTGAGTCTACCTGCAACGCACAACAACCAACGCACAACACGCATTGCACAACACGCTGGGCCTCTTATGGAAACTTACTGATCATGTATTACTGATACAGATGTTATCATTAATATTTTACAACTGTTTTAATATGTATTTGTTGGTAGCTGTATTATTGAAAGATGCTATGGCTCAGTGTGGCACAGATGTTAATATCAAGGTGTTGGTGCATGATGCTGGACATGTAACTGAGCTTTGCACCTGACCCTAACCTGGCCTGGGGTGAGTCGCCTGGTCTCTGATGGTTTTTCTGGTTTCAGAGGAGTCGTCTGGTGTCCTGTTGGAGTCATTCAGATGGGAGCTGAGGTTGAAGCAGCGGATCCTGAAGGAAGTGGCCCACACTGCAGATGCTGACCTCTGCATGGTTTATCTGTCATGCTGGCTACACCAGCCCTTCACCGCCCCCCAGACCAGACTGACCATGGAAGCGATGCTGCTTGAGACTGGACACCGTCCACTCTGACAATATCTGTCTCTCAGAGTCATGAGAGCAACATGTTGTTCTCCTGAAAGTCCTGGTGTTAGCCTAGCTTAGCCTAGGGACCGGAGGCGGGGACAAACTGTTTGCCCAGCGTCGCGCAGCTTTGGCTGAACTGAAGAAAGGAGACAAAAAGATACGTCCTGAAGTTGAGCGAGAACTCAGAGAATCAGCTGATGGTCTCATCTTCAGGTTGTCATGACAAACTCTCTGAAGCCTGAAATTCAATGCCAGTGTTTATAAATGTCTTTGTTTATGGCAGACCCAAAATAAATTATGTATATTGATGTAAATCATTTACTGCTGACTTCGTCTTTATAGTCAGTTTGTTTGTGAAGTCTGTGAAGCAGCAGAAGAAATGCTGCAGTTGCTCTTCTGCTGTGATTTCTAATAACGATGTACTGATAATCCGTTGTTAAACTGATAAAGCTTATAGCTCAAGTGGGCTCAGGTGAGTTCAGGTGACCTCTGAACCAGCCCTCAGTCGTGCTGTTATAGGCCTCATCTGCAGGAAGACTTCCCACGATGCACTGGAATCCTCTCTCCTGAAGTTTGGTGCTTCCTGGTTTCCTCCTCCCTCTTTCTGTCACTTCCTGCAGCTGTTCTAGATCTGCAGAGTCTGGATCCATACAGTCTGGATCTGTAGACTCTGGATCTGCGATCACATGTTGACACAGATGTCCGCCCACCTCAAATCAGGCTGTGCTCTGCTGCTGCCTCCAGCTGTTTGTTCACAGCGGGAACCCTCGGCTGTAAGTCATATGAAGAGTTCAGCAGATGTGCTCTGTGCGTGAAGTGCTCTGAGATAACTATCACTCACTGAGACCAGTTTGGGAAATACATACCCCGAAACATCAGAGTTTACAAAAGCTTAATGAACCCAAAAGTGAAGTGACTCGAGGTACCAAGAGGGAACATGAACATGGTTCTTATTATGAACTCTTACTATTTTCATTAGATAAATAAAATGAAGTTTTTAATCTGTAGCACCAAACAAACTTCAAACCAAACACTGTGGGAAATGTGCTGCACAGAAGAAACGACACAAACGAGCAGTTTATCACATGTTTATTGGAGGAACATGAAATGTGTTTTCTGCATTCAGCTCTCCAACGATCAATCTGACAAATCAGCAAAGTTCAATTTCCTCCAAACTGATTTCAGTCCATCCTCACATGGATTCTCCAAACTAGTACAAATGTTCAGTTTCCGTTTGGAAAATGTTTTGTGAAGTTTTATAAAAAGTAATAAAATAGTGCAACTTTTAAACTTTGTTTTCATATTTATCTACATATAAACAGACGACTAATCCACTTCTACTCTCAGACGCCCAAATGTCCAAACACTGGAGAAAAACAGGTTTACAAATTTACAATCAATAAAAAGCAGCAGGGAGATCGGCTCCTGCTCAGGAGTCGCCGCTGACATCATCACAGGAGAGAACTGAATCAACCAATCAGACAAGGAGTACAACTGAGACCATAAATAAGACTGTTCATCGCTGCTGAGTACAGGAGCCCAGAGAGGACATCAAGCTGTCCCAACTGATCTCTGGTGATAACGTTTCTGTTATCACTATTGATCAAGTTGGTCAAACAGTTTCCTGTTGATCAGGAGATAGATGTGTCATCACCTGTTTCGACTCAGATCTTTTTCTCAGGATAACAGTCTTCACATGTTCGATAAGAGCACCACTAAATTAAAAGACAGTTACACAAAAAACACATAATCAGGCCACAGGAAGCCTAAAGTCGACTACGTACGGCAACTTAGGTCAGAGAGAAACTTCAGTCTGTTGGAAGGGCTTCAAAACAGGACGTTCAGTGTGATGAAAGACGTCATGCCAACGGAGACGATGTAGGTTTGATATTAAAGGAGCAGTTTGTCCTCAGATGTGACTCTGAAACATCTGAAGAAAACAGAACACGTGAAACCACCAACCTGCAGTCTGAGGATCTGTAAGCACTCCCTACAGGCTGCTGCGCTCTTCATACACCCACAGCTATAATACAGGTTTTCCTATGGGGGGGGGGCAATGTTAAAGTCTGGACATGAGATGCTGCCTCGGGTTGGACAGGTGTGTTTAGGCTCCAGCCCCCGTGAGACAGAGCTATAGAAGTGCTCGCTGACATGTCTCTTACAACTGACCTCAGGACGTCTGCCTACGGCACCTGGAAGCTCATATCATCTGAGGTCAGGGTAATGTGGTTCAGGTCAAGTTCTGGTCTTGCTTAGTCCAGATCAGTGGAACTGGAATCTGTTCAGGGTTCACTGAGGAGCTCTGGTTCCATCAGAAGCCTCAATACCCAGCAGGGCCTGCACAGCCTCTAGGGGAACCCCCTCTGGGGTCTGGATGTGCATGGTCGTCCCATCAGGTCCATTGACAATCACAATCCGATCTAATCCGGGCTCCGCCAGCTGGACCGTCAGCCCCTCAGTCTGGATGTAAATCTCCTGACCCTCCTGCAGCTCTTTGGACTCACAGGGCTCTGGGTTAGGGTTAGAACTGGACTCAGATTGGAAAGAGTCTCTCTCCTGAGAGGAAGTCAGGATCTGGACAGAGCTGGACTCGGCTGCACTGTTATCAGGAGTCTTTGAGTCTGCAGCAGGTTTGGGACTTGAACCCAAATCTTTCTCCTCCTTCTTCATCTGGTCTTTGGTATCACTGGTGCTCAGGACCTCGTCCTGAGTCGCCTGCACCAGCTCCTCCACCTGGATTTCTCCCAGAGTCACTTCCATGGGTGTGACAGGGGGAAGAGCCTGGGTGGAGGGCATCCCGGAAGAGTCGGGTCCAGAGGAACTACAAAACAAGAAAGACTTGTTGAGACAAGATCAGTTCACCAGAGGACTAAACTACAGACAAAGCTCAGCATCGGACTTCCTGTGGCTCTACAAAACCTAAATTCTCAGTCAGAGAGACAGAGATCTATTCATCAACTTCCTTACTGAACTCAGTTCTTCAGGTTCTCTGCTGGTTCCCATTAAAGGGGCAGTTCGAGCTCCTTGGTCCACAGGGTTTTGCATTAATGGTGACATTGTTTCCAAACAAGCTGTTTAGTGAAAAGATGTTTTACAGCTGATTCAATCTGACTCTCAATGTTACCTACTCTTGACAAGGGTTAGACATTAGATCTCACCTCGACTCGGCCCAGCTCACCTGGAGGAAGAGTTAGCAGAGGTGCTCAGCAGTTTGGATCCAGATGGAACCAACAGAGGAGACACTGAAACCGAGCAGGGCTTCAGAGAGGACGGGACCGATGTGTCAGCTTGGAATGAGAAGGGGAAAGACAGAGTCGGGTCAGTTCAGAGTTTCACCTACAGCAACTACAGTGCTAATGAATACTAACACAGTGCTGTGAAGTGCAGGTGCAGTACAGGTGTAGCAGTGCACAGCACAGGTGTGTACAGGTGCAGCAGTGTGCAGCACAAGTGTGTACAGGTGTATCTGTGCACAGCACAGGTGTGTACAGGTATCGGTGGGGTACAGATGCAGTAGTTAGACCTGTTTGTGGCGTCTCGATGCCATTCTGGTAAACTGGAACACTGTTCTCCATCTTAAATCTCTTTGAAGGCGGCAGCATCTTGGAATTCTGGGAAACAGAGTTTCTGACTGAATCAGACTGAACCTGGATCATGTTTTAGCTGCCACACAGTCCTGGTTTCTATCAGGTTACAACAGATCCAGGTTTCTGAATCAGGCTCTAATGTTTTACACGTGCAAACAAATTAAACTGATTCTCCAACACTGTGCAGGTAAACGAGCAGAAACCAGATCCAGACTGGAGCCAGACCAAACCTGGATCCTTCCGAAGACGTGTTTACCTCCATGTATCGGATGTTCTTATTGGTCAGGCTGGAGCTGGGAGATGCTCCAGGGACCACCTTCATCCTATTCACCTCGTCTAGGATCCCCAGAGACCTGGCAACCTGCAACACACAGTCCAGTACAGTGCACAGACCTGGCAACCTGTATATGACCGCAGCCCAATGTGTCTGAACCTCTCACCTCAATGTTCCTGACCTCCAGTGGCACGGCTCCGGCCTGTGGGCTGATGATGTAATCCTGAGCCGCCTGTCTCACCTGAGCTTGCAGGGACTCAAACTCACGGTAAATGTCTGGAAACCGAGTCCAAGCCGAACCGCTGCGCTCCACCTGAGGCAGCCAGGACACAAAGAGTTTGTGCTCTGAGTAACGGCAGAGGAGCAGAGGTGAAGGTGTGACTGAGACAAAGCTTGTGTGGCTGCACCGATCAGACGATATCAAAAACTGTGCTGATGAAACCTTTTCATTCGTTCATCAGTTTAATTACGCTAGTGTCCGTCTGGACTGTGTGGCACACACTCAGTAAACACTGGAATCAGACTGGTCCTGAAACACGTGGATCATCCACATCAGAGTCACTGTACTCTCATCAATTAGACATACAATATCAAAGTGTGATTACGGCTAAGCTGGATAGTGTGTGTGTGTGTACCTTTGCCAGCAGCAGCTCCCACAGACTCAACATTTTTGTCAAACGAGGGAGAACGATGTCCATCAGCTCCTCATCCTCACATTGCTCCACAAGCTGGAAACAAACAGGATTGTTATGGCAACAACAATAAATCATATCCTGTCACAGTGTCTGCTTCGTCTTACCTCCTGCAGTCGGTCACGTCTTTTCTCCATCTGCTGCTCTGCAGTTACTGTGGTAACGGTGAGCTTAGGAGGTCGACCCCGACGGCCCCGTCTGCTGACGAGGCCCACCATCACCTGAGAGAATTGACCAATCAGATAACAGATTACTACATGAATTGAAGAGGTGAAGAAGAAGAGCAGGTGGAGGGTCATCTGGTCATGTCTGACGCTGCAGTTACTAACTTATTATTTAATTTGTAAGCCATTGTTTAATGTATGTATCAAGTCAAAAATATATATGGATGCACCGTGAGAAGAGTTTATTAGAAAAGAATTTATTACTGATTTATATTTATTGATTACTGAGTGTAATCAATATCTGCAATTCTGGAGTCAAACCCAGAGGAGAAGCCGGCATCTACATACAGGCGTGACCTACAGCTGACTGAACACTGACACACAGCTTTTTAAAGATATATAACATGAGACAGAGGTTGGAGATGAGAAGGCTCCAGCTTTAGCAGCTCCTCAGAGGCGATCACAGATACAAAGCAGGAACTTCCCCAACATTCAACAGAAAAGCAAACATAAATCCAGAGAAAAATCCAGGGAACGGATATTGACACTATGGACTTATACTCAAATACCTGGGTGTTCACCTGAACAATAAACTGGACTGGTCAAACCACGTAAATGCTCTGTTTAAGAAAGGCCAGAGCAGACTTCATCTGCTGCGGAGACTGAGGTCTTTTGGGGTGCAGGGGGCACTGCTGAAGGCCTTTTATGACTCTGTGGTGGCATCGGCCATCTTTTACGGACTAGTCTGCTAGAGCAGCAACATCACAGGTGTAGACAGGAACAGAGTGAATAGGCTGGTCAGGAGGCCAGCTCTGTCCTGGGGTGTCCCCTAAATCCGGTGGAGGTGGTGGGAGACAGGAGGATGATGGCGAAGCTGTCAGTCCTCATGAACCACACCTCACACCCCCTACACTCCACAGTAGCATCACTGGAGAGCTCCTTCAGTGACAGGCTGATCCATCCGCGGTGCCTAAAGGAGAGGTACCGCAGGTCCTTCCTCCCTGCTGCAGTTAGACTGTTCAATCAAGCCTGCTCTCAGCAGACACTCACCACATGCATCTGCAGATTTACGTGCAATAACATATACTGTATACATGTACATTTCCACTGGTATTTATATATATCTATTATTTCCATCCACTTATTGTCTGTTGTATATATTTTTTTTCCACTGATATACTTTTTATATATTTTAGTAAATATGATTCTACCCTGTGTGCACTGTCCTTCTGGCTTTTCCTGCTGCTGTGGCACTGTAATTTCCCCAGTGTGGGACCAATAAAGGAATCTAATCTAATCTAATCTAAGAGCGAGCCAAGCCATGCAGTGAAACGCCGCAACAGTGGATTGAGGCGGATGGCTACCCCTGCCAGAGTCGAAACTGTGAGTCACTGCAGCGATTTATGTCACATGATCATGAGCAAGACCAGGGTTACAGGACGTCATGTGACCTGCAGGTGTCACATGGTCAGAGTCAGAGCCTGATGGAGCGGGTGGAGGCTGATGGAGCTGATGTTTGTCTGCAGAGAGCAACCAGCAGCCTGAGCAGTGGAGAAGCTGCAGAGTCACAGAGGGAAGTGTCTGTGTCAGATCAGGAGGACATGCTGGTCATCTCCTCCCACATTTGCAGGGTTGTGCAGCGTGAATTCATCCCCCAGGGTCAGACTGTTAGTGGAGAGCTCTGCTGCACCGCTCTGAGGCGTCTGAGGGAGGAGACTCACCACCAACCACCTGAACTGGGACAGGTGGAGCTCTGCTTCTCCATCAGGACACACAGTACTGAGAACACATACAGTATTTTAGCTGCAGCAACACAATCGCTGCTCTCCACCCGCCCTGCTGCTGCATCTGCATCTTCTTCTTCTTCTTCTCCTCCTCCTCAGTGACGGTGCAGCTGAAGGGTCCCTGCCCTGACACAGTGGAGGAGGTCCAGAGGACATCATAGATGGAGCTTTACAAGGTCACAGAGCAGGACTTCCAGGAAGAGATCCAAGCGTGCCAGGAGCACTGGGAGCAGAGCAGAAGTATGGATTCTACAATGTGGGCGGTCTCCTCGGCCATGTAGGCCGTGCTGGATCAGGAGACATTCTGCGCTCTCAGACTGAACGACTCAGGTGTGAGTTACGATAAAGATCCAGGTTAAACCAGGTTTATGTGATCTCACCTTAGGAGGCGGTCCCAGGGATCGACCTCGTCCTCTGCCCCGCCCTCTGCCTCTCCCTCGTCCTCGTGGCCGGCCAGGGCCCCGGTACTGAAGGCCCCTGAGTCCTACAGCTGCTGCTGGACCCCCCTCCACCTGAAGACAGACAGATATGAGTTAGTACCTGTGACATGATTAAATAATTATTAGTAATTAGTTATAAACCTGTGTTCTGTAGCCAGTAGATCCAGATCTGATTAGCTGACTGGTCTCTTACTCTGTTTGTTGCCACGGCAGCAGGTTTGTCCTCTTCCTTCTTCTTCTCTTCCTCCTCTTCTCTCAGGCCTTCTGTCATCGTCTCCTGCAATTGACAGTTGTCTCTGGGGCGTGGCGTGTTGCTGGGCGCGTTGCTGGGTGTGTTGCTGGGAAGATCAGGCTCACCGTGGGTCGGATTCAGTTTGTAGTGCCGGTTTAGGCCCCCGGGGCCAATGTAGGCCTTGTCACAGGTCTGGCAGCGATGTGAACGAGACTTGTGGCTGTAGGTGAGACAGGTGGAAGCACCAGGTGTGAGGCCATCCTTCCTCCCACCCTCCTCTTCCTCCACGCTCATGTCGGAGTAGTCGTCAGAGTCGGACTGGTGGCTGTCAGCCAGGTCCTCCGTCTTTATGAACTTGTAGTCTTTGGCTTTGTACTTTGGCGGTCGGGAGACTCGACCAGATCTGGTCTGGATCTTCACTGCCTTCTTTTCTCTCTTCTTCACTTTCTTCTCCTTCTCTTTTTCCCGTTCTCTGTCTTTGTCTCTGTCTCTCTGCTGGGGGGGTGGACTCACAGGGGTTGGGGCGGCATGAGGTGCAGCTATTGTTGTGGGTTGTGCAGCAGTCGGCGTGGCGTTCTGTGTTGGCGCCGCCGTTATAACTGCAGATGCTCTAGCAGGATTCTTACTGATAGCTGTCGTCGTGCCGTTAGCAGCACTTTTAATTAGTGGGACACTATTGGTATTAGTGGCCGGGTAGGGTGGGGTCTTGACAATTGATGGGGGAGGGGTTTTAACAGCAATGGGGCTCTGGACTCTGATGGGGGGCGGTGCAGGTTTCTGTCCTGGACCGGAGGCAGTGCCTGCTGATGTTGTCTGGCCTGTGACCTTGTGAACCAAAGGAAGCAGGGATCCAACGACAGGGGTGGGGCTCTGCAGCAGCAGCTGGATGGGGGGGTCCCCAGGACGCTGCTGTAGGAAGAACTGCTGACCCTGCTGACCAACCACTGGCTGGATGTGGATGATCTGAGCGCTGCTCACGCTGCCATTGGCCGACAATTTCACCTGCGGATGACTGACAGCTACACTCTTCTGCTGGGGGGCAGGGTCAGGCTTCACCTCCTGTTTGGGGGGCACCTGGATCTGGAACCTGACAGCCTCAGACTAAAAAGACAGAAAACCAGAAAGTTCATAATGAGGATCTGAGGATGCTTCTGCAGATCATGTGACACAACACAAACAGCTTAATGGACTTTTTATGGTTTGAGTCAGTGAATTGAGATGAAATTCAAATATCAGAATAAACCGGCTCAACAAATGATCACCTGTTTTCAAATGGCTCTGAACGATTTATGAAGAACTCCGTGACATCCAAAGACTCAGACCAGGTCTGATCTGGATCAACCTGAAACTGTTTACAGAAGCTGCTTGGCTGCACAAACACAGTTTGGTGCAGAGAACAAAAGGCTGGTTTCAGTGAAACATTGCACACAGAGGAGACACGTGCTTACTTCAGCATGAACCAACAGATTTCAACCAGTAATATCATGACATTCACCCATCAATCACTCCTTTAACAGTGCGTCCAGGCCTTCTTTGTTAGCTAGTTAGCAACAGGTTCTTCTCTTTCTCAACTCTGAAACACAGGAACGCTCAATCTTTGTTCTGACCCACCCACTTTTCCTCTGTCCAATCAGACTCCTCTAAAAGTTGCGTCCCGCCCATCCTGTTTCACTCACAGAGACGTCACCTTATGGAAACGCTGCTTCATCTGGACTTTCTCACTTGATCAGGTTGACTGCAGCGTCAAGGCTGAAGGACTAACGTTCGTTTCCATCATCAGTTAAATGATCATTAGTCTGATCAATAAAAGATGCTGATCAGTGGTTCCACAGCAGCTCTAACTAAAACTAAAAGCTGAAAACGTCGTTGACACAGACGAGAAAAGACAAAATCCCATTTTCAGCCTCTCTGAAAAGAGAAACAGACAAACAGCCGAGATCAGTTATGGACAACTGATCTCACAATGCAACAATCTAACGATGTATCCGAAGGAACCTCGGTGCCAACAGAAAATAATCGTGTTATCTGACCATGAAAAATCAACTACAACCAAAAGTCATTTCTGTCTTGTTTCCTCGGAAACACTTTAAAACCTGAAGAGGTGAGGTTATGCAGCAGGTTGCAGGAGCAGGAAAGTCTGCGAAACAGGAATATGATTTTTCTGTTTCTTCTGTTCTTCATCTCCAGACCACGCAGATTTATCCTATGACCACTTCAGAAGTCCCGACCCTCTGATTGGGAACCACTGCCTAAGTCAGTACTGTTGGTTCGCTGCTGTCCTGTCCACGTGACAAAGCAGGTGAGTGGAGCTCAGTACAGACTCACAAACTGAAGGTAGGAGGGTCAGGCTGACCAGATCAGAACCAGATCTGTCCACCACAGTCCAGCCCAGCTGATATCTAATCAGGATCTAATGCAACTCACCTTCTTCTGGACCACCTGGACTGAGCCGGTCTGCATGGCGAACTGCTGGGCGACACTCTTCAGCTGCTGGGAGGCATTGTTCTGGCTGCTGGTCTTTAAGCTCTGCTGGGGGATCTGGACCTGTTTGTGCTGCTTCAGACTCTGCTGCGGGACCTGGACCTGCTGTTTCAGGATCTGCTGTGGGACTTGGCCATGGACCTGCTGCTGAGACTTGGTGACCTGGTTGATGACCTGCTGCAGCTGACTGGGATCCAGGGCTGAGTTGTGGACGGGGATGGTTTTGAGCAGCTGGCTCTGCTGGAGCAGGTGGGCGGCCTCGGTGTCGGAGACCTGGACGATCTGCTGCTTGGTGAGCTGCTCCAACAGAGCCTGCTGCTCCTCGGCTGTCAGTCCAGAGCCCTCCACCAGGCTGCCGTCCGGCTGTACGTAGATGATGGTGGTGTTGACCAAGTCCGGGCCCAGACTGGTGAACTCTGTGCCCACCAGGACGCTCTGTTCCTCCGGGATACTCTGTAACAGATCCGCTAGCTGAGCTCCGGACCCAGCCGGTGAACTCTCCACGGGCTGACCGCTGTTTGCTCCGGGCACCGTCTGTGAGCCCTCCCGGGTCAGACTGCCGTGGTCAGCAGCTGCTGCCGTTACACTCCCCCCGGGCTGCGCGCACTGCACGGCGTGGGACTGAGCCGCGGCCGCTGGCGGCTCCGCGGCTGTTATTGTTCTGGTCGGACCGCTGTCATCCTCGTTGTCCGCCATTTTGGCTGTGAGGCTAGCTGCTAGCTTAGCTCTGACTGGGAACCAGCTGGTGGATCAGATCCACCGGATCACCGATCGGTATGACTGAATAAATACTCCGCTATTAAGTCTATGCGTAGCGGGGAATAAAACGCTCCGTTGGGATGAAGGACAGCTTTAACGGGGGCGGTGACAGCGGGAGCAGATAACGGATAGCGGGGGGCGTTTTGTACTAGCCTAGCTTAGCCGTCAGCGGCTGCGGGAGCGCGGATCTCCCGGACCGGATCCAGAGACGGACCGGACTCACGTTTAACTTCTGTGTCATTCCGTGTGAAATCAGTTCCGTATTTACAGGAGGGAGGTGTGTTTGGTGGATGAGATACTCCCTCTGCGGACATCTCAGCATTTCGTAGGCTGAATCTTTATTAATTCATAGAATAGAATAGAATAGAATAGTCCTTTATTGTCATTGTACATGGGGTGGTACAACGAAATTGAGGGCGCTCCCTCAGAGCTACCGTACACCGCATGAAAACTATTTAAAAGAAAGGACAGAAAAATGAACAATAGCAGAATCAAAAAACAACAAGGGAATAAAAACAAGGGAGAAACAGTGTTCTCTTAAAACAGAGACATGAAAGGTGAGGGTATTTGAAAAAAGTGCAATATGCACAACTGAAATATATACTCTGTACATATATACTGTAAACTGTGAAGTAGTGCAATGAAGGTTATATATATATATATATATATATATATGAATGGAATATATGGAAGAAAAGTGAGGTAGAGTGGGATGGTTGTTTGTCATGTGTGAAGTATCAAATATCAGTAATGAGTGTGGTCTCTGAGATGAGCTTGTTGTGATATAACGCTTTATATTTTCTCGAAATAACGAATTAATTGAATTGTCGAGTTACCACAACGTATTTGAAAACACAATGCAAATAACAGCCATTGTCGGCTTCCGTACAAATGTTATATTAATATGCTTTCACTTCCTGAGATTTTAACTGGGACAAGAGATCCGGTGTCCGGGTTTTCCGACCAGCAGTCAGTGAGTTTCCGCTTCCGGTCGTTTATGTGTACGTTTTCTTAAATTATCCTCCGGCTCTGGATGAAGATAATAAACCGGGAGACCGAAGTCAGCATGAAGCGCAAGTCCTTGCTTTACTAAAGAGGATAAAAGCGAGACACACACAAAAGTTGGGCCGACAGCACAGCGCGCTGTTGCGGCTCCGCCAGCAGGGGGCGCAGTTTGCTGTCGCCAGGTCCGTGTCAGGATGAACAAACAGGGCGATGTCATGGCTCAACTCCTCCAGTGTCTCTGATTAAAACACCTGGAACAACATCGGAGCGGGAGCTTTTCCTGTGATCTCTAAGTAAGTGACCCCAGTCTTCCTCCTCACCTGCACCTGCCCCGCTAACGCGGAGGTAGCTGCTATCAGAAGATGCTAACTAGCCTGGACTCGCTAACAACAACCAGCGTTTGTTTGTTCTTGATGACATTATGTTGTGGGGATGTTTGCTGTCAGCTGCGGGCTTTGACCACAGCTCGCGCAGGTGTCGTTAACCTGCCGGTGCATCTCCGGCAGATACGGCGTCACACTGACTGCGTTCAACAAATGGTGAATTTAGCGATTCAGTGGCGCTGGGCCGAAATAAACATCCCGCAGACGATGCTGTAATGTTTCCGAGTGTCCAACAAGCTCCTGTCTGTAATTCGGCGCTTGTCTTGTCCGCCTTCAGCACAGACATGACCGGAAATCACAGCTGTTTATGTTCATTCGTGCTGTTCGTTGCCGCCCTCCGTGATTCCAGTAAATAAGAATACTGCAGGAGAAACTGCAGATTAATCACTGGAGCTCGGCCTTTATTGTTGTGTAATGCGGTCAGGTGTTCTGCTGGATTCACCACTCGCTCTTCATGTCTTTTTTTCTATAGGATCGTGTTGTTAGATAAAGAGCACTGGAACAGCAGAACCGCAGCTGTGTGAAACCGAGTTTGGTGCAGAGAAGTCTCCAGCGTCATTGAACCTAATGCCAATTTTACTTACCTGCATTTGATATAAAATGTGTTCACTGCAAAACACGACGTCAGACAGCGTTTATGTGTCATTAAAAGAGCGTTATCATGCAGTGAAATGTGAATTCTTTGCATTTGTGCGCTTTTTTTCGCCTCTTTTGACTCTTTTGAGAAACAAGTGCAGGAGAAACAGCGGATGACACTGAACATTTGTTGAAATAACGTATGAGATCCTAAATCTTTGTGTTCGGCCGCAGCAGCACCGGGTGTCTGCTCAGCTGCATGTGTTGTCAAACTCACTTTCAGGTCCCACCGACTCATTTCGGCAGAAACATGGCGACTCAGCTGACGTCACCGTCGGTGCTGAGAGAGTTCTGCCCGCTCTACTACCTGCTCACCGCCATCCCGGCCAAGGTACACACAGATACTGACCCGCTCAAAACCATACCAAAGCCCAGGCCCAGATACTGACATCCTCCACGGACTGAAACACAGTCCAAGCTACTGAACCAAACTGTTCCAGGCCAAAAGAGCATCCAAGGTATTGAACCATTAGAAGCCAAGCTAAACCCTAGACCATGGTGCTAACCAGGACAAAACTCACACCAGAGTCTCAACCGTCTTGAAAAGGTCACAGTCTTCAGCCTTGACTCTGTGGAGTTGAACAAGAATTAAATCGGACCCTTTTATCAAATGTTTCCTAACATCTGTTATTCATTTGGCTCAAATTTCCATTCATCTCATCGCCGCACAGATCTGCCCAGAGTCAAATTATAACAGTCTTTTACCTCTCACTGATTCTGGTGGTTGTTGATTCATTATCTGTTGCCCCTTGTTGTTCTGCACATATATGCTGTCACAGTTACTGTTACACCTGAACATGATCATGTCATAAACAAAACAGTGACAGTAAAAGCAGTGACATACTTTTCACAAATGAAGCACTGGCCCAAAACTCTCTCCACCTCAATGAAAACTAATTAAAATCCAGGGTTGTGGTCAGCTGAATAACTGATAAACTCAGCTTTGTGTCTCTGTCTACAAAAGGCAGATGTGCAGTCAGAATTGAGGCTTTATTATTCCAGTGACCAAAACAAGTTCCAAAGTCATTCAGTCAGGCGAAAAACCTCTTCACAGTTAAATCATCGTAATTCATCGTATTCAGGATTTTAGCCTCTGCACTGCTCACTGGTCATTGTGAAGAGCTTATTTTTAGTGTTTGCTTATCAACAGCACTTCCTGGTTCAACTGGTTGCAGCTCTACTATGATCCAGAGTCTCAGATCCTGAGAAAGGACACCTTGCTGCTCTTAGGTCCTGGTTTAGGACAAAACGAGCCCTGGTTTATAAATTGTATATTAGTATGAAATTCTCCTCTGTGCTGAAATGTGTAACAGATGTGTGAAATATAAATATTATTGTTATGACTGAGGCTGAAACATGTCCTGATGATGATGATGATGATGATAGTGGTGGTGGTGGCTCCTACCTCTCTCTCTTGCAGGTGCAGCGTGGATTCAGGTCTGTCCTGGTCTACCTTACAGCTCTGGATAGCAGCAGTGACTTCCTGGCAGTGGGCAGCAGTATTGGCATGCTCTACCTGTACTGTCGACGCCTTGCGCATATGAACAAGTACAGCCTGGAGGTCAGAGCTTTCCTTCTTCTTTGTTGTTCCATCTGTCTTTTACAGCAGCGTCCTGGTTCAGTTGTCTCTCTTTATTGAAGATTAACAGTAATGAACAGTTCCAACAACAGCTACAGCCACAGAGTGTGTGAAGTTTTTTGCCTGATGGTCCAACAGGGGGTGCTCTAAACCTTCACTGTCAGCTCAACTTGTTGCAGCTTATTGACCAATCATTGACTAAGCTGAGTGTGGGCTGTGGCTTTGTTAAAAGCAACTTACACATTAGAAGAAACCCAATGGAGCAACATCACCTCTGCAACCAGAAACAGGAATTGCCTGATCTCAGTGTCCTGAATGTGCTGCAGTCATTTGATCAGTGTTGAATTCACGTGATGGTCACAGCGTCTGTGATGTTTAGTGTTCAAGTTGATGTTTGTTGCTTGAAGGAGACAAAGATCAACAGACAGACAGAAAACCACTAATACGCCGTCACTTCATCTGTGTGTAACAGGGAAAGAGCGACGCGATCACAGCTGTAAAGCTGCTCAGCTGTTTTGATGATCTGGTGGCCGTGGGAACAGCATCTGGTCGAGTTGCCATCTTCCAGCTGGTGTCTCCACTTCCTGGTCGAAACAAGCAGGTGAGAAGTGGACAGGTGAAGGAGGACAGGTTTAGACTGATGATTCTCTGGCTCTTTTATCCCTTGATTCACATCCTTTCTTCAAACGAAAGTGTCATTATCACCGTGGAAAGGCATTCAGGTGTCTCTCTTTGAATAATCAGGAAACTCTTAATTAACTGTTAATTAATTATAATCACTACAGTTTGTGTTGTGTGTGAACATCATTTAAAGAGTTAAAGAAACAAGTTTTTTCAGGTTACCCGAGGTGTGTAGTTACCTGTGATTCACCTGTGCAGCCCCTTTCTTTCTGTTATCATTAATTGATTCATCATTATTACTCACCTGTCTGTCTCTCTGTCTGTAGTTATTACTCACCTGTCTCTCTCTGTCTGTAGTTATTACTCACCCGTCTGTCTCTCTCTGTCTGTAGTTGAGGCGTTTTGATGTGGTCAGCCTCCATAAAGGCTCTGTGACGTCTTTGGCGTGGAGCGCCAACGGGATGAAACTTTTCTCTGGAGACGATAAAGGACGCATTGTGTTCTCCTCTCTGGACCTGGACCAGGTGAAACCACAACTGCACAACAACGTCACACAACCAGAAGTTCAAAGTTCTTTGTTTGCAGATTATTTTCAGGAATTTGCAGAAATGTTTCATGTCCTGAAGCTGCAACTAAAGTGACTCAAAGGATCAAATCACATGATTGTTGATTGTTGTGTGTGCGTCTGTGTGTGTGCAGGGGGTATGTAAACCTGTGCTGCTGCTGGAGGAGTCCTCAGGTGTGGTGCAGATGGAGTACAGTCACCAGGTGCTGCTGGTTTCAACACAACAGAGATCTCTGCTTTACTGCACACAGAAACAGGAGGTCCAGCAGCTCGGTACCAAACCCCGCAGGAGGTAAACAGCTCAGCCGCTTAAGTTGGTGCACACGTTGATGGTAGTTTACACTTGGTAATTGTTGCACACTTAAACACTATTTGTCACGTTGGTTGTAGCAGCGGCAGGTTCGGAGCCTGCTTCCTGCCGGCTCTCTGCAAACAGAGTGATCTTCAGGTGTTTGCTGCTCGACCTGGACTGAGACTGTGGCGGTCTGACATCAGAGGACAGGTGGAGGACACCAGACTGCTCAAACCACTGTTCAACACACAGGTAATGTGTAATCGCATTTATATTATACTGGTGCTACAACAGCAGCTGTTAGCAGACAGCTCCACCATGTAAGCACCTGTATAGGTATTGATGCTAACGTTGCTGCTGCTGTGTCGACAGCAGCTGAGCTTATTATTCAGGCTTCTACACAGTTTGCTGTTTCTGATGGAGAGAAGGTACTCTGACTAACAACATGGATTACATTTTCTCCACCTGTCTGTCTGACTGACTCACTGACTCAGATTCCTCAGTTCGAGTTGTTTCCTCGTCCTGGTCCGGTCGGAGCGTACCGCCCGGCAGAGAGACAGCTCGGCCTGCTCAGCTGTTTCCTGAGAGAAGGCTGGATCCTCAGCTGGAACGAGTACAGCATCTACGTCCTTGACTGTCTTAACGAGGTGCTATGCACTGACTGTTAAATGAAAACAGGCCGATGAGCTTCTACTGCAACAACTACTGCAGCACTACATGCCTCGGTGTGTTCATGGATCACAGCTAGTTTTTTGATGTTTTCAGGTTATAATTGGAGCATTGGAAAGCAGTGGAGACATTGTATCAGTGTCGTGTTGTGACAACGAGATCTTCATCCTGAAAGGAGACAGAGACATCATCCGTCTGTCCAACAGCCCCGAGGGACTGGCCTCCAACTGTTAGTACTCCTGTTACTGCTACTTCTACCAGTACTACTACTGCTCCCCATCCCCTACACCACCTTTAAGCCACCACATTACATTTGAAATAGTAAAACAGCAGTAGTGATGAAGGAGTGAGACTGCAGCCATCATAGTGTTTTTATTGAAGGGTTCACAGAAAACTGCAGCTGCAGACTGCTGGACAATGAGCTGTGATCTGTTTGCTTTGCAGTCGTACACTCAACCTGACGGGTTGTGGCAGCTCAATCAGATTGATCATTGTACCCATCATTTACTTTTGCTGTTTAACCTGTCTGTCTCAATTCCTCAGTGTCAGAGCTCTCCGTCCGTCTGTCCTCACCTTTGGCCACACCGACCATTCTCCCACCAACTGGATCAGTGGAAACAGCTCAACCGATCCGAACCATGGCTATAATTGTAGAAGGTGGGAGGAGAGAAGAGGGAGGAGAAGAATGGGAGAGGCACAGTGAGGAGGGAGAGAGAGAGGAAGAGCAGGAAGGAGTGGATGAGGTGGAGGAGGCAGAGGAGCAGCTGGAGGTGACTGATGGCTCTCTACTTTCCAAGATTTCTTCGTAACTGTCCGACACATTCGCGTAAGAACCGGTCAACTTTATTGTCCATGCAATGGGATCAGTTAAACCCAATGTTTGTCCAGGTGATGGAGCAGCTCTGCCAGCGGTCTGGTTGGTTCACCAGCAGCTCTCGTAGCCGCAGTAGCTCTGTCACTTCCTGGGACAGTCTCCATGGAAACGCCCCAGTGACCACACCCTGTGAGCTGAGCTCCAGACGCTACATTGCCCCCCTGGGACAAGGGGAGATGCAGCAGGAGCTGGTGGTGAAAGCCATCAGGGTGAAGAAAAAGAGGAGGAGACGACAAGGCAAGCAGACAGACAGACAGAAAGACAGACTCACTGACAAACAGACAGGCTCACTGGATGACAGACTGAGGGAGACAGACAGACGGACAGAGACAGACAGACAGACGGAGACATACAGACTGAATGTCTTGTCTCTCTGTGTTCGTCTTCAGACAGCAGCGGTGGGAACCGTCTCTCTGAGAGCAGCTGCTCAGACTCCATGTTTGTAGTCCAGGATGGCAGCTGCAGTGACGGAGGAAGTGGAACTCCTCTTAGTGACCGAGCTTCTCTCATTGGTCTGGACCTTCAGAACCAGGACTCCCCTGAACAAAACCAGGACTCAGTTGAGGCAGAGGATGCAGGTTTAAACCAGTGCATGAAGGATGGAGATGAGGTGGAGTCATCCTCCAACCAGTCTGGGTCAGTAGCTGAAGACCAGCAGACAGGAACAATATGGGTTCAATATGTGGTTCATCCTTGGTTCAGACACCCACTGACCGTCCACCTCAATCTTTGTGTTCTTGTCCCAGCTCTCTCCTCTCTCCAGGCTCCCTGCTCTTCCAAGGTCTGGAGAAGCAACTGAACCCAGGAAAGACCTCTGATCCTGGTGCAGAGGCAGAGGTCCTCCCTCCAACCCCAGATGTGGACCTGCTGCTGGAGTGCACCTTCTCCTACATGCACAACACTGAGGAGGAGGAGGATGGGCGAGAGCAGCAACCAACGGAGGAGCAGGAGGACGAGTTTCTGAGCCCTCTGATTGGACCAGAGGAAGAGATGGAAGAGGAGGTGGGTTGATGCTGGAGCCTCTGTTATGAACGTATGGGTGCGTATCGTGATGTCGATACGCACAACGTTGTTGTTGACGTAATGGTACAGTTAGTGAAATTGACTCTGGGGATTTGTGGACAGTTTGCCTGAAAAGGTTTCCAGTAGTCCTGTGTCCTCTTACTCCACCACCACCTCTCCACCCTTAAAGCACTGGGTGTCTTTTTGTCTGCTTCCTACCTGTCTGGTTGCTTCCATTAGGTGTTCAAACTGGAAAATGCAAATAAGATTCCCGTAGTGACTCGTCCATCACACTGTGGCAGAGCGTGATGGTTTTGATTTCTTTAGATTCTTCCTGCAAGCTTTCAGTTCAGTTCAGTTTAATCTTATTTGTATGGCACCACATCAAGACTGAGTGTGTCTCAGGGCTTTTACATGTACAGCAGGTCTAAAGTGAAGCTCAACACAGGACTCTTGCGTTTCTACATGTGCTTCTGCTCCTCCTATTCAAAGATCCTGTTCACTCACAATCGTTTTTTCTGCCAGTCAGCAGACCCCTGCAGCTGGTCCTCAGACCCCTGCAGCTGGTCCTCAGACCTCTGCAGCAGGTGGGCTGCTGTCAGCCGCTGTTTGCTCTTGTGGTCACCAACAGTGGGAGCAAGAGATCATCATGTCTGGCATCGGCCAAAACAGTGACCTTATATTCGTGAAGCCAAGTGCTGCATGAAATGAAGACTTAATACCAGAAAACTAATGTAGAATAACATTATTAGCACTGTCCCTATATGTTGAATCACGTGCTACACAATACAAACTAAATTTATGCAAGTCTCTACTTAAGCTAACACAGAGAGGCAATCAACCAAACACATCCAGCCAGCAAAACCTAGTAAACCGCAGCTAAATTAAGATTACTGTCGACTTGCCCTGCAGGTGCTCATGCTGGCTAACGTGAGCAGTCACCTTGTTTTCCAGCATTGCATCATTTATTTCAGGCTAAAACTAACACCTTTTGTCATAATAACTACATGTGTGTCATGGATCACCATAAGTGGTGAAGTAATTTCACAAGCGGGACAGCTAGCAGACTTAGATAGTGATTTGGTGGCAGGAACGTTGGAGAACATTTTAGCTTAAGTTCCCTTTCCAAACAGCAGCTTGACAATTTACCGACTGAAGCAGTGCTTCATTTAACTCTAACCCTAACCCTGAAGCAGAAGAGAAGCAGACATTCTGAAACAAAAACCTGAAATATGTACTTTACAGAGAAATCAGTCTGTCTGTCTACCTGCATAAACTGCTTCTCATTCTTACATATGACATCTTTACATGCCTATGTTTGTATACAGGGTGATGACTTGGCGCCTCCTGCTGGTCTGGCAGACCAGATGTTTTACTCCACTGTGTCCTGTCTGGACAGAAAGCCCAGTGTGTCCAGTGACGAAGAGGGAGACATCTATTGTCAGACTGTGCCCCCTGCTGGCAGTGGAGGGGATATCCTCAACTGTTCATCCAATCAGGCAGAAAAGACCATTGACAGACAGGTGGACCAGAACAGTCAGGACAGAGACACACACAGACCTGACCAGGTGAGACGCGCACAGACCTGATCAGGTATGGAATTAACAGTGGCAGAGATAGAGGTAGAATCATCAGGTTTTAGTGGGTGGGACAGTTACTGACCTGCCAGTCACCTTGGCTGGAGGTGGTTCTAGGACCCATGTGACATTGAATGGGAAGGTAAATCGGACAGGTGTTGCAGGTTTTCTGAAAGCTAGAGGGACAACTCTTCTTGTTGTTTGGGGTCAGAGACTTTTGTTTCTGTGAAAAACCAAAAGAAAAGTTTGTTCCTCAAAATGTGAAATGTGTGTTTTTCTCCTCTGTCAGTTTGCAGAAAGCTGGATGGGGTACTCAGGACCAGGGTGTGGAATACTGAGCCTGCAGGTAACTGACAGGTAGGTGGTCAGCTGACTCTCAGGTGACTCAAGTATGACCTGTATCTGTCAGATATGTCCATGGGCATTTAAGGTGGACTGTAATCCGATGTCTTCCAGGTGACTAACAGGGGTCATCCAGGTGACTGACAGATGACTAACAGGGGTCATCCAGGTGACTAACAGGAGTTGTCCAGGTGACTAACAGGGGTCATCCAGGTGACTAACAGGGGTCGTCCAGGTGACTAACAGGGGTCGTCCAGGTGACTGACAGGTGACTAACAGGGGTCGTCCAGGTGACTGACAGGTGACTAACAGGGGTCGTCCAGGTGAATGACAGGTATCTGATAAGTGACATGTGTTTCAGGTATGTGTGGTGTCTGGACTTTAAAGGGGGACTGTTCTGCAGCACTCTTCCTGAAACTGGACTCAACTGGCAGCGCTTTGAAGACAACGTCCACCAAATGGCATTATCACCTTCAGGTGGGCTATGGTCATCACACCTGACAGATTCTGTGTTCATCAACTGTTTCAGCTGTCAAGAGTTTGTACTGCACCAAATGTCATAAGCTTCCAGTGAAAACACATGGTTATCTATTGAAAAAGCAGGTGCACAGGTATCTGTAACATTGGCTGAATGCTAACCGTTGCTAATTCCACCAGGTAATCTGCTGTGGAAGGTGGAGCAGAAGAGCATGACTGCATTCGCTTGTGCTAAAGTGTCAGTGAAAGGGAAACGGCACTGGTACAAAGCTGTAGAGCAAACAGGATTCGTGGCTTTGAGTGATGACTCCGCCTGGATTATCAGGACTAATGGAGATCTCTATCTGCAGACAGGTACTAACAACCTGTTGATCTGTGCACACACACAGCAGTCGGGGGGTCTGACATGCAGCAAAATAACTTGTAGCGTCACATTTTGCCCTATAAACATCACTTAACATCAAACAAGTGATTGAACATGTCTCCGTGGTTTCAGTGACACAGAACTGCTAACGGCTAATGCTGTGACTTTTCATGAGTCGACAAAATAGATAGACAGATAGATAGATAGAGAGACAGACAGACAGATAGATAGATAGATAGACAGATAGACAGATAGACAGATAGATAAAGTTTATTCATCCCAAACTGGGAAATTTCCGTGTTGCAGAGACAGGTGGAGTGAGAGACAGGCAGAGGGAGAGACAGTATACCGTCATCCCTCCAGCTGCTGTGTGTCTCTGTTTGACCAGCAGGGGGCAGCAAACTCACAGATGACTTCAGCCATTAACACACACAGAGCAAACACACAACACAAACAACACACAGCACGCACACAGCACGCACACACACAGCACACGCACAGCACAGACAGCACACAACACACACAACAGACACACAACACACACAACACACACAGCACATCTTCCAGCAGCTGGAGGTCTGAGGGGGACACAGGACTTCCTGTGTTTCCATAGTAACTGTTGTCTCTGTGTGTCCATCAGGTCTGAGTGTGGACCGCCCCTGTGCTCGCTCGGTCAAAGTGGACTCTCCATGTGTGTTCAGCCAGGTGTGTGTGAGGGGAGGCGTGGTCTGGGCTCTGAGCGAACACAAGGCCTTATTCTACAGAGAGGGACTGAACAGCTACTGCAGTGAGGGAGACAGCTGGAAGTACGACACCGTCAGGTACTACTGCTACTGCAATACTACTGTAATACTGCAATGAGGGAGACGGCTGGAAGTATGACAGTCAGGTACTACTGCTACTGCAATACTACTGTAATACTGCAGCGACTGTAATACTGCAGCGAGGGAGATGGCTGGAAGTACGACAGTCAGGTACTACTGTTACTGCAATACTACTGTGCTGTTTATGTAACCTGGTGTTTCTCCTTGGAACAGTATTGATGTTGCTATGTTTTATAATTAGCATTTTTCAGTTAGCAAATACCATTAAAATCAATGGGACTTGTAGCTTTGAGCTGTTGTAAACTGGCGGACAGGAGTGACGATCCATCAGCTCAGGATTTATTGATCACTGTCGGTGGTTGAGTTCCTGTTTGTGTGTTTGTCTTCTGTATCACAGTGAGGCTCAGGGTCTGGAGCTGATGTGTGTTGCCCTGGGAGACGGTGGTACAGCCTGGGCACTGGATGCCAGTGGCAGCCTGTGGTTTAGAACTGGCATCTGTTCGTCCAGACCACAAGGTGATGATGACCACTGGTGGCAGGTAAACAGGAAGTCCTTGTGTTGGATCATTTTAGTTTGTTTAGGTTCGATCTCAGTTCAGTTGTGCAGCTCAACAGCCCGTGTGCCGGTCCATCTGTCTGGCTTCATCAGATCAGTATTTCAGACTACGTGGTCTTCGATCAGGGTAGTCTGTTCCAGACACTGCTGCAGGCCACCCACAGTGTTGCCACAGTAACGAGGGCACCGGTGGAGCGGGTGGTGGCCTTCCTGTCACAGTACTCACACTGCCAGCCAAGCCTTGTCAGCGCCAACACCAGTGGGGTCTGGGTGGCGTCAGGACGGAACCAGCTGCACCTGGCCCGTGGCAGTCTTGTGGGTCAGTAGAGTCCAGCAGAGCACAGTATTTGCAGTTCAGTACAACAGCAGAATCTTGAGCACACGGTTTCCAGTTTTTCAGCTGCAGTTTGTGTTTGGTTACCCCAGGAACCTTCTGGCAGAACGTTGTTCCAAGAGGAACTGTCTCAGCCACCAGGTGGACTTTCATCACATCTTCGGCTGTCCCTCACAGAGAAGGTCATACACCTGTCCACTGCACACACCCAGACCTCAACAACTAGTCATTAGACCACAATAACTAATCCCTAAGAACTAGTTCTCAGACATCAAAAACTAATCTTCAGTCCACAACAAAAAGTCCTCAGACCCAGAGCACTAGTTTTAACTCAAGTCCTGACGTTACAACAACTAGTCACCAGACCTCAAGAACTGATTCTCAGCCCTCAAACACACTTGTACATGGATCCTTATTCCTTATAAATAGTCTACCTGTGTGTGTCACTTGTGTCACAGGCACTTTCCTGTGGTTGGCTCAGAGCAGGAAGGATCTGTTCTGTGTTTGGGACCAGGATGGAGAGCTTCGCCCCTCCTCTGTTCCTCTACCACCTGAGGTAACAAAACACCGGAGGCTGATTCTTCTGGTTGTTATTCATGTTCCTGGTCTACCTGTGTGCTCCATTGATGTTACCTGTGTGCTCAGGTGGAGCTGATTCACCTGTCTGCCTGTCGTGACGCTCTGTGGGGTTTGGATACTCATGGCCGAGTCAGTATTCGTACACTGTCTCCATCCTGTCCCATCGGACTCCACTGGACTCCCCTGGATCTCAGCCAACTTGGTATGTATCTGAGTCTTTCAGCTGCAGGTTCTGTTTGATGGGCCATGCTGCACTGATATCAGGTTCCACTTAGCAGGTTCCACTGTTGCTGAGCCTGGACAGGAACAGTCTGGACTTTGGTGACTGTAGTCTGTTGTTGCACCCTGTACTGACTGTGTGTTACAATGACTCTTGGCAGCAGAGTGTAATGGGCACCATGTTGAGGATGTTGGACAAACCAGAATCAGTCCCCACACTTGGATAGGTGACAGACCAGCAGTAGCTCAGCCCAGGGATGGCCTGGTGGCCCTGATGAGAACCTAGATTAAAAGTACACATTGTCCTGTTGTTGATGACCTTGAATCTGCAGGAGAGTGCTGCAGTGATGTTGGCCGTGAAGGGCAGCTGTCATCCAGCATCATATGCAGGCTCCTTGCAGTCAGAGGTAGGGACATCATAGAGTCCTCCAGGTTGGGGAGGCAGAGGACAGAAGTAAGAATGGCCCAGTCTTGTTGACAGTTTCAGTTTCATAGAAAAGACACGGGTAAATAACAGAGTCGAGTGACTTGGTATTAAGAAAACATCAACCCAGATAAGAACCCAAAGGTACCAAAACGGTGAGGAGTCAAGGTGATTGTCCCCACATCATCTTGGAGCTGCAGGGAGAGTGAAGAGCCTGAGACTGGCAGAAGAGGATCATTTGGTTGCTGAGAGGTCCAGCAGGATGATGGCAGAGGCCTTGAGACCACGCTGGGGGAGGTCAAGAAGGTTGTTCAGGTGTTCAGAGAGAAAAGGCAGAAGACAGAAACGTGTAAATCTTTATATGAGAATGGTTGAGAGAGGGTCTCTGCAAAAGTGGCTACACTCCAGCAAGGATTGAGAGGTATTAGTGGGTGAGGAAGGGAAGGAGTTAAGGATTAGGTTGACAGTGGACAGTACCAAGGTCTGTCTCTGACTGGGAGGAAAGGATGAAAAAGAAGCCAAACAAATGGAAGAAATAGATAGCTAGCTAGATAGATAGATAGATAGATAGATAGATAAACTTTATTCATCCTAATTTGGGAAATTTCAATGTTGCAGCAGCAGTTTACACTTAACAAGCACCCAGCAATAATACACAAAAAATATTTACAAGGATAAAAAAAGGAGATACATATATATAGGAAAATATATACAAAAAAGTAAAGAATAAATCTACTAAGGTTTCCGGTAACTTATGCCAGAAGTGTGCAAGTGCCTGTTGTGGATGTGGTGGCCTGGGAGGGTAATCAAGTGCTCGGTATGATGAGGGTTGGCTTCCTACAATTATGAAAACAAGATATTTGAGCTAAAGGATTATCGTGCAGTAGATGTGAATGAATGTGTACAGAGCTGTAGGCGCTGCAGGAGCTGCAGGAGCCTGGTGTGTGTTTGTGTTGGGGTGTGTGTGTGTGTGTTAGGTTACAGTATGACGCACATTCACACACTCTCAGCTGTCTTTCTCTGTCACACTGACAGGTGAAGGTTGTGTAACAAGTTTGTAACTCAGAGGTCAACGTGTGTGTGTGTGTGGATTCTGTCATACTGTAACCTGACTGGTGGTTCAGATCTGTTTTTAGTTCCTCTGCCCTTCTCACTATCAGAGACCATATGACTGCCCGTCTGTCTGCCTGCCCGTCTGTCTGCCTGCCCATCTGTCTGCCTGCCTGTCTGTCTGCTTGAACTCTGCACGTCACCTGTTACAGGTGTATAAGTGAGAGTCATGTGACTCAGTGTTGGTGGTGGCTCATTATTAGCTGCAGTAGAATAACCTGGTGTGTAGACTGTCAGTCGAGGTGCAGCAAGGGGGCGGCAGCGAAGCTGAGTTCAGAGGTCAGCAGGACAGCCTGACAGCCTGAGGCTGTTTCCCTAAAACAGGCTGACCTGGAATCTGTCCTGAAACTGGATCCAGCTCACGTTCTCAGCTAGCATCAGCTGGAATCATGAATAATGTTTTGTTTATACAGTATGCTGCGATCATGTGATCTGATATAAGTAAACACCAGACAATAATCACAGTAATTACACTTTTTGATTCTGCAAAACCTAAAACTAACTCCAGGTCAATCCAGTTCATTTGTGTTGCACTAAATCACAGCAGAGGTTATTTCAGGACACTGTGAATATACAGCAGTCTCAACCAAACATGTTAATTACACCCAGCCATTACAGGCAAGCACCCAGTGACACACTGGCAGGAGGATATTTCCTTTCAACAGGCAGAAACCTTGAGCAGAACCTGGGTCTTGGTGGGCAAGGGAGTGTCTGGGCTTACAGCAGAATAACTGAGTGTTTAGGGCTCACCTGAGTCTGAACCCAGACTGGGAGCTGGTTCCTCAGGAGAGGAGCTTGAAGGCTCTGCCTCCCATTCTCCCGTTAGAGACTCAAGGACCAACACAGAGTGATTCAACAGGTCCTGAGGATTGTTGAGGGCCGGCTGCTGAAAGTGGGTTCCACAGGTCAAAGGTGTGCTGCTGGAGGTTTCAGCTTGTCCTGCCAGATGCTCCAAACTCAAAGAAAACAATTAAGAGGAGTTAGAATAAAAATGAGTTAATGCTGTTTTTCAGATGAAATGCTCTGCACACGTGAGATCCCTATTCATTAGTTGTTTCACAATCTCAGCATGGAGCTGAGAGTGACACTGTGCAGGGAGCCAGACATTCACAGGGAGGTTTCTTTTGATCCTTGAGAAGTTTTTATCCAGCCCAGCAGATGTTTCTGTGGAGCATGAAGATTTCACCTGTTCTTCGATGGTATGAATGATACAGGTGTGTTAAAATGTCACCCGTGTGTTAAAGGAAGCGTTCGTCTGGTCAGTGTGAGCTGCGGCAGTCAGAACGTCTGGGCTGTGGACAGTCGAGGAGTCGTTTATTTCAGAGTTGGAACCCAGCCGCTGAACCCGAGCATGATGCTGCCAGCCTGGATCCACATAGAACCACCTGGACAGGTAACACACGCACACTGGATCCATCCGCATCACAGTTTGTGTGTCACCTGTCCAGTTAACTGAGACATTGTGTCTCTGCAGACAATAGGAGTGCAGCTGGTCAGTATTCAGACAAGTCCTAACGATCGTCTCCTCTGGGTGCTGGACAACCGTGGAAGTGTCTTTGTCAGAACTGGACTCAGCGATGAGATGCCTGTGGGGACGGACTGGGAACTGGTTCCAGGTAAACACCTGTCTATCTGCTCTGATCACCTGTCTGTCTGCAGTGATTCACCAGCACTTGTACTGATCACATGTATGCTGTACTGTAATCCCTGTACTGTGTGTGCTTGTGTCCTTCAGGTTTAGCCGTCAGTCAGCTGGTCCTCAGTTCTCGGACAGTTTGGGTTCGTTGTGTAAACGGAGATCTGGCTCGACGTTACGGCGTTTCTGACCGGAACCCTGCAGGAGATTATTGGAAGAAGATCCCCGGGACCGCCAACTGGTTAACTGGTGAGACTGGGTCGTTGCTGGTGAGACTGGGTCGTTGCTGGTGAGACTGGGTCGTTGCTGGTGAGACTGGGTCGTTGCTGGTGAGACAGGGTCCTTGCTGGTGAGAAATGTGTGTGTGTGTGTGTGTGTGTGTGTGTGTGTGTGTGAAATATTTTTTAAATCAACATCTGATTCATCAATTTATTGTGCAAACTGCAACAACTCTGAAAACTTGAAACAGAAATATCCAGGCTTTGAATATGTGATACCGATGTGTGTGTTTTAGAAAAATGGATTGGTGCAAAATCAGTAAGATAGTAAATCAGTAGAGTGTAAATAACATGTAAGTAAACGTTATTGGATTTAAAAAATTTTACTAAAAAGAAAAGTTTAACAGCCAAAATGATCAACAAATGTAGAAAACAGGCGGAGCAGGGCATCAGGGTATTTGTTTAATTAAGATTCTGGGGTTAATCTGTTTGAAGCACTGAGTGAGAACATGTGTCCGGTTACTTCACTGCTCATACTCATACCTCGTACTGAGTCTCGTTTGCCACCATGTTGATTTGATTAGCATCAAAAAATGAAGATGGAAGCAAATAGTGACCCCCTGGATCGAGACCAGGTTCTTACCTTGACTACTCCACTGGCCTGAGGCACAGACCCTGTTGACTAAGGCCGATCATTTGTTGGAAGGACTATCCAATCAGATCATGACTTCTTTAAGTCGCTGGGCTGGACATAAATCTGATTTTACAGCTGATGCTGGGCTTCCTGTGTTTGGGGGTGATCAGCACTGGTCAGGGGCAGAAGTTGATGAGTTATAGCTCATGAAGTCTCTTCCTGTGAGGTCACGTGGCTCAGCAGAGCTCATGTATCATCCACTCTCAGTATCTGCAGTGACACTGCTCAGCACTGAGACTCAGGTGTGCTGCTCTCTCAGGTGTGTCTCTTTCTGTCTCTCTCTCTCTAGTGACTCCAGAGGACGAGCTGTGGGCGGTGACTCCTATTGGTGGATTGTCCCACCGCCTTACCAAGCTCCTCCCACAGACTCCCTGTAGGTCTGCCCCCTCAGGCCCCTCCCTCAGCTCAGACGATGTTGATGACGAATGGGAGCTCATTTGATCATTGACATCACTGTGACGTCACTGCTGTTTGGTGTCAGTCTAATGTGGGTTCACCTAGTGGGACATTGTGATGTCACAGGGACACCACTCCCTGCTTACAGACAAGGGCACAGGTACAGACAGGAAGTGGGCTGCATGGTGTCACAGCTGGACCGACACTGAGCAGGCAGGTGACGTCCTGTGATGGCAGAAGATGGCAGCCACACAGGCAGCCCAGGAGCTGCTGGGAAATGAAGTGAACAAGACTCTGTTTATGGGATGGTGGACTACAGAGGGGCTGATTCTGATTGGACCAAACTAGTTCCTAAGCCACAAACTTAGTTCAGGTCAAGCTGGGTCAGACTGGTTCGTGCATGATCTAACTGGTTCTAACTGGTTCGATGAGCTCTTAATCAACTAATCATCACAGTTTAGTTTAGTGTGGTTCTACCTGAGGACACTAAAGGGAAGTTCTTAATCCAGTTTAATTCAGTTCAGACAGGTTCAAGGTGGTTCTCAACTTGGACCCAGTTTTTGTCCCAGTCCAGCTGAGTCTGTTTCTGTGTGAGGACGTTAAATGGTTTCCCATCAAGTTTAATCTCATCAGTCTACTTTATTTCCTTGTTAAAGGGACATTTCACAGACTCTCAGTCCAGTTGATATGGGGTTTAGATTAAATCTGGACTTCTTCTTCTGACTGTCCGTCCCCTCAGCTGAGGTCAGACTGGGTTAAACTGGTTTCTAGCACCGACTCTGCTTCTCCAACCAGCACAGACTGGACTGAACCAACAATGTTAGTGGGCAATGAAGCAACTTGTTCCCCTTTGGTTCTGCTGTTTGATTCTAGGTGCTGGTAAAAATGTAAATTTAATAGATTTTCTGTTTGTGTTTGATGTTGAAACAAGATTTAACCCCAGACCTGGACTGTGGTGGACTGTCAAGAACTCTAAGGACTCTAATGGATCATAGTGGACTGTTGAGGACTCTGATAGACCCTAATGGATCAAAATGGACTGTCAAGGACCCTAATGGATCATAGCGGACTGTTGAGGACTCTGATGGACCCTGATGGACTGTAGTGGGCCTGTAGTTAGGTTCAGGCCTGAGGTCTGAACTGGACTTGAAACCTCAGCTCATCATCTCTTTCTTCCTTGTCTCCGAGAGCATTGCCATGGAAACCTGAGCATCTGCATCAGCTGATTGGTTGGCTGTTCTGACCAATAGGAATTTATTGTAAACTCACCTGTTGTGTGATTTAATTCATTAACTTATTAAACGCTGTTTGAACACTGGAGCAGCATCGAGTTATTGATCAGTGATTATCGGCTCTGGGTTACTGCTCTGAAGGATCGAGTCCGGATTTAAATTGGTTGTCATGGAAACAGACCTTAATGAACCTCGTATAATCTGAGACGAGCTAACAGACAAGACTCCATCCACCGAGTCTGAACCAGAAACTCTTTATCCCAAAGAGCATTTCCCAAAACATTCATGAATAAAATGAAAAATATGAATTGAATATAAATAACAGACAAAATAAACGTGGTGGAGAAGAAGAAGAAGCGCTGACGCCTGATTGATCCTCCTGGCCCCGGAATGAACCAGTGGGATGGCTGCAGGGATGAATGACCTGCAGTGGCGCTCCGTCCTACACTGGGGGTGCAGCAGTCTGCTGCTGACAGAGCTGCTCAGGGCCTCCACAGTTGGGTGTAGGGGGTGGGAGCTGTTGTCCATGATGGATGTCAGCTTGGGTAACATCCTCCTCTCCCCCACCTCCTCTATGGAGTCCAGTGGGCAGCCTGGGACAGAGCTGTCCTGACAAGTTTGTTCAGTCTCTTCCTGTTATTCACGTCTGTCCTGCTTCAGCCTCTGCTCTTTTAAATTAATATTTCAAGCAGAAAATGTGTCAGACAGGAAACAGACTCGAGAGAACTCTGAACAGTGTTCATGTAACACACTTATTTTTTTCATGTAACACCTTTATTAAGATTAATTATTCATATATTTCCAATATTTCTGGAAAGTTAAATGTGTTTTATGCTATATGAGGATCAGTGGGAATGAGAGGAAGGTAGTGTTTTGTGTCTGAACTCCTGAATGACTTTGTAACAACATGACTCAGTCGCTGAGGTAGAAACAAGTTTATACATCATATTTACACAATGATGCACTGAACAACAATTTACAAACACCTTTAAAAGATCACATACTGTTTTTTCCTGCAGTAACACTGACTCAGCTGCTTTAACCTGCTTTAGATGATCAATAATACCGATGTCAGCAAACAACGTCAGTCAAATTAAAGCTGCACATAATCTCAGTAATTCGCATCCTGTTTAAAACCTTGTGTCTCCTGGTTCAGTGATTCCACAGCGGCTGTTTGGTCTCCCCGGGGTCCTAAAGCCTGTAGTCGTTATTAAACTTTATCTGGTGATCCTCTGCAGATAGAAGGTTTTAAAGACTGAGCAACTAATCGTTGGTTCTGTTGCATTGATTACTGATCAATAATCCACTCAGTCTTTATGTACATTATATTTACATCTTCAACACACCACATAGTCGGTCCTGAGTATATTGCCATGGTGACAGGTGATGTCACTGCCAGCTGTGCAGTTGCAGGAACTCGGGCAGCGCGATGATTTGATCCGGGCCGTATCGGGCCAAACACCTGAGTGCTTCTAGCAAGAGGGGGGGAGGGGCCAGACCGCACAGCCAGCTGAATACTTCATTTCCCAGCAGGCTCTGCCAGCGCTGCGGATCCTCCTGCAGGCGGTGCAGCGTTGGCGGCTTGGGAAGAAACAGCAGCAGGAAGTCAAGGCAACGCTGCGCATGGCGTCGTTCAGTCGCATCAGAAGAGACGAGTCGCTGCAGTGCAGCGTCGAGGCCATCGGGCTGCGCACCGTGAGCCAGCAGCAGCAGCAGGCAGTCGGGCCGCGACAGCTCCACTGCGAGCTGCACCGCCGTCTTTCCTGCATCCGCTGCATGCGAGCAGCCGCCACAGCCGTCCAGGTAGTCTCCCCGTCCGCTCTGCGTCTCGCAGTCCTTCAGAGCTTCCACCATCATGCTGAGGATTGACATGCGGTTGTAGCGCACCGCTATGGACAGGTGCGGCGAGCCGCTACTGCGGCAGCAGCAGAAGCTGCAAGGCGGCGCTCTCAGTGCACTCACTGAGTACCTGTTGAGCAGGTAGCGCGCGTAGTCCTGGTGGTCGTGTACCAGTGCGTACAGCAGTGCATCAGAAGGCAGGAAGGCTCGTGGGTGTCCATCCTCCCAGCAGAAGACCTCCATACTGCGCATGTCCTCCAGTATCCAGACCGGCAGCTGCTCACGCACAGCACAGTAAAAGGAAAACGATGTCCGTTCACACTGACGCTGTGATGGAGACGAAGACAGACAATCTAGCTGAGAGGACAGCAGCCAAGGCATGATGACCCCCGGAGTCTGTCTGTAGGAGACAAACAGCCCGTCTGAAGTCTGTAAGAGACAAACAGTCTGTCTGTAAGAGACAAACAGTCTGTCTGGAGGAGACAAACAGTCTGTCTGGAGAAGACAGTCTGTCTGGAGGAGACACCGGGTCTTTGAAATGCCCCTGAAACAGTTCAAAGTGTTGGAGCCGCTCCAGGTTCAGGCTGAGGAGACGCCGGTTGTCTGTCGCTCAGTCAAACCTCCGTCCTCTGCTCATTCACACTTTTATAGTCTCTCCACTCTCACCCCTCCTCCCACCCTCGTCTTGCCACCTTGCCGCTCTGCCGCAACGCCGCTCTACCCGCCTGATCTTCACAGCTGTACTTACCGCGGTGTCCCGCTCCTCCAGCCGCTCCCGCTGCGCTCTCGGCCGCTCCACCCCTCCTCTGGCCAGCTCAGTTCCATGTGTGGATGTTTGTTTTGGGGCCTGGGGCCTGGGGCGGGGGGGACAGGACAGGACGGGGCGGGGCGGGAAAGATCGAGTGTCTTACATAGCGAACATAGCGGCCCCCGCGCTGCTGCAGTGAACACGATGAAGGCAGTAAACAACAGCAGAGACACAGTTCAGCCAGTCGCAGTATTAGTTTTTATTATTGATCACTGATTGGAGATTACCACTGCAGTAGAAAATAGGACAAAGGCTTTTCAGCAGTCAGCTGCTACACACACACACACAGGCTCATGCGCAGATCAGCTGATTAAATCCTTAAATCAGTCATAAAAACTTTAAAAGAATTCTATCAAAGTTTTAGTCAACTTTCCTTTGTTTTTCATCTGACAGAAGTCACGTGACTCAGTCCTGATCCTGTGAAAAGACCCTTTAGTTTATATTGATACCCATAAGAAGCCAAATGACCACATCAGCAAAGCTAATCAATAAAGATGAGAGATGTATGGATAATTAGGTTCCACCATGAACCTTCATCATTAAGACCACCATTATCATCACCTTCACCATCATCATCACCATCACCATCATCAGGAAGGTTCAGCTGTCAGAAACACTGTGGCAGAGCTCCTCCTGCTGTTCACCAAAGATCAATACATGTGTTGATCTTTGGAACCAATTATGTCACAGCATTCATGCTTAGCCATCAGCTGCTGCTCACCAGTGACAGACGATCACATGACTATCAGCTGATCCTGGATCTGACACCTGTGCCAGTCAAACTCACTTCAGTTTTATTTATAAAGCACCAAATCACAAACAAGGAAATCTCAGCGCTCTTTACAAACAGAGCGGGTCAGCGATGGCAAACAACAACAACGACAACAAAAATAATAATAATAATAATAAATGATAGCAGTGGACTGTGGACAAATGGGTGGAGCCAGGCCACAGACATGCAGCTCCACAGATACCTGTACAAAGGTATAGACAAACTCCAGATGACATCCCATGACAGCATGTACGGGAGACAGACAGACAGATAAAGTCCTGCATCCCTCTTAGAAACAATACATAAGGAGGGATGACAGATTAACTGAAAGTGATGCAGGTTTGGTAGAACAAAGAATCTCAGCTATAGCTTCCACCATAAGCTCCTCCTGCTGTTCACCAAAGATTATATATATTTTATAATAAGTATTATAAAAATAATAAATGGCAACAGGGGGCAGGTCGGTGGAGCCACAGGTATTCTGTAGAGAGGCAGAGAGAGACACCCAGAGAAACAGGCACACAGCACTAGGGGGAGAGAGGACAGAGTTAATGACACATGTAGATGTGGTTTACAGATGAGAGGGGATGGGTCTGAGGAGAGAGAGAGGAGAGGAGGAGTGTGGAGACCATCATGGGACATCCCGCAGCAGCCGAGGCCTATAGCAGCATAACTGAGGGGTGGCATGAAGGAGTAACTGTGATTAACTATGGGTTTAGTTATAATGATAACTAGAAGTATAGCTAGAGCTGCAAGCTTTGTCAGACAGGAAGGTTTTCAGCTTTACTTTAAAAGTAGAGAGGGTGTCTGCTCCCCTGAACCCAAACTGGCAGCTGGTTCCACAGGAGAGGAGCCTGATAGCTAAAGGCTTGGCCTCCCATTCTACTTTTGGAAACTCTGGGAACCACAAGCAAACCTGCTCTCTGGGAGCCGGCGATCTGTTATTGGGGGTATAGGGACTTAAAGTATCTCATTGATGTGCCAATGGAGCTATTATTAAGAGCCTTGTGTAAGGAGAAGGACTTGAAGTCTATTCCTGGACTTTAAGGTGGAGCCAATGAAGAAGCTAAAAACTGAGAAATATGATCTCTTGCTAATTCCCATCAGAACCCCTCACTGCAAAGGTTTCAACAGCTGCAGTAATACATGGTGTTTAATAATGTGTAGATTTCGATCACATACAGTGCCTGTCAAACGTTTGGAACACTCACCTGTGTGTGGCTTTGCAGGAAGTTCTTCCCATCAGTCCAGCACTTCTGAGCCTTCTAGCAACAGTGGATGTTGACACGGGTATATCACATGTGTCACTGAGCAGCGCAGTAAGCTGAGGACTGGTTAGGTGTCTGTTGCAAAGGCTGGACACCCTGATGTACTTGTCATCTTGTGGAGTGATGCATTTTGCTTTCCACCTCTCTTTTTTTGTCCCATTGGATTCCAGTGTACTGCTTTTTCCTCTGTAGGCAGCAGTAAACCCCTTTAATGAGATCTTTCAGTTTTTAAGGTAGCCTGCAGAGAATAGCCTTCTCCTCTCAAAGCAAACTGGTGTTTTTCAATGGAGATTCTGGCTCTCCCTTGCCATTGTGGTAATAGAATAGAATAGTCCTTGAAATTGTCATTGTACATGGGGGGGTACAACAAAATTGAGGGTGCTCCCTCAGAGCTACTGTGCACCGCACGACACAAATCTAAATCAAAAACAACAGGGATAAAGAAAGTCAAACAGAGACATGAAAGGTGAGGGTATGATATACATGGAAAAAGTGCAATATGCGTACAATAACTGAGATATGTAGACTGTATACACATTACTGTAAACTGTGGTAGTGCAATGAAAGATAAATATATATATAAATAAATATGAATGGAATATATGGAAGAAAAGTGTGTGTGTGTGTGTGTGTGTGTGTGTGTGTGTGTGTGTGAGTGAAAGTGTGTGTGTGTATCCATGGGTGTTTGCAGTGCGTATGGCCCAGGGGAAGCAGCTGTCTTTCAGTCTGCTGGTGTGGCACTTTGTTGATCTATAGCATCTCCCAGAGGGCAACAGATCAAACGGGGTGGGCAGGGTATGTGGGGTCGCCTGTGATGGCCTTGGTTTTTCTTAGGCAGCAGGATGGGGGGGGTGATCTTTTGGGCAGTGTTTATGACCCTCTGCACCGCCTTCCCTTGTCCTTGGCTGTGGAGCCTGCGTACCACACACCCAGACAGTATGTCAGTACGCTCTCCACAGAGGAATGATAGTTGGCCAGCAGCAGCTTCGTGTCCAGGTTGTTCTTCCTGAGGACACGCAGGAAGTGTAGCCGCTGCTGAGCCTTCTTAACCAGGGCCTTGATGTTGTAGGTCCAGGAGTGGTCTGCAGATGTACGTGCCCAGAAACCTGAAGGTGGTGACAGTTTCCACCTGTTCTCCATTTATGAGGAGGGGGGTGTGGTCCTGTCTGTTCTTCCTGAAGTCCATGATGAGTTCTTTTGTTTTGTGGACATTCAGGATCAGGTTGTTGTCTAAGCATCAGAGCGACAGCTTCTCCACCTCGCCCTGTATGCTGTCTCGTCCCCGTGACAGATGAGTCCAACCACTGTGGTGTCATCTACATATTTTATAATGTGGTTGGTTGGGTGGGTTGGAGAGCAGTCGTACGTGTACAGGGCGTACAGTAGGGGGCTCAGAACACAATTATTAATAAATTCAAATGCAAAGAAATGCCTTATATACTGACCTGAAACCGCGTTCAACTAACAAACCTTCATTCATGTGCTAGTGCATCCAGTCATGGATCTGAAAGCAGTGGCTTAACCCTGTACACTTTTTAAGCATGTCTTCCAAAACTCTGTTGTACACAGACACTTGTACAGTGGAACCTGGCATACATGCATACAGTGCATCCAAAATGTACTGTCATGGCTCATGGTAATATTTTGATGAGACTCAGCTTTTTGTGCCAATATATGCACATTTGGATATTTGTTTGGCCAGAGTATACGTTCTTGCAGTGAAATCACTGACTTTAAGGTATTATAAACAATAGGGACATGCATTACTAAAAAGCATGACATACTGGGTGTTTCCAAACTTTTGACAGGCACTGCATTATTGATAACACTGGGAACAATTTGAAAAAAATTTCTTATTGAGTTAGATTTTTTATGCTGGATTAAAACTAAAATTGGCATGTTGGATTCCAAAATTGCAGTCAGTTTCTTTCAGCACGCCGGGTTTTTTCTCCACAGCTTACCCTCCAGATAAGGCTAGGCCTCCACTGATTACACTGGGGAACACACGCTGAGTGAAGAGGTTCGACAGTTGTTTTAACTATGCAGGTGATCTAACTGATTCAAAAGCTGAATACGCCAAGTTTTTGAATTATAGAATCCTACTGTAATTATAAATTTGGCAGTAGCCATATCCTTTGTAAAAACATAATACTGCTACTAAACATTGCAGTTGGGCGCCTGTTTCTTTTTCTTATATTTCATTGTATGTCAATATTTGAAAATTTTATAAAAACAAGCACATATTGTTAAGTACAGTATTTTTTCTATATATTTTTAAGAAAACGATCCTATAGTTCAAAAATCCTTGACGCGATAGGAGAAAAACTGGAGATCAGCTTTTGGATTCCGCGACCCAAAATTCATAGCTAAAAACAGCTGTCAGACCTAACTCAACAAAAATTGTGTTCCCCAGTGTAATATGTGGGCAGCAGGTTTTGAACTGGTATTTGCTTGAACTGTTCTTGTGGTGGTGTACCGACAAAGCAGCAGCCAATAATAATGCGGTCCATCATCTTGTCTCTGTATGATAATGATGTTTGTACATGCTGATCAATAAGCGGTAACTCACAGCTGTAACATAATCACGTCATATCCGGTCTCAGTTAGTGGTAGGTGAGTTGGTCCAGACAGAGGTTAAAAACAACTGATTTATGCTGATACAGCTGAACACTGTGAATAATCAATATAAATACAGCTTCATATAAAACTGTGTCAATGTTAATGTGTGGAAATATTGATTGATATTCATTCTGAAGATTTTATTGTTATTGATGTTTTAATGTGACCTGTGATGGCAGCAGAGATCTTCGGGCCAATAATACGGCACACGCGCTTCTCTTCACTCTCTCTTCCTCCGTGATCGATCAGCTTCAGCGTGTTCGATCTCTGATCAGCTCCACTTCAGCCTGGTCGATACCTGAGGTTGTGCCGCTGGCTGTGAGTCCGGCTATGGTGTTTTGGTACTGTTTTATCTGCCTTCCCTGATCTGGCTGTTTGTTCCGTAACTTCTTCAGACACGGTGTGACAGTCCAGTCTCTGCTAAGTTGTGCTAGCATCTCTGCGCTGGAGCTCATCTATCTGTTCACAACATTGATCATTTCCTGCCCAGAGTCTCTGATTCACACCGAAACCTGCTGCTGCTGTCCGGAACAAAAGCTATTTGGCTCCCCGAGCCCAGTTAGCCGGTTCGGTCCTGTTAGCAAGGCAGGTGTTAACTATTAGCCTGAGATAGCAGCAAAGTTGGGCTCAAAATTTGCCTCCGTAGCCGCCGTCATGCCGGCGATGCTGGAGAGAAACGCAGAGGGTCCGGGGAAGCGGAGGGGCAGAGCCCCGGCGGGCAGCGGCAGCAGCGGTCCTGGAACAGCAGCAAACACAGGCGGGAAGAGTTTGTCCGGTAATGGAACCAGTTGCTGGGAAGAAGGAAGTTCAGGTTCCAGCAGCGACGAGGAGCATGCGGGTAGCCTCGGTCACTGAAGCACAGCGTACATTGCCAGTCGCTATTATTAATAATTACTGCTCTCTGTGTGTATGTGCGTGTGTGCGGGTGTGCGGGTGTGCGTGCGAGCGCAGGTGGAGGAGGGATGCGGGTCGGACCGCAGTACCAGGCAGTCGTTCCGGACTTTGACCCGCGTACGAATCTATGGCTCTGGAGGCAGAGTGGTAGCCTCGAACAACAGGACCACTAAAGTACAGGATACTGGTTGCTAGCAGACCGTTCTGTCTTTCTAAGTCCAGTTCATTCTGGTTCTGACACACCAGTTCCTGTTCTGTGCTTGAGATTATTAACAGCTTCCAGGTTTTAACCGATCAGCTTCTACAAGTGGAAGCTCACAGTGAGCAGCTAGCAAGCCTGGGGAACCACAGCTAGTGTTTGATTTGCTCTGGAAGTGATCAAAGTGTCGAACAGGCAGCAGATTCTGTGACAGTGTTTCTTGACGCTGCTCTCAGAAACACAGTTTAGTTGTTGTTCAGTTTGTGGCTTCATTTTATTTCAGCAAATCATGTTTCAGTTTTATCAGGGCGGATGTTCTCAAACAACTCAAGCTCTGTTTATTCAGTTTGCACAGTTCAGACTAATCTGAACGAGTTAACAGGGAATTCCTCTATGTTATGTTCATTTGATTCAACACAAGAGTTCAATTCAATTCAATTTTATTTAAATAGCGCCAATTCACAACAAAAGTCATCTCAGGGCACTTTACAAACAGAGCGGGTCATGGAGGGGTAGTTTAGACTATGGGTGTAGTTCACATGGTAACTAGAGCTGAAGCCGTAAGCTTATTCTAACAAGAAGGTTTTTAAGCTTTACTTAAAAGTAGAGAGGGTGTTGCCTCGGACCCAGACTGGCAGCTGGTTTCCACAGGAGAGGAGCCTGATAACTAAAGGCTCAGCCTCCCATTCTACTTTTGAGATTCTGGGAACCACAAGCAAACCTGCACTCTGGGAGCAAAGTGATCTGTTGAGGTAATAGGGACTTAGCATCTCATTGAAGTACAATGGAGCTTGGCCATTAAGAGCTTTGTAGGTAAGGAGAAGGACTTGAAGTCTATTCTGGACTTTACAGGGAGCCAATGAAGAGAAGCTAAAACTGGAGAAATATGATCTCTTAATTCTATCAGAACCCAGCTAGCATTTCTGATGAGCTGGAGTGTCTTGCAGTGAGCTAGTTTGGACAACCCGACCACAAGGAACGCAGTAGTCCAGCCTTGAGGTAAATAAAATGTGTGTGGACTAGTTTTTGGGGTTACTTTTGGATAGATACCCCACTTTAGCTATGTTGCATTAAAGAAGAAGGCAGTCCCATTGACCTGCCTAATATGGGACTGATAGGACACCCTGGTCAAATATGACTCTAGGTTCCTCACGGGTGAACTGAGGCTGTAACACCATCCAAAGTGACTGCGAGGTCAGATAACCCTTTGCCCTGAGGTGTTTAGGCCCAAACAAAAATCAATTTCAGTTTTAATTGCATTTAGAAGCAAAAAATTATAGTCATCCAGGTCTAGTTCCGTCAGATATGTCCGGCTCCGACTACCGATTCAAGTTTCTTCCTGTTTCATATATAAATATAGCTGTGTATCGTCCGCGTAGCAGTGGAAATTTATGTTATGCTTCCTAATAATATTGCCTAGGGGGAAGCATATATAGGGAGAACAACAATGGTTCAAGCACAGAACCCCTGTGGAACTCCATGATTAACCCCGTGCACGGATCTAGCTCATTATTAACATGGACACACTGGAATCTGTCAGATAGATAAGATTTAAACCAGCTTAGTTGTCTCCTTTAATGCCAATGACATGTTCTAGTTTCTCTATAGCAGGATAGCTGTGATCGATGGTGTCAATGCAGCACTGAGTGTCTAGCAGGACAAGTAAAAGATGATCTAGGCCATTGTCAGATGCTATTAGAGGTCGTTAACCTAACCAATGCTGTTTTCAGGAAGGTGGTTTATTCTAAATCCTGACTGAAATGCTTTCCAAATAAACTGTTCTCTGCAGGTGATCACATAACTGATCAGCCAAATTTGCCTTTTTCAAGGATTTAGAAATAAAGGGGAGGTTGGAAATATTCATAGTGCGCTAAAACACCATGTCAAGAGAAGGCTTTTGAGTAAAGGTTTTAATGACTGCAACCTTAAAGCTCAGAACATAACCTGTTAGTAATGACAGATTGATCTGGGTCTATAAAATGCCAATCAGCAAACATTCTTGAGAAGACGAGTTGGGATGGGGTCCAAAAGACAGGTTGAGGGTTTGGATCTAATGATTGTTGAGGACAGTTCAGTGAGATCTATAGGAGAGAAATGGTCTAGAGATAAATTAGGACCTGCAGACATTAGGACCGCTGCAGTTGACACACATGGATCTCTAACAGTTGAAGAGAGTGCGTAATGAATTCTTTCTCTAATATCTATGGTTTTACTAGTAAAGAAATTCATAGCCATAAAGGAGAGCTGAGGGAATAGTTGGTTCAACAGAAGCTGTGACTTATGATGTGATGATACAGCAGGCTAAGTAAATGAAAAATGCACTATTATTATGTACAAGACAAAGACCACGTTTTCTGCAGTGGCCTTCTTTACTGTACATTATGAAATAATTAGTTGATTAGAAGTTAACTTCAACTATATTTCAGATGAGATCAGTATACAACATGGACCTGATCTCCACCTCGAGTCAACATTCAGCTCAATATTATTATGTACAACAGAACAAATTAATGAGATTAATGTTGCTGCGCCTCGTTCTCGCTGAGATGATGTGCACTAACAATAAAAATCACTGGAGAGTTGAGTTTATTCAGAAAGTTTAAAAGTTGAACATTAAATTAAATATTGATTAAAGAAATTTGTGTGTTTAAAGTGCTCAGCTGCTAAAAATCAAAGAAGACTCTGCAGAGATGAAGAAACAGACCACAGAAGATCAGATGAGAAACATGATGTGCCAGGGTCTGGTCTCAGATTCTGGTGCCTCAGGTTTAGACTGAACAGGTGTACCTAATAAAGTGGACAAGTCTAACAGCAGGTCTAAATCTCACTGGTAGTAGTTGCAGCAGTGAAAGGCTCGTGTCTAGTGGCATGTTCAGCTTTACTCTCTGATAACCAAACCAAATCACTGATCATCACAGAGCCTGTGGTGTGTGTTTGTGTGTGTGTGTTACCAGAAGTGGCCCAGGCAGCACAGCTCAGGGAAAACTTTACAAGTTGGTCTGGATCTCCCCAGTAACTGTCTGAACCAGACTCAGTGTAAGAAACAACAGATTTACAAACTGTAACGTGCAAGTGAGGCAGCTACGTCCTGTTTCACTTGTTGATGCTGTGTCTGCTCCTCTAGTGGACGAGTACATCGCCATTGCCAAAGAGAAACATGGATACAACATGGAGCAGGTACCCGCGCCAGACGCAGTTCATACATGGCAGCATTGATTGCCCTCTGATGACGTTTCTCCGTCCTCAGGCTCTCGGGATGCTCTTCTGGCACAAACACAACATTGAGAAGTCTCTGGCCGACCTGCCAAACTTCACCCCGTTTCCAGACGAGTGGACTGTGGAGGACCGAGTCCTGTTTGAACAGGCCTTCAGTTTCCACGGCAAGAGCTTTCATCGCATCCAGCAGATGGTAGGTTACCAGAAAAACCAGTCCACCTATAACCCTGAAACCATTACAGACCAGGACAGACACTGTGACCAGTACAAATCAGAACAGACCAGTACAGACCATTGCAGACCAGTGCAGACACTTTGACCAGTACAGATCAGTTCACACACAATTGGCTGGGGTAGGCTCTTGCTCAGACCAGTACAGAGACCAGTTCAGACCAGTGTAGACTAGTACAGAGGCCAAAGCTGCTGTGTTAAGTAAAGCCCTCCTTAGAAGTTACCAGTGATGTCGATGGCCAGGCCTGGTTCGGTTTTATTACTCCTGGAAGAAAAGTCGCAGTAAAACGAGTCTGATGGATCGACAGACACGAAAAACACAAGAGAGAGAGAGGCGACAGGTGAGCTGTGACCTGCCCAGGTAACACAAGCAGAACTCGTCCTCTGATTGGACGCTGGACTGAAGTGTTCATTCAATGTTGTAGCACCTGTCACTGGAGTGTGTGTGTGTGTGTGTGTGTGTGTGTGTGTGTGTGTGGCGAGGTTATGTGGAGTGTATGAGGTTATGTGGAGTGTACAGGCGACACTACAGGTGAACCCTGATTATATCACTGTCATGTTATTGGTGGCTTCTGACAAACTTTAAACTGTCTTCCAGTGATGATGATGTTGAGGACGGAAACATGAATCCCCGAGTGACTCCTGAGTTCGACCCGAACAAAGACGACAAGAAGGAGGTAAACGACTGGCTGTTTACTGACTGTTTACTGATTGGTTACCACTTGCTAACTGTTTGCTGGCTGTTTGTTGAATGTTGAATGCTTCCTAGCTCTTTACTGACTGGTTGCTGACTGATTTCTAGTTGGTTGCTAGCAGACTGGTTTTGCCAAGAGCTGGTTCTGTAACTGACAGACTGGTCTTGTTCCAGGTGAGTTCCTGGATCAGAGAGGTCAGAGGTCAAACCAGCTGCTGGGCTGAAGGTAACAACACCTGAACACTACCTGTACCTGTATCACCTGTCCTCTACCTGTCGGAAGTAACCTGTCTTTCTATGTACCTGTCTGCAGGTGACATGTTTCTCTCTTTGTGTGTCTGTCTGTAGCTCACCTTGTCTCTGTCTTTGCACCTGTAGACAGGTAGTAAGGCGTCCCAGCGGTTGAAGAAACGTCCTCCCAGAGGGATGTTTCTGAATCAGCAGGACGTCATCACGCTGTCGCCATTCTCTCAGGGATTCATCAGACAACTGACTGTTGGGGTTGGTTTCCATCAAGAGACAGGTCTGCCTGTCTGCCTGCCTGTCTGCCCGCTCTCGCCTGCCCGCTCCGCCTGCCCGCATATATGCCCGCCCGCCTGCATATATGCCTTCCGCCCGCCTGCCTCCGTCCATCTGCCTGCCTGCTCCGCTCGCCTGCCTCCGTCCATCTGCCTGCCCGTTCAGTCTGCCTGCCTGCCTGTTCGCGCGCAATTCGCCTGCCTGCCTGTCTGTCTGTCTGTCTGTCAGATTAATATCACCTGTCTCTCTCTGCTTTTCAGATTCAGTCAATCAAGCAGTCAAACAGCTGTTTGAAGGAGAAATCAGTTCAGAGTCGGCGAATTCTTGGATAACCTTGAGTAGTATCCGCGGATAAACAGCAGTGCCATTTTTCTGCTGTTGTTACTTGGGTTCATGTTGTTGCTGTTTTGACTGATGCTGTTGTTGTTCTTGACCGATGCTGTCTGATTACGCTGTTGTTTGTCTGATGCTGCTGTTGTTGTTTGTCTGATGTTGCTGTTGTTTTTTGTCTGATGCTGTTGTTGTTTGTCTGATGTTGCTGTTGTTGTTGTTCGTTTGATGCTGCTGTTGTTGTTTGTCTGATGCTGTTGTTGTTTGCCTGATGCTGTTGTTGTTGTTGTTTGTTTGATGCTGTTGTTTGTTTGATGCTGTTGTTTGTCTGATGCTGCTGCTGCTGTTTGTCTGATGATGCAGCTGTTGTTTGACTGATGCTGCTGCTGTTGTTTGTCTTATGCTGCTGTTTGCCTGATGCTGTTGTTGTTTGCCTGATCCTGTTGTTGTTGTTTGTCTGATGGTGTTGCTGATTTTTTGTTTCAGGTAACCTGCGAAGTTTAACACCTCGGGCGGGGACCATTGAGAGCAGCTGTACAAGGTAACACCTGAACTACTGGTAACCAGGTGAACTAATGAACTTTTTTCTACCTGTGATGCAGACACATGGGCAAACACCTGGATTATTTCAGCCTTTTCTACTTTATTTAAACCTCTCAGTGACTTTCCCTCTTGTCATGCAGCCATCAGAAAGTATGGGCGGGATTTCCAGGCAATTTCAGATGTGATTGGTAACAAGTCGGAGGTTCAGGTGAAGAACTTCCTGGTAAACTACAGACGGAGGTTTAACCTGGATGAGGTTCTTCAAGAGTGGGAGGCCGAACATGGGATGGAAGGAGGAGATGAGGGTAGAGGAGAGGAGGACAAGATGGAGGTGTGTCCTGCAGAGGAGGAAGAGGCCACTGCTAAGGAGACAAAGGAGGTGAGTTTTCCTGTTTACGACAGTTTATTGTTGTGGTGCATGAAGATGTCTTTAGATCTACCTGTAACCGCAGGATTACTTTTATCACCACCATCCCAAACCTCTGTCTGAGTATTTTAACCATCTATAAATGCAATAAATGAAAATACTGTGTCTTGAGTATAGTATCCCTTATAGTTGTTATTGAATGTAAAGCCCTTTGTATTCAGTTACAGTTACATACACCTTGTGGTGTCAAAGAACAAGCCCCTTTAGCAGAGTGCTTCACAGAACTGGACTAAATTGTTTGGTAATTTAATGTCTGACAGAAGTCTGCTGAAATGTAAACACTGATGTAAAGTTTCTGTAACTACAAACTCAAAGTATCTCCAAACTACACAGCTAAAGTACTCCAGTGCAGTGATTAAAGTTGTTGTCTTCATGAAACGTGGTTCGACGATGCTAAAACACTCATGTTCTTCTGAGCAGACACACTCAGTCCCAGTCCTGCTGCTGGTTCCTGCCCCTGTTAGCTCCTTAGCGATTATCCCTTGGCCCCTGTAGTTAGCTCTGTTAGCTGAGTGCTCCATTTGCCAAACACTCTGGCTTGGCTGGCCGTCGTCTGCTGACAGTTAACTCTTACCTACTCTCGACGGAGTACACTTAGTTTGCTGCGTCCTGGGTCAGACTTTACACTCAAGAGAGCAAGTATGTTACCAAAAAATCAGAATGAACCAAAACATCACAGAATCAATCTCAGTTAGACTGACTTACCAAAACCAAGGTAAGAGTAACTATGCAACAACATGAAAACATGTTCTCCATTATGCAAGAGTTAAAAACTGTGTTGTCTCAGGGCAGAGATCTCGTCTCGTCACACCATCCTTTCTAGTTTGTCTAATCCTCGCAGAAAGGTGTATGGTCTTCAGCTGTGACTCTTCTGAGACTTGCCTCTGCTGTGACTAACCTCTTTTGTAACTCTTTCAGACTTGTCTTTGCTGTGACTCTGCTGGTGACTTGATTCTGCTGTAATTCCTGTACCTGCTGTGACTAGACTCTGCTGTAACTCAGCTGTGACTCTGCTGTGACTCGACTCTCTGCTGTGACTTGGCTGTGACTTGACTCTGCTGTGACCTGACTCTCTCCTGTGACTCTGCTGTAACTCGGCTGTGACTCGGCTCTTTACTGTCTCTTGCAGGACTCGTCCTCTCCTGTGGACTCCCAGAAGCCTCAGGCCTCCTGAGATGCCATGGCCATGCCACTCAGGTGTCATGCCATGTTTTAACATGTATGAAGGTTTTATTGTTTGACCTCGAATAATCAGGTGTGAAGTGCGTGTCTTTTCTGCCATCACTGCTTCTGTGGACCAATCAGAAATCAGACTTAACCTGTCAGTCAAAGTGGCCGGGACCTTTTTTGGCTCTTATTTCAAAGACGTTTTGTGTTTTATCATTTTACTTTTTCTGCTTTTCTCTGTGTGTGTATGTGGGGGGAGAGGGGGGTGTCGGAGAAGGCCATGTTGGATGATGTCAGTCATGTAGGCATGTCCTGTTCTGATGACGTCATCTTGTTTTGGAGGTTTTTAGACAATAAACCAAAGTTCACCAATAAAGTTTTGTGTCTTCATTTTCTTCTTTTTTGGACTTTTAATGTCCAAACAATAAAGAAATGTAAATAAAATCTAATTACAATAAAACAAGCAGATGAGTTCATGAGCAGGTCATGTTTCCAGCTGAAGGTGAGGACTCGAGTTCAGAGTTTACAACATCAGTCATTCATTTTCTGTTTTCCTGTGAAATCATTACAGCATGTACACTTTTACCAAACATACAGAAGCTTGTGTGGGCTCAAATGTTATTTTATAATTCTAATTTACATTGTTTACTCTTGTGGTCACATGAACAAAAACCCAAAACCTGTGTGCAGAGATGCTGGGGGGGTCCACTTACAGGTCTCTGCAGGACTTGACTGACCCCCCCACGACCCTGCAGACACTGAATGCTTCATCTCATCTATAAATAATTTCATGATTTGACCCTGAAGGAAAGTTTTCTCGTCTGCGTTTGTAAATCACTGATAGTGACACCGTCACTGCCTCTCTCATCTTGTCTCTGCGTGATGTTTAAATAAAGTTATGTTATGATGCAGACTGTTTCTCTGATGCTCGTTAGTCTGTTACCTGTAAAACACGTTCATTAAAATGACAAACACATGTTTCAGTCGCAGTCAGGTAGACAGAAAGAGAGAGACAGGCAGACAGAGAGGAAGACCGCTCTCTGTCCCGTGGAACAGCGCCCCCGGTGGCCGAGCCGGCTCTCTATCACGGGGAACAGCGCCCCCGGTGGACGGTTCTCTGTCCGGGCAGCTGGGGGATTTCCTGGGCGGAAGCAGTGGAGGGGGTTTCCAGTGTGATCAGCCCAGTCCTCCCCGCTGGATCTCGGAACTGGATCCCAGTGACTTCTCTCGCTCTCTGTCTCACACACACGCAGGACCGACAGAACCAGGAGGGCCCGTAGAACCCAGAACCTGAACCCGGACCATGAGGAGTCGTCCTGAGGCCCGGAGGCTTCGAGGCAGCGGCAGGTTGACGGTTTGAATCCCGGTTTGAAGTCGGAGCCGAGGAGCTGCTGAGCTGTGGCCTGCAGAGGAGATTCATGTGAGTCACAGAGACAGCAGAACCTCAGCAGAACCTGACAGAGGCTGAGAGCATGTTAGCATTGTGTGTGTGTGTGTGTGTGTGTGTGTGTGTGTGTGTGTGTGTGTGAGAGAGAGAGAGAGAGAGAGCTCTGTAACGGAGAGAAATACAACAGATGCTACAGCTAGCTCTGTGTGTGTGTGTGTGTGTGTGTGTTTAAACTAAATTGATCTTTATTGAGCAAACAGCAGATACAAGACGCTAAAGGTGCTAAAGACGCTAAAGATGCTAACAGGCTGTGAGCATGAGCGAGTCAGAGGAAAGAGAATAAATCATCAGTTAATAATCAATAAGTGATCAATAGGTAACCAATAAGTTATTAATAACCGACATGTTTGTTACAGACGACAGAGTCAGGCCTGACTAATCAAACTCAGAGTGAAAGTGACTCAGTGAGCGAAGTCAAACACAGTTTGCTGTCTGCGGATGTTTTCATGGATACTGGATATTGATCACACTGAAGTTCCTTCTGTTGAATTTAAAGATTCAATCAGGTTTAATTCATTTCAGCTCTTCGACATCAAGCAAGAGTAAAAGCAGGTTATTATCTCCTAGAATAAAGTCTGACATGTTATTTACAGACATGATGTTCCTAATTCATTGGTCAATTTCAGGAAACTGGAGCTGCAGCAATGATTTGATGAGGTGACTGAAGGAAAGTTGAGAGGAAACGGTTTTAAATTAATAATTTCAGTCTTTGCTCAAACAAACGTACCTTTGAAATATTAATTATGCTGTAATTGTTTACTGTATATAATTTACTGTGCTGGAAACATGTGGTATGTGTATATACATGTGTGTTTTACTGTTGCCACGTGTTTTATATTGAAAACGTGATTAAAATAAGATAAATATGTAAAACCTGTAACGGAGCAGCAGCTGTCAGATTAGTGCAGTTTGCTGAACAGAAGGACAGTAGCTGTGTCAATGATCAGATGTGTCTTCGGTATGTGCTGCCCGCTTATCACATTATTGATCGTATTGATAGTGAAAACAAACATGTGACTGTGTATCAGCAGATGTTTCCTCTAGAGTCGCTTCAGCCTGATCAGTGTTATTACACACCAATCAAAAGGAGCATTTCATGATCAGTTCAGCAGCAGATTACCTTCTGACAAACACACGTTCATTACCTCGACTGATCACTTTTATAATGACCAGGACTTCATTCTAAAACAAATCAAACTGCTGTAAATAGTAAAGGTTAAATTGTTGATCAGCACAGTTGCTGAAAAGCAAACAATCCGCTGGACTGTTGAGCCTTGATCCATCTGAAATCATCTTATAACAAAGAAAAAGAGAAAACAACATCCAACATGTCTGAATCAAGACAGAAGATGCATTCAGGTACCCCAAACCACGTGGAAAAGGTGTTCTGGTCTGACGTGACACAGGTTGAACTTGTCAGCCTTTGTTATAAAAGATATGTTGAGTGAGTCCAGCTCCTCATCCGTGGAGCAACAGACTGACGGTGATGCCTGGTGGGGGGCAGCATCAGGCTGCTTCTCCTCAGCTGCTCACAGCTCTTTGTCCTGACAGAAGCAGAGTGAAGATCTCCCGATGTTTGGACTCAGAACCTGCCGGCCTCCGTCAGAAAGCTGAAGATCCACACTCCAACATGACGACCAGCCACAGCTCACGTCCAAGTGAACAAGGCTTCAGAAGAGGAAGCTCCCAGTCAGAGCTCAGACCTCAGTCCCACTGAGAACGATAAAGAGCCTCAACACAAGAGAAGCCGTCACAGTCTGAAGGAACCACAACATTTCTCCAAAGAACAGTGAGAGAAACGCCAGAGTTCACAGAGACTCGAAGCTAGAACCAGGAGCTGCTGCAAACAATCAGCTGCTCACTGATGACATCACACTGTTTGTTTACATCACTCCACATAATTAATTATGTGACTTTACTCATTCATTTTATCAAATGAAGAAGAAACAAGGCTGATATGCACATTGTTATTTCTGTTGTTACATAGAAAAACTGGAATTTGATATCATTTCATAATACACACAGACACACTGTGATGGTGAGTGTGCTATAATAGTCAGTCAGACGTATGTGGGGCTGTGCAGACATCTGTGGACCTTTGCAGATGTGTGTGGATCTGCACACACGTGTGCGGAGCTGTGCAGATGTGTGCTAAGCGCTGCAGACGTGTGTGGAGATGTGTGTAAACGTGTGCGGAGGTGTGCAGGCATGTGTGGAGATGTGCAGACGTGTGCGGAGCTGCGTAGACGTGTCCAGAGCTGTGCAGACGTGTGCGGAGATGTGCAGACATGTGTGTAGACGTGTGCGGAGCTGTGCAGACGTGTGCGGAGATGTGCAGACGTGTGTGGAGATGTGTGCAGATATGTGCAGACATGTGCAGAGCTGTTCAGAGCTGCGCAGACAGGTGCGGAGCTGTGCAGAAATGTGCGGAGACTATAAGAGGCTGAAGCTCTGGACTCGTGAGAAACTGTCCAGTGGAGTTTTAACTTTAAAAAAACTAAAAGCAGCTGATTTTGCTGCCATTGGTTGTGACGCCCCCTGCTGGTCACAGAGTCTCAGCAAACACAAAATGGAAACTTTAACAATATGTTTTAAACCTGAACTTTCCAGTTTGTGTGTCAGCTGGTCTGAGTTGGAGGAAACCCCCTCTGCTGTGAACTGAAACTGTTTCTGTGGAGAAAGAGCTCAGTCATGGTTTCACTCAAAATGAAACTAAAGGATAAAGGTTCATGTGTCAGTTTTACAGCACCTGCAGTGTTCTGGATACACAAACAAAATGCTGCTGAATTCTGATGTTCAGGTCTTTTATTTGGAATTGTATTCAGAAAATCAGTTTTTCAGACTGTGGTGATGTCACACACAGGAAGTGGTGAGTGTTTGTGTGTGTGTGTGTGTGTGTGTGTGTGTGTGTGTGTTTGTGCATTCGTGTGCGTGTATGCTAATGATGCAGTCAGTGGAAAAGCCCCTAGCATCCCCACATCTGAGCCATGACAGGAAGTGATGTGTTCCATTTTGTGTGTGTCTGTGTGTGTAGAACAGCTGATTCTGTGGTCAGGCTAAAGGTCAAAGGTCACATCCTTTTGTGTTTTAAAGATAATTCATGTGATGACTTCCCTTTTCCTTCTTCCCTTTCATGTTAAAACTTTAATACTCAAACGTCACAGCGACAAACACATGTTCAGCTCAGAGATCGGTTTAACTTTAAACTCTAAAGATTTTATAGTGAATGTGTTTAACACTCACATCACCATGGCAACCACCTGAACTTCCAACTTGTCCTCACTCTGACTGACACTTCAGCTGCGTTCAGTGTCCTCACTCTGACTGACAGTTGAGCACTGTATGTTTATGATTAGTAGCTGAAGGACATCATATGTCAGTGCTACAGAACATACTAAAAGGAGTTGATGTGAAGGAGGGAAGGACTGACTACTTTAACATGTGACCTGGCCAACGTGATCACAGGCCATGCCCTTTTGCAGGCATCCACTGAGCATGTGCAGGCTGGGGTCAGCACTCAAAGACATTGGTGTCTGTTTACGATGAAACAAGTGTTTTGAGATGCAAGTCGTTGGTTAACTGTTTATCTTTTTAGTCACCAACATTAACTAACCCTCCTTCCTCATCAGGTCATGTCAGCGGGGAGGAGTGCTGACGGGAGGGAGGTGCAGATTCCCCTCCAGCAGGTGGTGCCCTCCATGGCCACGCCCCTCTCAGTGGCACCACCTATCACACCACCGACTCATCGCCCAGGAAACCCTTGGCCTCCCAGTGACTCCTGTGCTTCACAAGGTAGAGACTTCAATGCTTCAAACACCTGCGTCATCAGCCGGTCCCAGGCCTGGAAAACCATATGAATTGATTAGCTACATTCAGGTCCAATCAGCACCCTCCTCAGATGTCAGTTGATGCTGCTGTGACCAAACTCTAACTGTACTAAAGTGAATGTCAACTCCACCAAATTCCCTCCACATATAAAAATTACAACAGGTGTGCTCTCTGTGTCCAGGTTGACTGAACTCAGGTGTGCTCTCTGTGTCCAGGTTGACTGAACTCAGATGTGCTCTCTGTGTCCAGGTGTCCCTGCAGGTTTTCTGCCTCTTCACGGAGGATTCAGAGATCATTTTGTAGAAATTCCAGAAGCCAAATACTGCTGCGAGGCCTGCAGGCTGGTCCTGTGTCAGCCCCGCCAAACTGAGTGTGGACACCGCTTCTGTCAGAGCTGCATCAACGACATCCTCAGGTGAGACAGTCAATGAGATAAAGTGTGACAGAAGTAGAGAGAGAGACAGGTAGTGGTTTCCAGTTCCCTCGCTCCCCTGCTCAAACAACATATAATGTTTTTACGCGGTTGTCTCTTAAAGTAAGTCAGGGATGATCCTGTCGTCCTTTAAAGCTTGATAATTAGTAAATCAAACTATTGCTGTAGAGGTTTGGTGGTCACATGACCCCTACGACAGTTTGCACTGCAGACGAAGCAGCTTTAAAAGTAATCAGTTAAATCTTAAATCTATCCATAAACATATTTGGAGCCAGTGTAAACATGCTGCAACTGTACTGATGTGGTCACGTCTCTTGGTTCTGGTTTAAAACCTGGCAGCTGAGGCAGCTTCTTATCTCCAAGCACTGGTACTGCAGCACTGCTCATGCCTGTAGTCACCTGTTAAACACAGTTTGGATGATGTTGGGCTGTGGAGCTGTGCAGCATGGTTTGAAAGTAGGCCACTCATTACTGTCACCACCTTTGTCTTCAGTTGAATCAGTCACTATATGACCTCTCTTCTCCTGCAGTCATCCAAACCCGGTATGTCCAGCTGATATGGAGCCTCTGTTCAAAGACAAGGTGGGCAGGAAGTGACATCACAACACACCTCAAGTAGTCATAATTGAATGGTTATTCATCAGTTGCTGAAGCTCCTGTATTTGTATTTTAGATCTTCAGAGACGTTTGCTGCCATCGGGAGATCATGGCGCTGAAGGTGTACTGTCGCAGTGAAGCTAATGGCTGTCAGGAGCAAATGAGTCTGCAGCAGATACCTGTGAGAAAAACAACACTGTTATTGGTCTATGCTCAAAATGCTAGTATCTAACTGTTAACAGTTTAAATACCAGTCAGGTCTGTGATATTTGTGACAACAACCATCTCTGTCTCTTACCTGTTTGTAGGACCACCTGAATGTGTGTCCGTTCTTCGAAGTTCCCTGTCCGTTGGGTAAATGTAAAGAGCGAATGATGCGGAAGGAGATTCCCGACCACTTGAGCTGGAAATGTAAACACAGAGAGAGCAGCTGCGAGTTCTGCATGACCAAGATGCCCCTGACTGACTTGCAGGTATCTCCTGACATCATTGCTGACCAACTGCAGTTAGACCTGGTCTATTGACCAGCTACAGAGGTCTGTGGACCGGCTAAAGAGGTTTGTGGACTGGATGCAGAGGTCTCAGGACCTGGTGCAGAGGTCTCAGGACCAGCTGCAGAAGTCTCAGGACCTGGTGCAGAGGTCTGTGGACTGCCTACAGAGGTCTCAGGACCAGCTGCAGAGGTCTCAGGACCTACTGCAGAGGTCTTGTTTCATGGGACCAATTTGACATGACCACTGTGTTGTTGTAGTGACGCGGCAGATCTTTCCATCTTTTGTTTGAAGGAACTGAAGCTCAGTTTTGTCCAGATGTAACTGGAGGCATTGTGACCCCCTGTATCTTCAGACTTCACTGTCACAGAGCCCTGATCAATCCAAGAGGATTTCACAGTCTTGCATTAATGAGGAAACAGTTTGATAGGACTGCAGAGGAGTGGTCATGTGGTTTCTGGACTGCTGCTAGTTTATTTCTGTCTTACTGATGAATCTGGTGTTCTGGTTCTAAGTTTTTGTTGTGATGGTGATAATAAACATATTGTTTGTTCTGTTTTCAGAAACACAAAGACACCGTGTGTCCAGCATTCCCAGTGTCGTGTCCAAACCATTGTTCCTTCTCCTCCCTGCCCCGGAGTGAGGTACTGGTCAGATTAAACTTCTGCCATCTAATCAGAAGACTGTAACTCAGCTTTGCGCCATCTTACAGTTTCACAGCAGCAATGAGTATTGATTATATTGATTGACTGGTTTTGCATTTCAGCTGTCTAATCATCAACATGACTGTCCCAAAGCTCAGGTGAGCTGTCAGTTCCACCGCTATGGCTGCACCTTCAAGGTAACTCATCATCCTCCTGTTCCTCTGTTACACATATTGTAAGCTACATATTGTGTTTTCATGTCTTTACTGTGTGAACTGTGTTTATTTGTGTCCCAGGGTTTGAATCAGGACATGAGGCAACACGAGTCCACGTTTGCAGCTGAACACCTGAGGCTGATGGCTAATAGAAATGCCGCATTAGAAAACAAGGTAACCAGCGCAGAAGCCAGTGAGTTAACCACAGCAGCACACTCATTGTGGCTGAGTGCAACTGATCTTCGCTTTTCTCCAGGTGGAGGATGTTAAAGATGAGCTGTTAGAGAGATATAAGGTGCTTCCTGCTCTCAGCAGTCGTCTGTCTGAACTGGAAAACCAGAATGACGAGCTGAGAGAAAAGAACCGACAGGTGGAGCAGAAACTGGCCACCATGCAGGTAATACCAAGGCAAGGTTTTATAAATATATATCACTCGTCTTCTTTACTGTGAACATTCAAAATATGTTCAAATTCCATCAAAGAGGAACATGAAGAAAAAAGATTTGCACTATTTAAACTTGAGTGAGAAGTCACTGAATGTAAAGCACTGCTGCATTATGAAAAATCTTTATTTGTAGACCTGAGTGTGACAGCAGTGAAACCTGTTCAATGGATCACCTTTTTGAGATGTTATTTGATGAGGTGTGTCTGATAAAACTTACATCAGAGTTCAGACAATCCCAAATGTCTTCCCACTGCTTACACAGATGAAGAGTGAAGCTTGTGGGTAAAGTACCGCACACGGTGCTATGTTTAGAACATCATGTAGAGCAAATGATCCTAAACCATGTACCATGTAAGTGGGTGAGAAATGAAGTTGCAATTCAACCCTGAGGGTGGAGCATCATCATCACTGGCTGCCCTCTCTGTATCCGTTCAACTGGATGGTCTCTCCACCTAACCTGGGCAGCGAATCTCTTCTCTCTTCCTCTCCTTCCTCTCTTTCCTCTCTACAGAAACTCATGAGCTCTCACTCAGAGAAGCTCTTGGAGGTGGAGCTGGAGCTTCGTTCTCTTCGTGTACTCAGAGATGAGGTGGAGAACCTGAGAGGAACACTAGAGAATGTTCGGACAAGGCTGAATGCTCTGGAGCAAGGCGGGCGCAGTGGGACCGGATCAACGACACATACTCTGGGTAAGAACACAAACAATGGGGACTATCTGATTAGGTCTGGAACCCGGGACCAGAGGTCTAGGGACTGGGACCAGAGGTCTGAGGACTGGGACCAGAGGTCTTTGGACTAGCTGTAGAGATCTGAGGACTGGGACCAGAGGTCTGGGGACTGGAATAAGAGGTCTGAGGACTGGGACCAGAGGTCTAGGGACTGGGATCAGAGGTCTGGGGACTAGCTTTAGAGGTCTGGAGACTGGGACCAGAGGTCTGGGGACTAGCTTTAGAGGTCTGGGGACTGGGACCAGAAGTCTGCGGAGTGGAACCAGAGGTCTAGGGACTGGGGCTTTAGAGGTCTGGGGACTGGGACCAAAGGTCTGAGGACTGGGACCAGAGATCTAGGGACTGGAATAAGAGGTCTGAGGACTGGGACCAAAGGTCTAGGGACTGGGATCAGAGGTCTAGGGACTCATACATAGTCAAACATTAACTTAATAAAGAATATTGTCCTCTCTACAGCATCTTTAGAGACTCAACTGAATCGACATGATGACACGTTGAGTGTCCACGACATCCGATTGGCTGACATGGACCTACGTTTCCAAGTGCTGGAAACAGCGAGTTACAATGGGACTCTAATCTGGAAGATTCGCGACTACAAGAGACGGAAACAAGAAGCAGTTGCAGCAAAGACACTGTCACTGTACTCACAGCCATTTTACACCGGGTACTTCGGCTACAAGATGTGCGCCCGTGTCTACCTGAACGGAGATGGCATGGGCAAAGGGACACACCTGTCGCTGTTCTTTGTGGTGATGAGGGGCGAGTACGATGCCCTGCTGCCATGGCCATTCAAGCAGAAGGTACTGACTGGTTACTGACTTCTTACTTGGCTTGCTGTGTGGTTTACTTGTAACCTGCTGACGAAGGGTGAGGGTGCAGCCCTGCTGCTCTGGTCCCTCAGCAGTCTGATGTTGAAAGACCGACTGTCATCTGTCTGTTTGTCTGTTAGGTCACTCTCATGCTGATGGACCAGGGCCCATCAAGAAAACACTTGGGTGATGCCTTTAAGCCTGATCCAAACAGTAGCAGCTTCAGACGTCCAGCAGCGGAAATGAACATCGCCTCAGGTTGTCCTTTGTTTGTGTCTCAGAGCGTCCTGGAGACTGGCAGTTATATCAAAGATGATACCATCTTCATTAAGGTAAAGATACACAACACCTGCTGCAACTTCTCCTGTTGCTGTGTAGAGGTCTGGGGACAAGTGTCAGATGGCTGGGGATCAGTTGTGGAGGTCATTCTGGTTTACAAACTAATCGATATGTTGTGATTGGTTTGATCTGTAGGTTACCGTGGATACATCTGACCTTCCTGACCCTTGATGTTGTGGTCCCCCTGAGCTCTGACCTCGCTGTTCTGAGATCAGCTTACCTGTCTATGCCATGCAAAGCGGCAGATGATGGAACGAATCAGTGACGATGGAGGAGGCTCGTCAGTGTGAGAGTAATGACTAAGCAAGACAATAAAGAGTCTGACATGAAACAGCCAATCAGAATAAACTTTACTGGGACCGAAGGGCAAGTCCTCTTCTGATTGGCCAATGGACTACAGAACTGTGTGTGTGTGTGTGTCTGTGTGTGTCTGTGTGTGTGTGTGTGTGTGTGAGTGAGTGAGTGAGTGAGTAAGTGTGAGTGAATGGATCAGTGTTACCATGACATCACCATGGTGATATCACTTAGAGCCAATTTGGCCGCAGCAGTGAAATTACTGATGCTGTGCATCAAGCTTTACTTTCTGTTTATTACCTGTTTACCAAGGCATGCTGGGAAATTCACTGCAGCCACAGAGGATCTCAGAAAACCAGTGAAGACCAGTACAGACCAGCAGGACCCAGTACAAGAACTTGGTCCAGTAAAACACAGGAAAAACCCAGTGCAGATTAATGAAAATGATGATGATCCATTATAAACCAGGAAAGACCAGTAGACTCTCACACAAGACCCAGAACAGAACAGTGAGACCCAGTACAAACCAAAATATCTGATCACAGCAACGTAACCAACATGTTGGATCAGTGTCCTGTAAGCAAACCTAAGTTTCATTTAAAATGTTCTCAGTTCACGTTTATCAGGTTTTTCCCTGAGTAAAGATCAGTCTGTGGCCCCTGGGTAAAGATCAGCCTGTGGCCCCCGAGTAAAGCCAGTTCCTCTGTAGCATCTGTGTTTTTCAGTGTGGACAGAATCATCTGACTCATTTGATTCATTTGCACAGTTTGAATGTTTGTTTGTGTGAAAATAAAACAAGTGAACAGAAAATTTGTTTTATTAGTTTTATTTTATTACAAAGCCAGATGAATTTATTGGAATTTATAATTTATGTGTCTTCACTGCTTCAGCTTCATGACTTTACTGTTTGTCATGGACAGAAACAATATGAAGATTTTAATTGATCATCTTTTAAATAACAAACCCTAAACTGTAGGTGAGTCTGTAACACGTTTCCCTTTGTCTCACTGCTGGCTGTGTTTCACTGTTAATTAATGACTTTAGCAATGTCCCAGATTGTGAGTCTGCGATCCTAACACACAATTCCCTCCATGTCGCTCCTGTACAGGTACAGAGCCTGCACCTATAGCTAATGTAGGCAGCTGTAGCTTATGGGTTTTCATATGACATTTCCAAGTGTAAATAACATCTACATGATCTGACACAGGAAGAAGAAGACAAGGTGGAGAAGAACAGAAATTATCTGAAGGAGGTAGGATTATACCATAGATTGATCACCACCTCATCACACACACCTGTGAACATCCTCTCTGACATTGAAACAGTGGACAGGTTCAGGTACCTGTGTGCACATAAACAGTAAACTGCACTGGTCTGACACCAACGCCCTGTACAAGAAGGGCCAGACTCGACTCCACCGGCTGGGGAGACCGAGGTCCTTTGCAGTGTGCAGGCCTACGGACTGTGGTTGCCTCCGCAGTCCTCTACGCTGTGGTCTGCTGGGTGGCAGCATAGATCTGGACAAGAAGAGACTGTCCCAGGCTGCCCGCTGGATTCCATAGAGGAGGTGGGGGAGAGAAGGATGTTAGCCAAGCTGACATCCATCATGGACAACAGCTCCCACCCTGTACACCCAACTGTGGAGACCCTGAGCAGCTCTGTCAGCGGCAGACTGCTGCACCCCCAGTGTAGGACGGAGCACCGCCGCAGATCTACAGACAGACCGATAGATAGATAGATAGACAGACAGACAAATAGACAGATAGATAGATGGATAGACAGACAAATAGAAAGATATATAGGCAGACAGACAGACAGTTTGATAGAAAGACAGATAGACAGTTTGATAGAAAGACAGATAGACAGATGGATAGACAGATAGATAGATAGACAGACAGACAGATAGATAGACAGATAGACAGACAGACATAGACAGACAGATAGATAGATAGACAGATCGATAGACAGACAGACAGACAGATAGATAGACAGATAGGCAGATAGACAGATCGATAGACAGGCAGATAGACAGATACTTTATTAATCCTGAAGGAAATGTAGGTATCCAGTAGCAGTGTCAGAGTTGTGCATGTATCATGATTGTGATGGCTGTACCCACAGCAACGCAAATAAAATGGGGTTGGGGTTTCTTCGGCTTGTTTCAGGTTGTTGTCTATGTCGTTTGCCCCTGTGTGTCTTTAAAAGCCCCCCTTTGTTTCAGTTTGGGAGGTCAGTTTGTTGCATTAACGTCTATGTTTGTCTTATTTTGAGTAGCGTTCTGTTTCATTGACCTAGTCTTTGACTGCTTGGTCCCTGACAATGATACCAATATAGTAAAAATAAGGATATATAAAAAATAAGATAATGAAATAAAATAAAATAAAACAAACTAAAATAGAAGTAAGGAGTAAGAATAGAGGAAGGTATATATACACATACAGATACACACACACACACACACACACACATGTATATATATACAATGACTAATTTTGCAATATGGTGACTGATTGTGGAACAGTGATTAGAACAGTGATTAGGCAGTAGGTTGGTTGTTAGCAGTGGCGATGTCCATCATTAACTCAGTCCAGCACAGACCAGGAGCCGTATGGCCCGCGGGACAAACGCCTTCCTCAGCCTTTTTTTAAATTTATTTTTCACTTGTATTTTTCTTTCTGTCTTCTGTCTTTGAGCTGCTGCAACGCGTAAATTTCCCACTGTGGGATCAGTAAAGTATTATCTTATCTTAGACCAGGGAGAGTGCGTCATTACATCGTCTTCCGGTACAGTAGGTGACGACATACACCTCATGTAACCAGAGACGCATGGTCCCAACCTGAAGAAGAAAGAAAAAGAAAAAGAAGAGGCAGCAACAGCAACAACAACAACACGTATATGCGTTTCTATCGTTAACTCCAAACTATCAAAGTTACATAGAAACTTTCAAAATAAAAAACGCAACCAGAGAATTTCACGTGCCCTCCGAGAGACATTCGGAACTATTGTCGGACACGGTGAGTTTACCGACCGAAGTTCAGGACTGTCGAACTGGTGACAATAAGTTACGTTACTGCACAGCGAACAGGGCGACTAACAGGTCAGCTGACAGCGTAGCTAACAGGTCAGCTAACAGGTCAGCTACCAGCATAGCTAACAGGTCAGCTGCCAGCATAGCTAACAGGTCAGCTAACATGTCAGCTAACCGCATAGCTCACAGGTTAGGTGACAACATAGCTAACAAGTCAGCTACCAACATAGCTAACAAGTCAGCTACCAGCATAGCTAACAGGTCAGCTAGCAGCATAGCTAATAGCTCAGCTGACAGCTTAGCTAACAGCTCAGCTGACAGCTTAGCTAACAGCTCGGCTGACAGCACAGCTAACATGGCAGCTAACAGCTCGGCTAACAGCTCGACTGACGGCACAGCTAACAGCTCGTCTGACAGCACAGCTAACAGCTTGGCTAACAGGTCGGCTGACGGCACAGCTAACAGGTCGGCTGAAAGGTCAGCTAACAGCACAGCTAACAGGTCGGCAAACAGGTCAGCTAACAGCACAGCTAACAGCACAGCTAACAGGTCGGCTAACTGCCTAAGTGGGAGATTTAGGCTGAATTGAACGTGGAAAGAAGTGAGATTCATTGAGTTTTGAGGTCAGATGTAGTTTGCTGTGTGTGTGTGTGTGTGTGTGTGTGTGTGTGTGTGTGTGTGTGTTGTGAAAAGCAGCTTGTAATGTGAAAAGTTTTGAATGAACCAGCATCAAAGATTTAAAAAGCCACAACAAAAACAGAAGAAAACAGCTAGTTTCATACAGCGGAGTTACCAATGTGTCAGATTTTAATGTGACATGATCAAACAGAACGGTTATGATTAATTATTTAAATCCATGGGTCAATCAATTACTCTTTCATGTATGAAAAATACTGTACTTAACAGATATGTGCTTGTTTTATAAAAATTTTCAAATATTGACATACAATGAAATATGAAAGAAACAGGCATGACTGCAATGTTTAACAGTATTATGTTTTTACAAAGGATATGGCTACTGTAATTATAATTGTGTGCAAGTAGTTAAGGTAAAAATGTGTGTGTGTTGTGAAAAGCAGCTTGTAATGTGAAAAGTTTTGAATGAACCAGCATCAAAGATTTAAAAAGCCACAACAAAAACAGAAGAAAACAGCTAGTTTCATACAGCGGAGTTACCAATGTGTCAGATTTTAATGTGACATGATCAAACAGAACGGTTATGATTAATTATTTAAATCCATGGGTCAATCAATTACTCTTTCATGTCACAATGAAGTCTCACATAAAACAAAGTGAGTTAGTGTTTTATGTCTTGTTGTGTTTTCCAGCAGAGGGCAGCACATCGTTAGCATCATCTTAACTGAGTGGTGCTGAACACAATAACACTGGGGAGCACAATTTTTGCTGAGTTAGGTCTGACAGCTGTTTTTAACTAATTTTTGGGTGCAGAATCCAAAACTGATCTCAGTTTTTCTCTATCACGTCAAGTTTTTGAACTATAGGTTCCCCGTTTTCTTAAAACATATGAAAAATACTGTACTTAACAGATATGTGCTTGTTTTATAAAAATTTTCAAATATTGACATACAATGAAATATGAAAGAAACAGGCATGACTGCAATGTTTAACAGTATTATGTTTTTACAAAGGATATGGCTACTGTAATTATAATTGTGTGCAAGTAGTTAAGGTAAAAATTTACATTTATAGCTCTTTCTGGAGTGTTCAACTTGAGGACTATCGCGTTTGATGCTCCAACAATAGTCAGCCATCATATGTACACTACTACTACTACTACTACTACTACAGCTAATCAGTGGAATTTTGCTTATCTGGAGGGTAAGCTGTGGAGAAAAAAACTTGATGTGCTAGAAAAAAACTGACTGCAATTTTGGAATCAGCATAAAAATCTAACTCAACAGAAATTTTTTTTCAAATTGTTCCCCAGTGTAATCTCTCAGTGTTGTTCTGCTGTGAGTCAAAACCATGTGTGAGATGTAACAAGCACTTTATTATAACAGACACTGATCAAAGTAAAATGCAAACATGGGTTTTCCTTCAGTTTCTGAAAATATACTGCTTCACTGTGTGTCAGCCTGTGAATGAATAAATCTGAAAACCAAACTGGGTTTGCAGTGCTGCCGTCACCAGTAACTGCCATAAATTCAGAGCGTTTCTTTAAATTGTGTCTTCACTTGATTTCATGCATCCTCACATCCTCAGTGGAGAGACTGAGGTGCGGAAAGGTCACATGCGAAGGAAACAAGGAGATAATGAAAGACATGATGATGTACCCTCGGTTCAGCTCATATTTCAGCGTTCGTCTTCCTCCTCTGTGATTGGTCGTCTGGCAGCTGTGGATGATCAGGCTTGGTCTCGCCATGGAGGTCAGTAACAGTTTGTTTGTGTTTGTGTTCTTAGAATGTTTTTCCTGAAGACCTTTCCTCTGAGTCGACCTGCAGGTCTGAAACTCATCCGACTGTTTTCTGCCAACACTTTACCCACTCTAACTCTGTTTACTAAGGTAACTTCATGACTCTGACTCCTCAGACGTTCCCTCATGTCATTATCACTTTCTCAGTCAGTATCTTCACAGTATTTACAATCAGTTGTCAAAAGAACATGTGAGGGGTCTGCTAACTGAAACTATTATGTCTGCGCTCACTTTAGAAGTAAACACATCCTTTGACTACAAATATCAATGCTTTTACTTTGAAATGAGACAGTTCCCCTTCCTGAGTGTCTGTAGCTTTAGTGATGCCACTTCAGTTTATTTATGTGTTGTTATTGTGCCAGTCAGTAAAATGTTTGGAAGCTTTTTCTTTGACTTTTCATGTAATTACATTTAATTTCAGTGTTTTTTGTTTCACATGTGTACATGTTTCTGTCTGTAGGATCCGTGTCCTCTGTGTGATGAAGCTAAAGAAGTGCTGGAACCGTTCAGACACCGGGTAAGCCACCACCTGTCATACCCATCATTACCCCAACTTTGCTTCTGTACTTCGTGCCGGCCTCGCTGCTCCAGGGTCATTATAGCCATGAGGCCTCCTCAAACGTTTAAATCACAGACACTTCTTCTGCTGCTGGGTGTAGTTGTCTTCATCCTTCAAGCTTATTTCACTGTTTCATGTGGGGGGTTTTTTCATGTGAGAAAGACAGAAAGTTGTCTTCTTCCTTGTCTGTGTCAACAAACATCAAAGACGTTGGTTAGTCCTTCATCTGTCAGGGATTCGAGTCTGTAGGGACCTGGATGTCAAAGGTGTCGAAGGGGGGCTGGTTCAAGTCCTGCAGGGATGAAGAGTTGTCTGGTAACTGGACTGGAACCAGTTTACCTTCTGGGGACTGCTGACGTTACTACACTTCACGAATGCCGTGTGGATCTGTCTGACCTGTCTCTCTCTCTCTGTCTCTCTGCAGTTTGTCTTGCAGCAGGTGGACATCAGTCTTCCAGAGAACAGTGTGTGGTTGGACAGATACAGGTGGGACATACCTGTGTTCCACCTGAATGGACAGTTTGTGATGAAACATCGAGTGGACCCAATCTTGCTGGACAAACTGCTGCAGGATGCAAAGACGCAGAAAACATGTTGACGTTTATGATCTGATGTGTTCCAGATCCCCAAAAATAGATAGAAATAAACAGAAGAAAGTTTTTTTGCTGAGTCGTCCTCTGTGTGTTAGACTCACACTCACACCGGTTAGAGCAGCCCTTCAGACGTTCTAAAGAGAAGCTTTACGTTAGTGATGTCGTCAAACAAAGTTTTCTGTTAAATATGTTTTAATCTGTAGCTGACTAACGGGTTAATTGATTAACTGATGAATCTGTTGATGTTTATCAGTATTTAATCAATAACAGTGATTTGACTTTGCTTTGGGCAGAAACTGGGGGTTGAGGGTTCACAGCTTTGACCTGCAGCACTGAGAGCATGGAGTGTCAGATAAATAGAAACTCTCATGATTCACAGTGTCCTCTGGCAGTGTTTCTGTTTGCTGTTCTAATTATTCATGTTCTTGTGGACTCAAGTCATGTGGTGGCGAGAAGTGTTTTGTGTTAAGTCTGGTCACCTCTGGATAACCTTAATTGGGGTTTGTTATGACATCGCTGCAGGTCAGTCGTGCAAGGTCAGAGTGACCTGAAATGTGTAGAGAGTATAATGAGAAACATTTGTTTTCGAACAACAGGAAACCGTTGAGACATTATGCCAAAAGCATGTGGGGTTCCAAGAACGATAAGAAAGTTCACACAGATACAAACACACACGCACATACACACACATAGGGAGTGATGCAAGATGTGTTGTACAAAGAAAGTATAAAAGAGGCGTGAGTTCTGGAGTTGGAGGCTGTTTGCTGGGGATTGAGACTTTGTTGAAGTTGTGTACTGCTTCAATAAAATCCCGGCAAGGGTTGCTGATCGATCTTGAGTCATCGAGTCTTTCTCTAACATAATTGGCGTAGTCGGCAGGATTTGAAAGGGGGCCCAGGGTCCATCCATCTCTCCACACAGACGAAAGTTACTCTTTGGCACCAAAACTAGGGTAGGACATGTTTGATTCTCACTTAAATAGCGTGCTTTCACTGCGTGTTGAAGCGTTATTGACCCAGTCGCCATCGAGCCGTCATCATCAAGCAACACTTCAGACGCCCCCTTTTATGAGAATAAGCAGAGAACATGAAGAAGGAAATCTGGATTAATAATAATAATTAATATGATAATGATAACGACCGATGGTGCTGACCGGGCCTTCAGGTTGTCGATCATCAACCTGTCTGGTCATGTAGAACTTGCTTTGTCGTTCAAACTATACTGTCAGCCAATCAGGGTGGAGGTTTATTACCGACTTCACGGTTGTGTTAATGAAGACAGGCAAGTCACCAGCCCAATCAGAGAGAGGATGTGTGTCGATGTGAAACAGAAGTTGTCAGTCACAACAGTTCCCACCTAAAGAAGATCCAGAACAGCTGGTTTGTAGAACACAAATGATGCGGATGTGTCGAATATTAAGTTGCTCAAACTGATGGTGTGTAAGAGTGCGTGACTTAGTCCTGATGATGGTGATAAAGCGCTCACAGTGACAGAGTAGAAGACGATTGTTTTACAGGTAACTGATGAAAGTTTGTAAAAGTGAGGATTAAAACTTTTCCTGTGGCCTAGAATTAATAATTAATGTAATAATGGACAAGCAGCTGCGTGTTCTGAAACCGTGAGTCCCAAACTTGACTCACCCGACTCACCTGATTCTCTGAACTCATCAATATTTCACATGCTGATAGCTCAGAGTCTCTGGCTATCAGCCAATCATGGTCCTTCTCCCTTTGTGTGACCATGTGACCATGGCAAGTGCTGTGAGGTGGTGTCTAGTGTGCTGGTTGTCATGGAGATGGTCAGGTGTGTTTTCAAAGAGGAAAAGCTGTGTTGATGGCGTCCAGCAGCTTCAGCAGCAGCAGAGCTGGGGATGTTCAGTTTGCTATGCAGAGAGCAAAGAACAAGATAAGCAAGCTGCAGGAACAAGTGAGCAACAAGTCAGACAGGTCGGAATCTGTCTTTAATCTGTACACCGGAACAGATCAGAGTCAGCTGACTGGTTGACTGACCAACTGGTTGACTGACTGATTATATCCATTTAACAATCTAATAGATCTGTGTTTCCCTGACTGGGATACTGCGTGTGTGTGTGTGTCAGGTCAGCGTGGCTGGTTAAACAGGGTGTTTGGTTAACCTGACAAACTGATCCAGGATCAGGCCCTGGACAGGTTGGGATCATTTTCCCAGTGCTGATCTGATGTGAAACTATGTTTTATGTTTCCAGAGAAACCAGTTCAAAGAGTCCAGTGGAGACCAGCCTGTCAACATGGATGCCCAGCAAAGAGCTCAGGGACTCTCTTGTGGACATGTACAAAGGTAAGCTACTGCTAATACTGATTCTTCACATGCACAGGTGTGAAATATAGTTCACAGGAGCCAGGGGGTTTAGATAAACCAGGTCTGACTGGATACTGTGGTGATGAAGTATTGTGTTTGAAAATACAGATGTGACACCAGCTGTTGGCATCATTTCTGCAACAAAAACTGATTCTTCATCTGTCAGACTTCATTAGCTTCATTAGTTTCATTAGACACAGAAACAAGACCTATCATGAACATCAGCTGGTGCTTAAATCCACTGTGAACTAAAGACAGTGACACAGTCTCTGTTGAGCTTTATTTATTTATAACTTCAGAAATACGGTTGTGATTGACACAAGAGAACTGTGAAAAACAGGAAGTTGGACTGGATTAAATGCAAAGTGTAGACGAGTAATATTCATCACCTGGTCATGTCTAAGGTTTGAAAAGGAGGAGTCTTTGTTAGTTATAGTCCCTGCAACAAGAACATCTGAGCCACTGTAGTGAACCAGTCTGTCCACAGGGTGGAGCTCTGGGCCTTCACCATTAAACATCAACACAGAACTCACCAGTAACTCATGGAGAAAAGGTCAAAGGTCAGAGCTTACTGCAACAGCAGCTGGTAATCCCCAACACCCCGCTACCCCCGGCAGACCAGGTGTTACAGACACAGACCACACTGACAGCATTCATTGGTCCAATACAGGTAAACATGTCAGTTATGGGGCCACAAGTTTAAAGACAGACATGACAAAAGAAAAGATCTCACATCTTCAGAGCAAGACATGGTCATCAAAAATCCTCAGTAATCAAATGTGATTATCTTGATATTCAGATCCTCCACTGAAACGCTGTGAACCTTCAGTTCCTTTGGTTAGATGGTGAGAGTGTCTGGTTCCTTCAGTTAAACGAGGCTGAACCTTCAGTTGCTTCAGTTAGACGTGAGAGCATCTGGTTCCTTCAGTTAAGCGAGGCTGAACGTTCCTCAGACAGTAATTGGATGCTGATCGGATCGTCCCACGTGGTGAAGAACCTCCTCAGTAATCTCCTATGTCATCAGGCTGGAGGACGTCGGCATATTTGGAGTTTGACTTTCTGCTTCCTCAAACATGTTGGAGACGTCTGAGAGGTTTGATGTTAACACAGAGGATGAAACCTGCTGGAGATCAATGACACACATGATTATTAGTTGCTACAGCAACGATCTTGTTCTCTTTTTCCACAATACACAGGTTAGTGGCAATTCCTTGGAGAGATAGTTTGTGTCTGATTGCTAAGCGTGGTGAAATACCTAGTGTTGGTCCACATTGGACTCTGTCTGGACGTCCCTTTGCTTTGTTCTGCAGGAGCTTCTGGAGCAACAACACAGAGGCCGAAGGTTGAAGTGTTGAACTAATCTACCTCGCAATTTGGAGTTTGTGCCTCAGTCCAGTGGCGGATGTGCAACTGGGAGAACTGGGAGACATCCCAGTGAGGCAGTGTGGTGCTGTTGTTCCCTGCTGCTCTTTGAGCTGTCAGGCGAGGGTGCTTTCCACATTCATGTGACACACATGCATCTCGACCAAGTGTCAAAGTTATGACCACGTCTGAGGAGAAGCGTCACACAGACACACACAGGAAGTGACCTCGCTCATATATTCACACACGTGAATGGACACGTTTCTCCTCAAGGACTTTTCTTTCCATGGGGCACATTTTCCTGATGATACTTAAGCACTTTTACTTCTGCAACAAGCTCAGTTTGCAGCTGTGCTGGAGTATTTGAACAGTGTGACATTTGTACTCTGTGGACCTCGGCCTTGTATGTCGATGTGAAATAGTGTTGTGTGTGTTTGTTGGGCACGTTGCTGCATCGTGTTCTAGGAGACACCTTGCTGAGTTGCGTCTGCTCCAACTTGTGTCATTAACCATAGCAGGGAGTGGTCGGCGGTGTGTTGTGTTCACTGTCTTAGATGAGAACTTAAAGGTTTGTGCGCCGTTCCTCTGGTGTGAAATGTTACGAATGAGCGTTGACACCAGATAACCGACGCGACAGCATCCATCGCAGAGTTGCAGCTCAGTTGTTGACGGTCATACATTGCTGGTGGTCCTAGACTGAGCTGCTGCCTCTGGTGACTTTCAGTGTGGTGTGTTTGAGTTGGTTTGAAACTGTCTGCCGCAGTGATAATCCATCATCTGTCCGTGTATCTCACCCAGATCAAACACATATGAAACAGTTTTCACTTCTTCAGCCAGACTCAGATCACCTCCCATATGTGGCCTTTATTTATTTCTGTCTGTCTTCTTCTGTGCGTTCAGTCCTGTGTTTCCCAGTTCCCGGACACAAACAGGAAGTGAGTTTTAGTGCGTTTGTACTGTTTCTGTCTCATCTTCATCATCTCCTCATCATCATGTGAAAACAGGGTTTAAACCTCAGTGGAATCAGAGTCAGAGGGATCCTCTAATCTTCCTCATTACATGTTATTGATACTTCAACAATAACTGATCAGTGAGCAGCTGCTTTACACGCACACACACACACACACACACACACACACAGGCTGGTCAGTAGATTAATATAATGGCAGAAGAAGAAGACAAAGGCCGAGTGAGTCTGAGCATGAATGAGAGGAGAGAGGGAGGAGACGGTCGTGTGAACTGTGTTTAATCTCCAGAGTGGGTGGTCCACACACACACACACACACACACACACACACTCTCTCACTCTCAAACACACACACACCCTATTGTTAGATGAGGGTGGGCTGCAGTCTCTGATTTGTTTGAACAAACTGAAGTAGCTGCTATTCAGGTCTCTGTGTAGGAATGTGTGTGTGTGTGTGTGTGTGTGTGAAGAAGTGACAGCTGATCAGTCAGTTCGCTGATACATTGGTCTGATTTCTCCACGTTTCCTGCTCAGATACAAGTACACTCTCAGTGTACTCTGTGTATTGTGTGTGTGTGTGTGCATGTACTCTGGGTATAGTGTGTGTCTGTACTGTGTGTACACACTCAGTGTACTCTGTGTATTGTGTGTGTATACTCCGGGTGTAGCGTATGTGTGTACTCTGACTGTACACTGTGTGTATTTGTAATGTTTTGTTAAATACTAATTGATTAATAAACTAATAATAATAATTGATTAAGCTGAAAACTGAACTTGAAGTGTCTGAAACTGTTTCTCACTCCCTGCTGTGCGTCTACATGAATGTTGCACATGTACTGTATGTTTGTCTGTGTTAATAAGTGTGTGTGTGTGTGTGTGTGTGTGTGTGTGTGTGTGTGTCTCTCCTGGGCTTAATGTTGGTATCTAAATTCATGTGCGCTGGCGTGGCGGCGGCGTGGCGGCAGCGGCGGGCGGATCACAGGCGGATTGTGTTGGATTTGAGCTGAAGCCTCTTTAATCATCGTAACACCGTCATTAATATTCATGCAGTCAGCTGGAACACCCGACACTCTCTGCACCAAACTTTCTGCACAAAATGTATTAAATACAGCTTAAAAAATTAATGGACTTGAGTTTATATTACATGAAGGGGGGGGGGGCCCCCATTGGTTCATGCAGATTGGCCTTTGTATTTTCCCTTTTTTCTGCATATTTTCCATCTTTGACGAGACTTCAAAGCGAGCGCGAGGCATGAACGGTCATTTAGAAGGATTTAAGCACATTATCACATCTGTAATTGTACATGAATAATAAGAAGAGCTGCCGCGCCCAATTAGCTCTGAGTCCACAAGGGGGGGGGGGCAGAGGACGTCAGGAAATGAGAAAAGTTTCTAAGTGACACTGAAAACGGAAATTATTTAGTGATTGCAATCGAGCAGAACCTGAACCAGACTTGGTATTGCTGAAATGATACGTTCTACAGAGAATCTGATTCATCAGCTTCTTCAATAAACAAACTGTGACACTCAGGTGTGTTCACAGGTAAACTGACTCGAGCACTGTGGACCTCGGGCTTCTGCTGCAACGCTTCAGTGGGTTAAACTTCAGATAAAAACACTGAAATGACACGTTGTGAAAGACGGACAGGCCGAAAAACTGAAGCTACAGGTCAACAGATCAGGACTCAGGGCAACGCAGACCCAGTGAGACTGGACCCTGAAACACAGACCCCAAAATCAAACACAGGAAACATTAAGCCTCGGAACCAGAACCAGGATCTGAACAGCCTCGGAACCAGGTTCTGAACGAACCAGGGTCTGAACAGCTTCTGAACAAATTTTGAACCCGATCCAGGCTCCGAACAGCTTCAGAACCAGAACCAGGCTCTGACAGGCTTCTGAACCAAGGTCTGAACGACTTCTGAACCAGGTTCTGAACGGCTTCTGAACCAGGATCTGAACGGCTTCTGAACCAGAACCAGGGTCTGAACAGCTTTTGAACCAGGGTCTGAACAGCTTCTGAACCAGAACCAGGGTCTGAATGACTTCTGAACCAGGTTCTGAACGGCTTCTGAACCAGAACCAGGCTCTGACAGGCTTCTGAACCAGTGTCTGAATGACTTATGAACCAGGTTCTGAACGGCTTCTGAACCAGAACCAGGGTCTGAACAGCTTTTGAAAGACAGACAGGCCGAAAAACTGAAGCTACAGGTCAACAGATCAGGACTGAACCAGGATCTGAACAGCTTCTGAACCAGAACCAGAATGTGAACAGCCTCTGAACCGGTGTCTGAACAGCTTCTGAACCAAAAACCAAGCCCCAAACAGCTTCTGAACCAGAACCGGGTTCTGAACAGCTTCTGAACCAGAACCAGGCTCTGACAGGCTTCTGAACCAGGGTCTGAACGACTTCTGAACCAGGGTTTGAACAGCTTCTGAACCAGAACCAGGGTCTGAATGACTTCTGAACCAGGTTCTGAACGGCTTCTGAACCAGAACCAGGCTCTGACAGGCTTCTGAACCAGTGTCTGAATGACTTCTGAACCAGGTTCTGAACGGCTTCTGAACCAGAACCAGGGTCTGAACAGCTTTTGAAAGACAGACAGGCCGAAAAACTGAAGCTACAGGTCAACAGATCAGGACTGAACCAGGATCTGAACAGCTTCTGAACCAGAACCAGAATGTGAACAGCCTCTGAACCGGTGTCTGAACAGCTTCTGAACCAAAAACCAAGCCCCAAACAGCTTCTGAACCAGAACCGGGTTCTGAACAGCTTCTGAACCAGAACCAGGCTCTGACAGGCTTCTGAACCAGGCTCTGATACAGGCTTGAACCAGGGTTTGAACAGCTTCTGAACCAGGGTTTGAACAGCTTCTGAACCAGAACCAGGGTCTGAACGGCTTCTGAACCAGAACCAGGCTCAGAAAAGCTTCTGAACCAAAACCAGGGTATGAATAGCTTCTGAACCAGGCTGTGAACAGCTTCTGAACCAGGGTCTAAACAGCTTCTGAACCAAAACCAGGGTCTGAACAGCTTCTGAACCAGGGTCTAAACAGCTTCTGAACCAGGGTCTGGGTGCATGTTGGAGGTGACGCTAACTGCTTTCGATGGACTGCAACAGGTTTTGTGGATCCAGGCCAGAGCTGATCAGCAGACATCAGGGGACATGTGTTCCACGGTCTGATTGAGCGATTAGTTAAGAAAATAATCAGGAACTGATGATGACATTGATCGTTAGCTGCTGTCTTCATCACCTGGCCGCGATTCAGCTTCGTCTGTCACACACACCAGTTTGCTCCGTCTGTTACACACACACACCTGTCTGTCTGTCACACACACACACACACACACACACACACCTGTCTGTCTGTCACACACACACACACACACACACCTGTCTGACACACACACACACACACACACACACACACCTTAAGTCTGTCTGTCACACACACACACACACACACACACACACCTGCTCAGTCTGTCACACACACACACACACACACATCAATACCTGTCTGTCTGTCACACACACACACCTGTCTGACACACACACACACACACAATCACACACACACCTGTTCGACACACACACACACACCTGTCTGTCTGTCACACACACACACACACACCCCTGTCTGGACACACACACACACACACACACCTGTCTGACACACACACACACACACACACACACACACCCGTCCGCCCCACACACACACACACACACACACACCTGTCCGCCTCACACACACACACACACACACACGCCTGTCTGTCTGTTCGTCTGTCACACACACACACACACACACGCCTGTCTGTCTGTCTGTCTGTCCGCCCCACACACACACACGCCTGTCTGTCTGTCTGTCTGTCCGTCCCACACACACACACACATCGCCTGTCTGTCTGTCTGTCTGTCCGGCTCCACACACACACACACACACACACACACACACCTGTTCGTCACACACACACACACACACACACACACACACACACCTGTCTGTCACACACACACACACACACACACACACACACCTGTCTGTCACACACACACACACACACACACACACACACACACACACACACCTGTCTGTCTCACACACACACACACACACACACCTGTCTGTCTCACACACACACACACACACACACACACACACGTACGTCTGTCTGTCTGTCTGTCTGTCACACACACACACACACACACACGTCTGTCTGTCTGTCTGTCTGTCTGTCACACACACACATATGCTGTCAGTGTGTTCGTTGCTTCGAATGTTTTGTTGCTTACTTTTGACTTAACGCATGTTTAATGTGATTGGTAGGTTCTTTGACAAAAGCCATTAACTGCCTTAACGAGGCCTTAACGAGGCCTTTACAAGATATTAAAGCTGTGTTTGTTCTGCTGATGAGCAAGCATTGAGACAGCTTGACACGACGACAGGATTACTGCTCACTGATGATAGACAGGCAGAGAGACAGGCAGACAGGTGAGAGACAGACAGGATTACTGCTCACTGATGATAGACAGACAGAGAGACAAGCAGACAGGTGAGAGACAGATAGGATTACTGCTCACTGGTGATAGAGACAGGCAGGTGAGAAACATACAGGATTACTGCTCAATGGTGATAGAGACAGGCACACAGAGACAGACAGGCAGGTAAGAGACAGATGGGATTACTGCTCGCTGATGATTGACAGAGAGAGTGAGACAGGCACACAGACAGACAGGTGATGTAAGCACTTCCTGTTCAGACTGTTTGTTTGTTTGCAGCTAATCCCAGAGTCAATGTGGAACTACGACAGCGCCTGCCATCACCTACAACTGAGCAACTGAGCAACTGCACACAGCAACTTGGCAGCCCAGACAGGTAGACGAGTCCATTAGAGAGAGACAGGATGGAGAACGCAGACTGTCTGTCTGTAATGGACTTTAACATGGTTTATCCTCTGAGCAGCGTTCAGGACTCTCTGAGTCATGTGACAGTGATGATTAAGCTCCTCAGTCTGGTTCTCGTGGTTTACAGAACCAGGATCAACCTGAGTCTGGATCAGACCGACTGGCCTCAGTGTAAGATCTACTCCATCCATCCATCCATCCATCAATCCATCCATCATCCACCATCCATCCATCATCGCCATCCATCCATCCATCATCGCCATCCATCCATCCATCATCCACCATCCATCCATCATCGCCATCCATCCATCCATCCATCATCCACCATCCATCCATCATCGCCATCCATCCATCCATCCATCATCTCCATCCATCATCTCCATCCATCCATCTATCATCTCCATCTATCCATTCTTGATTTACTGACATCTGTCTGTCTGTCTGCCTGCCTTCAGCTCCTCAGCACCTCCAGGAGCCTTTGATGTCCTGCTCTCCCAATCCTCCTACCCACAGGAGGTCCGTCTCTCCTGTCTCACCCCTCTTCCACAGGAAGTCTGTCTCTCCGACCTGTCCTCCATCATCCTCCAGGTCTCCAAGAGGTGCAGTGGAGATGGAGACCGAGCGGCCCCCCAGCCGAGGCTCTTCTACTTGGGCAGAGAGCTTCAGAGACCTCTCAGATGTTGGAAGAACATCCAGAGGTCCTGGTAGTCCTTCACCCAGAAAACCCCTGATTAGCACTGACGACAGGTGAGATCATCTACACTAGGACCGCTTGTACTGTTACTGCTGCTACCACTAGAACTGCTGCTACCGCTAGAACTGCAGCTACTCGTGCTTCTATTCCCTGGGTGGAGACTGACAGGCTCGCTCAGGTTGTGTTGCATTAAACCTGTCACCTTGAAAACAAAACCAACAAGTCGTTTCGCACTCAGAGTGCAAACCGTGGACCCTGCTCATCTAAAACTGCCCGACTGAACAACAGTTACCAAAGCTGAATGCTTCCAAAATAAGAGACAATGAAAGATGTGAACGATGGGTTAATAAAACTTTAGAACAATAATCTTACTGATGTTGGAAATGTTCTTTAGTGGCTTCTTCAGACTATTAACTTGTTTAGAGCCTCACTACAGTGAGATTATTAAAAACTTTATTACTTTTCATTAAACTTCTTCCGTCTTTGTATTCTTTAATTCATGTGTTTTTGTCTCTTTTTGGTGCTTTTTCAAATGAAATTTGTGGAGCAGTTTGAGTTGCATCACTGTGTAAAATGTGACCTATTAAATTTAAATTTAGATTTGATTTGATTAGTGGAAGCGTTGGAGAGAGCAAAACAGAAATAGAACGATAGTAAAAGCAATCAAGGCAGGTAGAGAGGAAAGTTGATTAGAAGCAGCTGATCTTATAAAGTCAGAAACAGTCAATTACAGAAGACAGTGTCAGCCATATTTCACTGTCTTATTTACCCGCTTTATTACGCTAAGAAGCAGCGTGACCTTTAAGGTAATATGAGAGAATTACAGGCGAACATCAGTTGGCGCTTATTAAAGCAACGCCTCATAACCTGCTGCCTTCATCTCTCCGCCTCACATCTGATAATGTGAGGTTAAAGCACCTGACCCGACTACACACAGGTGAAACTCTAATGAAACACTCACTGAGATGATGTCACCTGACTCCTGACCAATCATAGCTCACTGACCACCAGCTGACCTGATGTGTTCACTGCCCTTCTTCAGTCAGTGCATGTTCCTTTCCAGTTGGAAGCACTTGGGCGACAACATGTGACTCTGATTTGTTGTAATGCTGTCTGCTGTGACTCAAAGCCTCTGATGTCATCAAACACCATTATAATTAAAACGTAATTACTCTCATCTTCACCTCCATCACCAAACTGCTCACATCCACAGGAATCATGTGAGTCTGTCACACATCTGTCCGTGTCTCGCCGTCATCCTGAATGAAGCTGTAACATTTAAATCAGGATGTTGTGTCCTTCAGCTCTCATCAGGACGCCACATTTGGTCCAGTTACAGCTTCTGATCCAGTCCAGAGTTTTCATCAACAGAAAAATGTCTCGTTCTTACTGAAGGAGCTCGATGCTCTGAGAGACGTCAACAAGAAGGTAAATTACACAGACACGCACACGGACACAGACGCACACATGTACACTCTCATGTACATACGTGCATTGTGTATTTTGTGTGTTTTAGCTGCTGGATCAACTGATTCAGAAGGAGAAGGAGCTGCAGAGGAGGGAGGTGGAGGAGCAGCTCAGGGAGGAGCAGAGGGAGGCCCGGAGCTGGGAGAGACCTGCAGGTGAGGAGGGGGAAGAAAGAGAGGCTGGAGGGGGGTGTATGTTAGCGTTTACTCTCCTGTTAATCACATCTGATCCATCACATACACACACAGTAATTAAAGCAACAGTAGTGGTAACGAGGTGACAGTTAACGAGCGGCTGTTAGTTTAACAGAACAGCGTGTGTGTGTGTGTGTGTGTGTGTGTGTTTAACTAGTGATCAGATGTAATATTGATTTAACTGAGCTCTGCGTGTGTGTGAGAGAGAGAGAGAGAGTATAATCCAGCAGGATTATCACAGAAACAGAAAGTCTCTATTTAATTTCATTTTCAGTTGAGTCTCTTAAAAAAAAATAAAAGTAAAACTGAAAATCTTAAAGTTCATAAATGTGTTTTCAGTCGCTGAGGTTATTGATCAAATAACATCAACTGTATTGATTGAAGTAGAACAACCCTGTCCGACAACATGAAACATGAGATGACGACGGCGTTCAGTGAGAAAGCATCCAGTCACTTTGAAGAGGTTTCAGAGCGTTTGTGTGTCTTGTAATTCAGGATGTTCATCTTTTCAGATCAGATGTGAAATCTGATCCAGGAACAGATTCATGAGTTTGAGGGTTTATCAACACAACACACAGCAGAAAGTTTATAATCCACAGAGTATTTCATAACTGTGGAAAGTTGTCACAGATACTGTATGTTATCTGTTGTCATGACAACCCATCAGAGGGCTGCATTTCATCACAAGTAGACATGAGGAAGGTGTTAAATACAGTTCTTGGCAAGGTCCAATCACCTGACGTCGGCGTTACTTGCTGTAGATGTTCCATCAGAGTTGCTTTGGAACCTAAGAACCCTCTGATGGTGTGTGAGTGTGGTTGTCTGAAGCTCTGGAGCTGAAGAGTCTGATCTCACCTTTCCTCAGGCCGTTTCTAAAGGAGCTTACGCTACGTGCTCGGTTGAACTAACCGCTGATCAGCCTGTTGGCTGCATGTTCAGTTCTGTCCTTACACTTCAAAAGCCTGCAGTTCCATCAGAGTGCAGAGGCTCCTCCTACCCACTGCACCAACTGCACCGCCTGCTCCCACTGCACCGCCTGCTCCCACCACTGCCTGCTCCCCCTGCTTCCACTGCACCACCTGCTCCCCCTGATATTGATTAGTGTGACCTGATACCAAGACTGATGTGATACTCTTTCCTCTTCTTCTCTATTGTTGTCTTTCCTCATCTCCTTGTCTCCTTCTCTCCTCAGCGGTGTTGGAGGAGGTGTTAGCTGCTCAAAAGGACAGAGATCAGGCTCTTATGTCACGACTCTTGCTGGCCAATGAGGAGAGAGATGAGGCTGTGCTTCGTGCACGTCAACTGCAGCAGGCCTCTGAGTATGCAACTCTCACACACACACACACACACACACACACACACACACACACACACACACACTGTGTGTTACTTATTGACCTTTGACTGTCACTTTGGTCTTTCTCAACATCCAACAGAGAGTTAGGAGTGCTCCACCATAAGTAAGATGGTGTTAAGACACACCTGTGCAGGTGTCAGCAGGTTACCCCTCCCCCACCCTTCATTATTCACCTCCTCAGTCTCGTTAAGAGCTGTGAAACGAGCTCTCGTTTTCCTTGAGGAGTCTCCAAATAGACTGGAAAATCTAATTACAGATAAACCCCTCCCTCACCTCCTCCCCCAACCTCCCCCAGTCCACCATCACCCCCTCCCCACCCACCACCCTCCCCCAACGCGAGGGTAATTGATATTGGAGTCCACAATCCTCTTTATGAGGGACAGAATATGGAGGCGCATGTTCCATCTGTCAGTGTGTGTCACTGTATGTGTGTGTCGCTGTGTGTGTGTATCACTGTGTGTGTGTGTCACTGTGTATGCTGCTGTGTGTGTCACTGGGTGTGTCACTGGGTGTGTGTGTCACTGTGTGTGTCACGGTATATCTGTGTGTCGCTGTGTGTGTGTGTGTGTGTCGCTGTGTGTGGTCAGTCCAGTTGCGGTCCTTTTGCAGACCATTTGCGGTTCAGTTTCAGACCAGTCACGGTCCAGTTGCAGAGAAGCCGCGGTCCAGTTGCAGACCAGTTGCAGACCAGTCGCAGTCCAGTTGCAGACCAGTTGCAGCTGCTCATCAGTCCATGGAGACTGAAATTTTTCAGTCTGACATGTGAAACTCGTGATAAATGAGGATTTTATTCTCGCTGGAATCGTTTGATCCCATCGACGGCTGCCGTCTCTGTGTCTCTGTTGAGTGGAGGTATGTGTGGGAGCGTTAATGACGGCTGTGGAGCGAGCCGAGCCGAGCCGAGGTGAGCCGGGCTGGATGGGCTGTAAGCAGGGTGTTAGAGGAACTTTATTGGAGGCGGCTGGTCTTTCATTACCTGCTGTTCCCTGTAGAGCGCAGCCGCCTCGGCCACCTTATTACAGTTTATTACAGAAAAACAGCAGCAGGCTAAATGAAAAGAGGTTCCCAGGAGGAGAGGCAGGAGATCAGCTAGTTACCAGCTCCACGTCCACCATCATGGCTGCCAGCGCAGGGAGAAATAAACTCCTGAACAGCGGCGGACGATGTTGGGCCAGCGCCTGCTTGGCCGACGCCTGCACTGCTGCTCAGTCATTTTGAAATGATAGAGAGTTTCAGGTGGACTTCAGGGAGCTGGACAAAATTACTGCACAGCTGCTGCGGTCGCGGCGCTCAGGTCATCTAACAGGCTGCAGCGAAGGTCCAGCTTTAATTTGGTCAGCAGTTGGGGGGCTAGACCCAGAATCACCTGTAATCAACATGGAAATGTATTCAAAACACGGCCGATGAAAATTAATTAATTAATTAGACACCTGGAAAACCAACGTCTGGTTTCAGTCGTGAAACCGTTTATACATACACATACACATATAAACAGAGATGGGGGGTCCTGGTGGTTTTCGTTGGGGGGGTCCTGGTGGTCTTCAGTGGGGGGGTCTTTTCATGTCTTCAGCGCTCAGTGTTGCAGATCGACGTTGACTCAGAGACACTAACGGAAAGTCTTTGTTTCAGGTTGGAACGCGTTCTCCTCGAGGACTCTGACACGGTAAAACACTCACAGTGGGTCCGGTTTGGTTGTTGATAGTAGTTTTAGATGTTTCTGTGGTTTTAACTCAGATTATTGATCTGATTTATCGATCAGGATTTTGACGAGCTCCTTCAGTGTGTGTGCAGTGCTGACTCTGCCCAGGAAGTCCAACAGTTTGGTTCAGTTCTGGTTCAGCATCTGCAGTTGGCGAGGCAACGGAGGAATGACATCACAGCTCAGGAGATGAAGGCCGTGATGGAGGAAAGAGACAGCTCTGTAGCCAAGGTGAGTCCACTCACCTGCTGGACCGGTTCCCTGTCTCCCTGACAGGCCGGCCTGGTTTTGTTAAATGTGTGGATGTGCTCATGTGCAAACGTCCGAGCATGGTCCCGTGTTAATGACCTTGTTTGTTATTAACACGGTGGCTGAGGGTCCTGCTCTGCTCTGGAAGAATTGAGACATATACACCTTTCAGAGATCAAATTTTGTTCACAGCAGATGTGTGCTGTAGCACAAGCATGTGATACAGTGTAAATTCCTGTAACTCTTTGTCTGTAAAATATGTAATTACACAGTTTTTATTAGCATTTTTACAACTCATAATCTAGTAACAGCATTTAATGATTAATACCCATAAATGAAAATTCTTAATAAATGACACCAGAATAAGCACAAATCTGATCGGGGACTTAAATTTCACCTTATTTTTGCCGTCTGTCCTTCTCACTTCTCCAGTGGTTGTAGACTTTGTCCAGGTTGATGGCACCGTCTGCTTCTTGCTTTGACTTTATGCGCATCAGCTGGTCCAAATGTGCCACTTCAAGACGATTTCTGGATGCTGTTTTGATATGATTCATTAAACTAAAGCCTCTTTCACAATCTGCACTGGATGCTTGAAATGTAGCACAAATATCCACAAGCTGTGAGATCTCCTTTAGCTCCTCACATCCAAGTGCCGCAGCCACCATATCTGAGAATGTGCTGATTGACCCTTGTTTAAGTTTTTGCTTCATTATGTACTTGAATTCAGCATATTCACTGTTAATGGTCTCCAAAGAATGTGGGTGGTGGAGAATGGCCTCATACTTATTTGCCAGTGTAGCAATGTCAGTTGATCCATACTCAAAACTGATGTCTGAGCTCAATGCTTCGATGTCAAATGCAGACCACTCCTTTAATTCATCCTCTGGAAAACGAGCATCCAAGTGATCACAGAGCTTACGAATAAAAAGAGTAATCTCACTTCTGCCATCAGCTGATGAGGTCTTCATCACCTCTTTCACACGGTCACTCCACTGAACATTCTTCTCATCCTTCAAGTATTGGGAACGCAACTTGCTCTTGCAAAACAGTGCCCTTCCATCACAGTCAGGTTGTGTCTTTGAAAAGAAAGGCAGAGTTGTGCCAGCTCACCCAAAACATCTCCCAGAGCAGTGAGAGTAACCTTGAACTTTGAATCACTCAGCTTTTTGTAGCAGTAATTTGCCACTGGATCTCTGTTATCACTGGATTCTCTCTTGCAGTATTCTTCAAGCACAGTGTAGTTTCTCAGAACAGCATTCACAGCTTGGTGCCGCGACAGCCATCGCACTTTGCTCAGAGGCCTGAATGACAGTGTATCCTCATCTAGAATCTTTGCTAGGTCCCCCATTTTGCCCCTCTTCACAGTGGACCGAGAGAAAGTGGAATACACAGTTCTAAGAAGAGTTTCGACATCTCGCATCAAAGGTACATCTTTCCACGCATCATCAATGCCTAAGTCCTCTATATGGGTGACGCAATGTTGTTCCGTTACGTGTGGTATTTGCCGCCTTAATAAATCTGCAACTCCGTTGTGCCTTCCTAGCATTACTGAGGCACCATCGGAGGTCAGCATCACCATTGTCTGCAAGTCCAGTCCATACTTGGAGTAAAACAGTGATGGCCTGCACAATATCGTGAGCAGTGCATGCTGTCAGCTGGATGATGCTGCCAAACACAGTTTTATAATTGACGTCATTTTCCTCCCTGTATTTAATATATAGGACTAGCATTTTGTGCACTGTTATGTCTGTGCTCTCATCTACTATCAGAGTATGCCATGGTGCATTTTTAACATTGCACATTGTCTCATTCTGCACTATCTCATTGATTGAGTTCACAAATTCAAAGGCATAATTTTCGCTTCGCCAGCTTTCTGGTATACTCACATACTTTGCCATGTGATCGTGGATTTGTTGAACCGACAGCATGGATGCATTCATTTTGATGCAGAGCGATGCCATGCTTTGTGTTGGTGAGTGGCCGTGCCCGGTCTTTTCGCCATGATTAGGGTTTAAAACTTAGCAGCACTCTCTCCGTCGTACCATTAGCTACGCTAAACTTCAACCACGTACGCATGAAGCGCTGTTAATGACATTGATTGGCTGCGTAAGTAAATGTGTGTAAGCCGTCATTGGCCTATCATTGGCTGGGCAGTGTTAGTCGTTTTATCTGTAGTTGTAGTTATCTTGTTGCAACTTGTCACCTAGCACTTACTGAGCTGCATTGCAAAATGGTACAGAATAAATTGTTAGATGTTTATTTTATTTACAGTTCAGGTTGCATTTTATTTTATGCGCTGCATAGATTTTCTGCGCGTGGAGAACACGGGAGCAGTGCACGATTGCGCAAGCGCGCAGCTTAGAGGGAACATTGGTTTTGACTAAGGGTGTAGTTGGCAGTAGTCCAGCCTTGAGGTAACAAATGCATGGACTAGCTTTTCGGTGTCACTTTGGGACAGGATAGTCCTAAACTTAGCTATGTTGCGCAAGTGAAAGACGGCAGTCCTAGTGACCTGCCTAATATGGGACTGATAGGACATGTCCTGGTCAAATATGACTCCCAGGTTCCTCACGGTAGAACTGGAGGCCAGGGTAACGCCAAAGTGACAGCAAGGTCCGACAACCTGTCTCTGAGGTATTTAGGCTCAAACAAAATCACCTCAGTTTTGTCTGTATTCAGAAGTAAAAATTTACAAGTCATCCACTTCAGACATGTCTGTCAGACATGTCTGAAGTCTGACTAATTGATCTGTTTCTTCTGGCTTCATAGATAAATATAGCTGTGTATCGTCCGCGTAGCAGTGGAAATTTATGTTGCGTTTCCTAATAATGTTGACTAGGGGAAGCATGTATAGGGAGAACAACAATGGTCCAAGCACAGAACCCTGTGGAACTCCATGATCTCCATCCACGGACAATGCGTTATTAACATGGACAAGCTGGAATGTGTCAGATAGATAAGATTCAAACCAGCTTAGTGCTGTTCCTTTAATGCCAATGACATGTTCCAGTCTCTCTAGTAGGATATCGTGATCGATGGTATCAAATGCAGCACTGAGGTCTAGCAGGACAAGTACAGAGATGAGGCCATTGTCAGATGCTATTAGGAGGTTGTTGCTAACCTTAACCAATGCTGTTTCTGTGCTATGCTGTATTCTAAATCCTGACTGAAATGCTTCAAATAAACTGCTCCTCTGCAGGTGATCACATAACTGATCAGCCACGGCCTTTTCAAGGGTTTTAGAAATAAAGGGGAATTAATCTGGTCTAATATAAAAGTGCCAATCGGGCAAAAACATCTTTAAGAAGACGAGTTGGGATGGGGTCCAAAAGACAAGTTGAGGGTTTGGATCTAATAATTGTTGAGGACAGTTCAGTGAGATCTATAGGAGAGAAGTGGTCTAGAGATAAATTAGAGCCTGCAGACATTTCAGAGGCTGCTGCAGTTGACACACATGGATCTCTAACAGTTGAAGGGAGCGCGTGATGAATTCTTTCTCTAATATCTATGATTTTACTAGTAAAGAAATCCATAAAGTCATTGCTGCTGAGAGCCAAGGGAATAGTTGGCTCAACAGAGCTGTGACTCTTTGTCAGCCTGGCTACAGTGCTGAACAGAAACCTGGGCTTGTTCTTATTTCCTCTATTAATGTGGAGTAATAGGCAGTTCTTGCCTTACGCAGGGCTGTTTGTATGTTATAAGACTATCTTTCCAGGAAAGGTGGAATTCTTCTATGTTAGTGGATCGCCACTTCCTCTCTAATTTTCGTGAGAACTGCCTTAAAGTGCGTAGCTGTGAGTCAAACCACGGAGCTAGCTTCCTCTGGTTAATGGTTCTCTTATTTTGTTTCATAGGGGCCACATTGTTCAGGGCTGTGTGCAGTGTAGCTGCAGTATTATCAACAAGATGATCTATATGTGCTGGACTAGTGGTTAGGTGGCTACCCTCTGTTGTAATGGCACATGGCATCGAAGCCAAAAGGGATGGAATAACTTCCTTAAATTTGGTAACAGCATTATCAGAGAGACACCGACTGTAGGTAGTTTCCCTCTCAAATGCTGAGAAGTTCATAATTGTGAACTGAAATTTTATTAAAAAATGGTCAGATAAAAGAGGGTTTTGGGGAAACACTGTTAAATGTTCAGTTTCTAAGCCATATGTCAAAACAAGATCGAGAGTGTGATTAAAGCGGTAAGTCAGTTTGTTAACGTTTTGAGAAAAAACAATTGAGTCTAATACTGAGTTAAATGCATTCCTAAGGCTGTCATTGCTGTCGTCTACATGAAAGTTGAAGTCACCCACTATGATTACTTTATCTGAGCTGAGCACTAGTTGAGTTAGGAAGTCAGATAAAGACTGAAACACTGAAAGCAGCAGGCGGACGATACACAACAACAGACAGAACTGGTTTCTCTGACCTATGGTTAGGGTGCAGAGACTGAGAGTGAGAGACTCAAACGTTTTAAACCCAGGCTTAGGTCTGGGATTTATTCATAAATCTGAGTGGTAGATTGCTGCTACTCCTCCTCCTCGGCCTGTGCTTCGAGGAATATGGTGATTAATGTGACTGGCAGGGGTCGACTCAATCAAACTAACAAGTTCTTCCTACTGCAGCCAGGTCTCAGTAAGACAGCATAAATCAATGTGATGATCGGTAATCAAATCATTTACTAACAGGGATTTAGACGAGAGAGATCTGACATTTAATAGTCCCCATTTTATTGTGGTGTGTTTAGGTCCAGATAACTTGGTGGTATTAATTCTTGTGAGGTTTTTATGAATAACACCTCTTGAAATTTTTGCCCCAGGTAGTGGTGATTGTGGGAGGGTGACAGCCCTAAAGAAGCTGCAGAGAAGCGTGTAAGACTGCAGCTCTGCTGCCTGGTCTCTACTCTCTCTACTCTTTGTCATGTCTTAATATAATTTGCCATATTTCTGGAAATGAGAGCTGCTCCATCCAAAGTAGGATGAATACCGTCTCTCCTAATGAGACCAGGTTTTCCCCAGAATGGTTTCCAATTATCTACAAAGGCCACATCGTTTGCTGGACACCACCTTGACAGCCAGCGATGGAATGACAACATGCAGCTAAACATATCATCACTGGTCACATCGGGTAGGGGTCCAGAGAAAACTACGGAGTACGACATAGTTTTGGCAAACTTACACACCAACTCAATGTTAATTTTGGTGTCCTCCGACTGCTGTAACAGGATGTCATTTCCGCCGACATGAATAAAAATTTTATTGAATCTACGTTCATCCTTAGCCAACAGTTTCAAATAGGATTCAACAACGCCCGCTCTGGCCCCGGGGATGCATTTAACTTTGATCGCCGGCGTCTCTAACTTCACGTTGCACAAAATAGAGCTGTCAATGACCAGAGTCTTTCCGTCAGCGGGTGTGTCGCTGAGTGGGGGAAATCTGTTGGAAACATGAAGCGGCTGGTGGTGAACCGTGGACTGTTGCTTTGGGCTACATTTCCTTCGGACTGCCACCCAGCCACCCTGGCTCCCAAGCAGTCAGGGGACAGCTAACGGGAGCTACCCTGGGACTGCTAGCAGAGGCTATGCTGGGCAGGTCCGCACCGGCTCCTGGGGACTGGCTAGTTAATGCTATGGGGGGCTTTCGATGATGCGGAGCCATGCCTCTACCTCCTTAAGCCTCGCCTTCAAAGTTGCAAGAATGCTACATTTTGTACACAAATCACTATCACTAAAGGAGGTCGAGGAGTAACTAAACATCTTGCACACAGAGCAAAACAGAGGAGAAGCAGGGGAAGAGAGAGCAGGCATTGCTGGTGATTGAAACAAGCTAACCAGTGGGGAAAAGTGGAAAGGAGTAAAATTCCCAACAAGCCTTGTGAAACAGGTGTTTAACAAAGGTGTGTGCACCAATGCCACAATTTGCAATTTACCGCAGTGAAATTAAATGTTTTCAAATGGAAATGTTTTAACAATTGACGACACAACGACGTGTCAACGCGACAGCAAGCTACAATCCACCACAGTGCAGAGACAACAACAGGAAGTGACGTAATACGTTACCAGTACGTAGAGACGCAGTACATGACAGCCATGGATAAGTAGAGTGACGTCTCTTTAGGAGCCAAGATGGCGGTGGAATGACAGACTCGCGACCATGCGATCACGCCCTGCGGCAGTTTTAATATATGTGCGGTGTGATTGGGGAAAGAGGGAGAGGAAAGGTGAAGAGGGAGAGCCCAAATTGGGTCGTTACCACAGTTGATAATTACAATATCACTACACAATAGCAGAGCCAGCAAACCGAAGCTTACTTGGTCAGGTATTGGTCCTTCAACTAGTGATAATTGGCTTATCAACTGATCACGGTGAACAACCAACAACAAAAATCAAAGTTTCACAAATAAAATAAAAAATAAAAATTAAGCTATACACTATATTAATTATCTCTGCCCAGACATAAGCCTCTTACGTTTTGTTGCTCCGATCCTTCGGAGTACGAGGGAGAAAGTTAAAAAGAGATCCACTTCGGGTGTCCGCAGCACGTTCCTTGGCTGGGGGTTGAGCGGTTCGTGCCTCGCTCTTCTGGCGACAGCGATGTGATGAGTTTCTTGGCGGCAGTGGGGAAGATCACGGGTGGAAGGCGGTGTACTTTGTTAAGCCTTTAACAAAGTTGGCGCGCTTGTCTTTACAGAGCGTACGATCAGCTGATTACTCAGCGATATATGTCGGGAAAGGAAAAAGAAAAAAAAAGAAAACAAAAACAACAACAGCAGTCTGTGTGCTCGTCCCGCGAGTTGAAGACTGTGACCTAGGCTTTAAAATATTGAAAATCAAACGTCTGAAATATTGCTCCCTTTCGCGGCCGGGTTGTGGGGAAAGCTTGGAGTAGCTCTCTACTGTACCTGGTGCACTAGGAAAAAGCAACAGAGGGGGGCCATGGCGGCGTCTTTATTACCTTATTGACGTCACCGAGGACCCCTGCCGGGAGCGCCTGGCTTCGGCCAATGTCCATACTGAGTTTTCGTTAGGTGTGAAATTTGGGGGTCGTGGCGCTGTTTTCAAACAGTCAGCCAACTCTGGCTCAGGCTTTTGGAGGGACATATAGGCCTCTCTATTGTTCTTTTCAGAGCACGAGTAGAGATCCCAACAGATCCCTTCTGTCGACCAGATTCAGGAAGTCCAAACAATCCACTTCCCAATCAGCGGGGCTGAGATCTCACATCCCAGCGCTGGAGACCAGATCCCACATCTCAGAGCTGGAGACCAGATCCCACATCCCAGCACTAGAAACCAGATCCCACATCTCAGAGCTGGAGACCAGATCTGTAACAGATCCTGTTCCAGACGTGAACTGTGTGTCTCAGCTCAGTGACAATCTGAAAATGGATGACAGTGGTTTTGTTGTTTTTAACGATGTTGACTGAGGGAAGAATCCGAACTGAAGCGTTTCAGCTCGGAGCTCCTCAGACTTTCTGCTGCAGAGAAGCGAAGCGTCGTCACACTCAGGCTGCAAGGAGCTATGACGCCTATAATCACTCAAATGGTGGAAGCTCAACTGAGCTGTCAGATAAACCAGACGGAAACAGGATGTGAGTCTGCGAGATCTCTGCCACAATCTGATAATCTGGTTTGGGCTGATGTCAGTTCTCCCGCTTCCTGTCTGACTGCACTCCAACTGCAGGTACCCGGCTCTAAGTCGGCCATTTAACCCGGCTGGCGTGACGCAGCATGGCGCTCGGCACAGTGCGGGGCATCAGCTGGGTTACGGAGGCCCCAGCAGCCCAAACCTCAAATATTTGCAGTTTGAATGTGAACATGAATATTTTGAATGGTGTGAAAACAAAACGGCGCAGAGACAAATATTGACAGCCTGAGTCGACCTGACGACGCTGACATGATGTTTGCCGAACACTCGCTGTTTATACACCTGTTTGTCTGCTCAGGTGTGTGTGTGAGGGTCTCATAGAGCCTGTGTGTGTTGTAATCTCTCTGCTGAGTGTTTGCTTATGGAGACAGAGTGGCAGCTGATGGACACAGATATTTAGATGAGATGCTCTGATCACAGAACAACCTTGTTTCACCTGGAGTTATTGTTTAGTCTTGAGCACGAACACAGTGAACCAACAACACACACACAGCTGATGTGAGCAGATAGGCTCCTGCAGGACTGCTGTATCACCACAGTTCCTCCTCCGGGTGTACCTAATAAAGTGGCCACAGAGTGTCGATACCGGATTCGCTCTGATCGCTGATAAATCCTCAGAAGCTGCAGCTCCCATCAGTGAGTTTTAACACTTTCAGTCATTTTTTTCATAATTAGAAACTGAAAATTAATTTAATTAATTAAATCACTGAACTCCCCTCATCAACGTGATTGATTTAACATGATTAAATAGTCTGTGTGTGGTCCAGACTTCTCCTGGTTTGGATCTGAGATGAAACATGTCAATAATCAAGAAGTGGAGTTGATGTTCAGAGGATGATTCGAAAGTTTGAAGAAGAAAATCCAGATTTTCTTCTGTCAGTTGCTCCTCTGGAGGCTGATTATTATCGAAGTTCAGTTCACAGAGTTTATTACCAAAACCTGCAGAGTCCTGGATTTATTACCCACAATTCATCTGGATTCATATACCGCTCTCTGTGGGAGGATTGGGGGGGGGGGGCTGGTCTGAGAGAGTAAAACGAGTAGAAATGAAAAAGATGAGGTCTGACTGATGGAGGGATGACAGAGAGAGAGAGCGGGGTGATCAAGGGGTGAGATGAGAGGGAGAGGAGGCGGAGCTCCCAGCATGCAGTGCGGTGGCTCAGAAGCTCCACCCCCACCTGATCTGTTTGACAGATCAGAAACTTGCATCTCTCCCTCACTGTGACTGACCGCTGTCACCATGGTAACCACCCTGCAGCAGCACTGCTGCTCACTGGAAATTGTGGCAACAGCCGTCGGGGAGGGATGGGGGGGAGGAAGAGGAAGTGCTTTTTAAAAGGAAGTGGCACTTTACAAGTTCGCCGTCACCTTAAGAACCACCTCTACAATCCTACAGTCCTGATGTCCTGCAGTCCTGATGTTCTACAGCCCTACAGTCCTGATGTCCTGCAACAGTCCTGCTGTCCTACGGTCCTACAGTCCTGATGTCCTGCAGTCTTGCTGTTCTACAATCCTACAGTCCTGATGTCCTACAGTTCTGCAGTCCTACCATTCTACAATCCTACAGTCCTACATCAGGACTCTCTCAGGACTGTAGGACTTCAGGCCTGTAGGCCTACAGTCCAGTAGTCTTGTGATCCCACACCAACACTGACTGAGCGCTGTCACAGAGTCCATCAGCTGATCGCTGCCACTCAAGTCCAAGAACTGGGTGAGTGCAGTTCTCAGATCTTTATACTGGTACCTCTGGTTCTGGTAGAGACGAGGCGGTTCTGGTACTTCAGCCACTTTCGTTGCTCGTCTGTCTCATTGTGGCTCCGCCCACCCGCCCCCTCCATTAACTTCACACACTCACCTCTGGTTCGGCATCACTTCACTATCAACCAGCCTTCTGCCACTAACCCCCACCAATATCACTGCTCCGCCATCTTTTAACACCCCGCCCCTTTGCGTTAACACCACCCCTCCATGGTAACACCTTAATCCCGCCCTCGCTCTGCCGCCGCGGTGTGCTGAAATATGTTTCAAATGCCGCTGTAATCCTCGGAGGAGAAGAAGAAGAGAGAGAGCACTCCATGCTGGAGGATTCCTCTCCTCCCCCCGCCGCTCGCCGATCCCTCGCTCCCTCTCCTCATCTCTCAGGGATTATCTCCCCGCCACAGCTGGGACTTCTGGGGAATATTAGAAAAGTGGGGGAGGCGTCTCCCCAGTCATTGTCTACCTCTCTCCACCTCACTCTCTCCCTCCCTGGTCGTGCCTCATGACAGCTGCTGTTTTTTATTGAGCTAATATCAGGTAATTACAGGTTATTACCTGTTCTCACCTGGATGAGCCGGACCTCACGCACAGGAAGGTTGTTGGTTTGACTTCCACAGGCCTGCTGCTGTCTGAGCTCCTCAGGACACAGGCAGCTGGAGTCACCTGTCACTGGGCAGATTAATCCAGGCCCCCCCCACCCCACCCCCCACGCGTTTACATTGTTTCTCATTTCAGTATCGTCAGCGTGTAATAAACATGATACCTGCTCAGTTACACCTGAGGAGACAGGATCACAAGGTCACTCACACACACACACACACACACACACACTCATGGGACAGCAGGGAAGACGGGACAGTGAGGAACACAGGACAGACTGAAGAGTGCGATTGAGCTCTTCGCAGACAGAAACCAGCCAGTGAGCTGTTGCGCTCTCACTGAACATCGTGTTGATGTCATCAATCCTGTGAGCAGATGTTCCTTCCTGTCTGCAGGTTAAACAGTGTGTGTGTGTGTATTTTGTTAATCAGCTGATCGGATCAATAAATCCAGGTTGTGTCTCTGCAGTGTAAACGCTTGGAGCAAGATCTGATCCAGGAGAGAGAGCAGAGGGCGAGCGAGGTAAACACACACACTCTCTCTCTTGTGCATATTAACGGCTGCTCTCTGTGTTGAATGATGATGATGGGATGTCTGCGCCATCGTCATGACAACGTGCCGCAGAGACGCTGGTTCTTGTTTGCCAACAACTTGTTATTCAAACAGGTTGTGTGTGTGTCTGAGAGTGTGTGCATGCATATGGTGTCTGGATGTGTGTGTGTATTGTGTGCGTGTTTGTGTGTGTATGGTGTGTTTGTATGTGTATGGTGTGTGTGTATGGTGTGATTGTGTGTGTGTGTATGGTGTGTTTGTGTGTGTGTGTATGGTGTGTTTCTGTGTGTGTGTTTTTCTGTGTGTGTATGGTGTGTGTGTTTGTGTGTGTGTATGGTGTGTTTGTGTGTGTGTATGGTGTGTTTTTCTGTGTGTGTATTGTGTGTGTTTGTGTGTGTGTGTGTATGGTGTGTGTATGGTGTGCTTGTGTGTGTGTGTGTGTGGTGTGTTGTCTGTGTGTGTGTGCGTGTTTGAGTGTGTGTGTATTGTGTGTGTATGGTGTGTTTTTCTGTGTGTTTGTTGTGTGTATATGGTGTGTTTTTCTGTGTGTGCATATGGTGTGTTTGTGTATGTGTGTATGGGGTGTGTGTGTGTGTGTGTGTATGGTGTGTTTGTGTCTGTGTGTGTATGGTGTGTTTGTCTGTGTGTGTGTGTGTGTGTGTGTTTCTCTCTGTATGGGGACACATTCAGTTCTGTCCGTCTGTCATGTTTGTTTGAAGGTTCAGACCTGGTTTTTGGATCCAGGTTAGGATCAGGATCAGGATCTGGGTTTGGGGGTCTCTGCTGAGATGTGGACCAGACGTCTGATTTTCTTTTAGAGGACACAGTGAATTCATTATTGTTTTATTTATTATTTTTGATTATTGATCTGATCTTGATCAGATCATGGATCAGAGGCGTTCTCATTCTGCCGCTGACCTGCTGTGTTCTCGCCATAGAATCAGTTGTGTTGCTCTGCGTCTTCCTCCTGCAGCTCTATTTTCTCTGCTGAAACATATTAAATTTGTTATTAATGTAGCGCTCGCTCTTTTTCTCCATCCAGTCTGTTAATTAGGCTGGAGGGCTCCGGGGGATTACAGCCTGGAGAGGTTTTTAATTTCCAACAGAAACACCAACAGCTGCCATTAAATTAACTGACAGACTGTCAGAGAGCCCCAGGAAACACCAGGCCGCAACCAGACACCCAGACAAACCAGAAACCAGAGAGAAACCAGAGAGAAACCAGAGAGAAACCAGGGAGAAACCAGGGAGAAACCAGAAATCAGAGGAGTTTGTGGTGTGTTCAGAGCGGGATGAGACAAGTGTTATGAGAGCGGGACAGACGAGTGTCGGCGGTGAGTTCAGGTGCCAGATAATAAACATTTAATCAAATTAAACAAATGTTCAATGGGAGACTGTAATGGGTGAAACAGGAAGTTGGGCAGGAAGTGATGTCATGCGCGTGATTGAACACTGATCAGACACACTTCAGTCAGCTGATGGGGTGGCTGAGACTGGGGGCTAATTTGTTGTGAACTGCCCCTTTAACTCCTCATGTTAAAGGTCAGAGTAGGTTCCTTTCATTTACTCCTGTCCCCCTGTCCTCCTCACCCCTCTGCCACTCACATCTTCTATCCTCCCCCTTCATTCCCCCCTATGCTAATTAATCATTTCCTCCTCACCCAGACCCCCCACCCCTCCTGTCCTCCCCCTCTCTCATTGACCTTAACTCCTCATGTGAAAGGTCAGCTCGGCGTCGCTCCTGCGCACTGATCATCTCATTTGGAAATTATTCTGATTAATAAGCCGAGCGGCTCTTTTGAAGCGTCTCCTCCGGCCCGGCTGGAGAAGACACATATTGACTCTCCAGGTTTGGTTTCTCTTTTGATGTCTCACTTTAAACTCGCAGACCTTGAGGGTTTTAATTAACATGGCGGAGGAGGAGGAGGTCAGGATCAGGCCTGTAATCCCTGCTGGAGCTGCAGAGACCAGGGGCTCAGGGTGGTATTGCCCTGTAACTGTCGACCGGGTTTCAGGTGGGGGGTGGTAGGAGGTGAGGAGGCAGGTGCGCTCAGACACATGTCCTGTATTTAGCAGTTATGTTCTTCTGTCTGCACCTCTTCTCCTCCTCCTCCTCACGTAATGAGGAGCTCACAGGTAACATAACAATGTCTTAGCTGGACAGGTAACAGGACAGGTGGCTGGTAAGGTAACTGATATATGTTGTCAACCCAGGCTCATGAACCCAGTTTGTCAGCAGCTGCACTCTCTGATCAGCACCCCTCCATTGTCATTAACTAATTCATTCATTCCTTCATTAATGCACCTGCAGAGCTCTGTCATTCCCAGAATGCACTTGGAGTTTCAGTCTCAGGTTCAGTTCATGCGCTGATTAAAATTAATTATGAAGTGTGCTGACACTCATGTTTGTTAATGAATCAATTAGTTAATTAATCCTTTATTCAAACAGACAGCCTCGCTGAGATCAAGTGCACACGTGCAGCTAACCATCACAAACACGCACAGACACACACTTCACACACCAGCTCAGCTTTCTGCTGCGTCACAACCAAAATGACCGACAGATGTGTTTGCTCCAAACAGGAAGAGCTGTTGAGGCTTCAGACAGAGAGAGGCGGGGCTCTGGATGACAGACGGCGGCTGGAGGCTGAGCATCAGGTGCTACAAGCCAATTGCAGGTCAGAATATTGAGAAGCTTGAAGCTCTGTGTTCGTCTCCAGCTGGATCAGCTCCGAGAGTCCAGATCACCTCTGAGAGTCCAGATCAGTCTGATGACATTCAGCCCACACTGTTCTGCTCCGTTAGTGTTTCAACCACATCAGCAAGCAAGCTAACGTTAGCTAGGATTACATTTCACCGGCCCTGAGAGTCCAGGATCTGGTCTTCGTGGTCGAGGACTGGTCTCTGTGGTCTGGGGACTGGTGTCTGTGGTCCAGCCTGTTGAAGTCCACCTGAATGTTCACACTGAAGAGTCAGCAGTATTTCACTTCCTGTGTAATGAGCTGTGTCGTGTCATGTTTTGTCGTGTCATGTTGTGTGTGTTGCGTCGTGTTGTGTCATATTGTGTTGTGTGTGGTGTTGTTGTCATGCTCGTATTCCTGTTGTGTAGATGCACAGAGACTGTTGCTGCACACAGTTTGACGTTGTGCAGCAGCAGTGAGTCGTGCTGTTTGTCTGCGCTGTCTTAAGTGTGAGTCCACATACATCATCAGGATTGATGCTGAACGCCTGCAGGGGTGTGTGTGTGTGTGTGTGTGTGTGTGTGTGTGTGTGTGTGTGAGAACCAGCAGCAGGTCAGAGGTCACAGGGGTACGTCCTGTTCCTGACCTGCATCAAATGAAGTTTTAGTCAAACAGATGTTTGACACCAGAGGGTGCGTGTGTGTGTGTGTGGGGGGGGGGGTCCAGCGCGCACACACACACACACACACACAGAGACACAGAGACACACTCTGAGTCTGGGCTGGACCCGTCTGGTGTCTGAGGTGTGGCGGTTTGAACTAGGCAAACTGGGTGCTCCCATTACCTATAATTAACCTGGAGTTGCCTAGAAGCAATTAATACCACAGCTGATTGATTGAGCATCAGTCATGTGTTTCCTGATCACGCCTTTTATTGAACCAGAGATATGTTTCAAATTGAACCAATCAGAGCTTCTCCTTCAACAGCAGGTGTGTGTGGTCAATAACACACCTGCATCTGAGACTGCTGTGTGTGTGTGGGTGTTAGTCAGAAACAAACAGTGACAGCTGTCTTGTCCTCAGATCTCTTCACTTATGGGTTCTTCAGTTGATGATGTAATAGGCAAACAGGAAGTCTGTGATGATGTCATAAAGCAAACCTCCTCTGCTCCTGTCTCAGCTCCTCGGACCTCCTCACCCCTCCTCCCTTGTTGTCCAGTGATGGCATCTCTCCAGCAGGTTTGTTGGCTGCAGCTCATCAGGCTCTGCCCTCACAGGCTCCGCCCCTGCTGGTCCAGGTGTGGCAGCTGTCAAAGGAGAAGCAGAGCATGGAGGCGGAGCTTCAGCGCTGTCAGGAGGCAGAGCAAGAGGCCAATGAGAGAGTCCGTAGGTGAGATTCAGGTGGTTTTTTTTGCACAGTTGATGAGACATCATTGACGGGTGTGTACAGGTGTGCTTGACCCAACAATCCAATCAGAAGAAGCCAGTCCAAAACCATTTGATCATTTAACTTTCAGCTAAAATAATAAATCGAAGCCAACAAACCTGTAAATAAACCGAGTGTCTCAACAACTGCTGCACTGTGTGTGTGTGTAATACATCCAGTGACCTTTACTAAATACCACGAGTCTGCTGACATGTTAGCTTACACATATACTGAGCAGGGTGATGACATCATGCTGCCTTCTGCTGTAAATCATTTGATTGGCTGATGATGAGCAGGTAAAGCTGCAGTCTGGTCCAAAAATGTGTGCGATGAGGTCAACCGGCTGCGCCCTGTTTTAATGGAGTAACTGGACGTTAAGAGGCAGTGGAGCGATGAATCATTTTACTTGTTGCAGCCACCATCAGAAGCTCTGCGATGTGTTCAAAGACTGGTTAAGCGTGTGGGACTAAAGAGATTTGGTTTGATGATTCATATTCTGCGGACATCGATGTGAGTGTCTCTGCCGCCGAGATGATCAGAAAGAATTAATCCTTCAGATTTCAACTCGAACAGGATGACGGTCGGATGCGGAATAACGTGACTTCTTCTGCTGCTGCTTCTCATCTCATCAAAGTGAAGATGAAGGGATGAGATTCATGATGAAAACAGCTTAAGTCGTCCGTCTGCGTCCCACGTCGTCCTCCTGGGCTCAAACCCGCGGCTCTAATTTGGCTGCCAGCGGGGGGGCGGCCGGCTCTGAAGAGCCTCCCAAGTTTCTGAATAGTGGAGGGAGGAATATTTGCTCTCTGGAGGGGAGGGGGGATAGAAATCTGCTGGTTATTAGAGTCGGGAAGTTTAATTTGGTTTGGAGAGAGAGGGAGCGCCTCAGCGAGTGTTAGAAAGTCATCCAGGGTCAATTTTCCAACTCCTCCCGTCTTCATTTGAGCTTCATCTCATTTTCCTGCTTTTCCTTTTCTGTCTCTGCACTCAGACTCTTAATATTGTCTGTTAGGCAGGAAATTCACAGACCTCCACCCACAACAGCCGTGACTGGAGAGATGATTCAGTGAAGTCTGCACCTGGTGACAACAAAACTTGCATGTGAACACCTGAAACTGCGGCTGCAGGCAGACGTGTTGAGAGACGTTGCAGGCAGCAACTGCAGCCCTGTGGGTGAAAAGTAGGCGGTGCAGGTGGGAATGACGGCAGGAGCATCGGATTCCTCACAAGCTCCTGTTCTCTCAGTCTCTCAACCATCTGCTGTTGCCTGGAAGTTCATGTCAGGGATCCAGGGCCAAACCCCCGCGGCCAACTGAGTGGCAGGACGCCTCATTAGCTGTCCACACAGACGGCGTCGCCATCATTCAATTCAATTTTCATTTCAATTCAGTTTTATTTATATAGCGCCAATTCACAACCAAAGTCATCTCAGAGCACTTTACAAACAGAGCAGGTCTAGACCACACTCTGACACCTGATCTGACACTGATCCTGGATCTGCCCTGGCCCGCTGGGGGGGAGAGAGGGAGAGAGAGAGAGAGAGACAGGAGGGGAGAGAGAGAGAACACAACACATCACAGACAGAGATACAGGTGAACATAAAGATGAAACTGACAGAATGGTAGAGCAGCAGAGTCCTAACTATGGCTGCTGTTAGCAGGACAATAATGATAATAATACAATAATGATAATAAGTGGCAGCAGAGGACACAGGACAGGTCGGTGGAGCCACAGATCAGATGTTCAGCTCTGGAGCCACAGGTATCTGTAGAGAGGTACAGAGAGAGAGACCAGAGAGAAACAAGCACAGCACTAGGGGAGAGAGGACACAGAGTTAATGACATGTAGACGTGGTTTACAGATGAGAGGATGGGTCTGAGGAGAGAGAGAGGAGGAGTGTGGAGACCATCATGGGACGTCCCGCAGCAGCCAAGACCTATAGCAGTATAACTGAGGGGTGGCATAAAGGGGTAGTTTTGACTATGGGTGTAGTTGGCATGGTAACTAGAACTAGCTGTAAGCTTTTTGGAACAAGAAGGTTTTCAGCTTTACTTTAAAAGGACCCATGGCCAGAGGTTTCCACAGAGCTAACCTCCAATGTGCTAACACTCAGCAGCTAACACTCAGCAGCACGTCCCACCATGGTGAACGGACTGGACCTCCTGCTGCTGATCCTCCACATCAAGCTCAGACTCTGATGTTTGAGCTCCATTGTGACCCTGCGACAGGTGATCTGCAGATGGTCACATTACAGCCTGTAACGCCGGTCATGTGATGTAACAGTATACTGACTCACAGCACCCTGCTGTGTCCTTCTGTGTCTTACAGGGTCCTGCTGGGTCTCACGGTGGTGTGGGTTCAGTTCGGTTCAGTTCAGTCTGTGAACGCTCAGTCTGTGAACACTCATGGTTCTCGATCCTTGGGTGTTCCTGTCCTGACTGTCCTCTCTCTGTCCTCCTCAGGTTGGAGCGTCTGGTCGAGGTTTTGAGGAAGAAAGTCGGGACAGGAAGTCTCCGCGCCGTCATCTGATCAGTTTCATGACACGATCATTTGAGTGATTGATCATTGTTTGTCTTTGATCTGCAGAGGTTTCTGTTCATATGATGTTTGTGATGAACTGATGAGTCGAGACTCAAGCTTCTTAAACATTTGTTTATTAATTATTGATTGATTGATTGATTAAATATTGATTGATTGATTGATTGATTGATTGATTGATTAATAAGTGATTGATTAATGATTGGTTGATTGATTGAGTCATTGATTGATTGATGGTTGGTCCATTGATTGATTGATGGTTGATTGATTGATTGATTTAATGGATTCTGTCTGCTCTTCTGCTTCTGTTTTCAAACCTGGACTGTTGAACTCTGTATATGATTGATTAATTGGTTAATTGATTGGTTGATTTTGACATGAAGTGTTAATAAATCATTTTAGTTCCCATGTTTTAAAATCCGTCATGTGTCAGATTCTTTGTTTTCCTGGTCTCAGGTTTGAGCTGGTGTTTGTTTTATTAAACGACACAATCGATGTTTTGATTTTAGAACGGACTGACCTGGTTTCCATCTCGTCCCAGAGTCTATGCAGGCAAGGATTCCTCCCCCACCTCCTACTTTGTCCCTAATTGGAGATCAGTCTGCCTTTTAGTTCATCTGTTGATTTAAGGTTTGTCTTTTAAACTCTTGTCTTTCAAATAGAAACTCTGCTCAGATTAAATCCCAGGATCTTTGTGACAAATGGCAGGAAGCTGCTTCAACTGCGTGTTCCCCAGAAACTTCAAATTAAAATTTAACTTTGCCAACTTTCAACTGCTCTGCGGCAAACGAGTGCTGCACCGCTGGATCTCAACCCAGATTCTGTTCTGGGTTGAGATCCAGCGGTGCAGCTGTGCAGCTACAAACACCAACCACACACCCAAAATACACGTGGTCTCCCCTCATCTACACTCAAACCTCTACCCACCTGTTGTCCCCTCTGCTTACCTGTTCTCACTGCAGGTACATCTTAACAACACAGTCCAGTGCAGAAGCTCGTCTGTCACAAACACCACAGAAGAAGTCAAGCAGGTGTGTGAGTACGTGCAGCATCCAAACAAACAAATAATAAAAAACTGCTTTGTCTAAAGTACAAGTACTCCTGAACTGTAGTTGAGTAAAAGTGCTTTTGACTGTTTGTTTGAGTGAACAAACTGCTGAGGCTGCAGTTTTCTGAAGGTTTTTTAAAAAGTCCATTTATATTCAAACACACACGCACACGCACACACACGCACACACCTGATTTGCATACTAACACTCTCCAAACATGAGGAGGAGCAGAGTGATTGGTCAACCTCTGCTGCAATTCACACACACACACACTCGTCTTCAAGTTTGTTGCTAGTTTAATTTCAGTAAAATTAAAGAAACTCAAAATTAGGTCAATAAATACTGAACTGTTCTATAGCATACAGCTCTATGTTGTAAGTTCTATAGCATACAGCTCTGTGGTGTACAGTTCTATAGAAATATAACGTTAGATCTAAGTGACGGTAAAGTGTGTTTTGGAGCTAGGCCCATTTGAATGATTGATGAGGGTAAATCTGTGATTGATTGATCGGTGATTATCAGAAATAATATTGATCATGTTTAATGTGATGAATTCAGACTCAAGTGAAATAAAATAATTTTAGATTAAACGCAGCTTCATTTGACTTCGGAGATACAAGTTTTCCACCTGCCAACAGCAAAATGTAGGTTTTGTGTGTGTGTGTGTGTGTGTTCAGACCCCCGCTAACAGGTTGCCATGGTGATGGCGGACCACTCATGGTCGACTTGGGTGTCCTCGTTTTAATCCTGCAGCCGTTAATCTGGTTGTTCTGAAGAAAGACTCAGTTTGTTGGAGCTCCAACTTCTGACGCCACCTGGGACAGAGAGGGTGTGTGTGTGCATGCAAGTGCTCTGCCTCTGACTCACAGAACTCTCATCCAGTAACTTGGTAATGATCCTGGTAATGATCAGTTATTTCTGTGTTGATGTGATGATGTCACAAACAGGTGATGTCATCCTGCTCATCACGTCATAATTTAGGCCTCATGTTGCCATGGCAACAGGATGTGTGTCAGTCTGGGCCTGAAGGTTTCTGACTTTTGTTTTCATGTAAGTGACAAAAGGAGACAACAGCAGCAACAACAGCCCTCTCTCTCTCCCCCTCTCTCTCTTCCCCTCCTCTCCCTCTCCTCTCTGTCTCTCCATCCCCCTCTCTCTCCCTCCCCCCCTCTCCCTCTCTCTTCCTCCCCCTCTCTCTTCCTCCCCCCCTTCTCTCTTCTTCCCCCTCTCTCTGCCTCTCCCTCTCTCTCTTTGATCGCCCTCTCTCTCCCTCTCTCCCTCTCTCCCCGCCTCTCTCCTCTCCTCTCTCTGCTCTTTGATCGCCCCTCCTCCTCTCTCCTCTCTCTCCTGCTCTCTCCTTTCCTCTCTCGCTCTTTTGATCGCCTCTCTCTGCTCTGATCGCCCCTCTCTCTCGCTCTCTCTGCTCTTGATCGCCCCCTCCCTCTCTCTCTCCTCTCTGCTCTTTCTTTCTGTGGTTCTGAGGGCCTTTCGTTGCTCTTTTCTCTGTTGCGGCCTTTTTGTGTTATTGGAGATAATTAATTCCAATCCGCATCAAAAGGCCTGAGTGGCCCCGGGGCCCCTGTTCCTGCCTCGAGTGGGGGAATGAAAGGCTGTGTGAAGAAAGGGGCCGAGGCCGCCGCATTGTCCCCGACGTTTTCCTCCATAAGGCGCGAGCGCAGAGAAAAGGGGCCGAGGGCTTTGCTCAAATGATGCTGGGGCCGCCGCCACCACCGGAGACCCCGAGCGGCCCCGCCGTGAAATGGCGGCGGCCCGTATTACAGCAGGCTGGGTGGCGGAGGGACGGAGGCGCATAAAAGACCTCAGAAACCAGCGGAGGCTTTTTCCCGTGACTTTCCATTTTAATAATAATAACAACGAATCATCACATCATTTAAATCGGTTTCACCTATGACTCGTGTTTCAGACCGTTATCACCTGCTTCCGCCAGCAGCAGAGAGACAGAGAAATGGTTGGAGTTACTATCGTTAAACAAACAAACAAACAAACAAACAAACAGCTTTGATTATGGTTTTAATTAAAGTCGAGCTGCGTTTGAATGTTCAGGACATTAAAACCATAAAATGTAAAGCAGAAAACAGGAAGTATTCAGTTTAATGTGGCAAAAAAAACTGAAAAACAACTAAACTCTCAAAAATGCGCTTCCAAACAAACAACAACAACACATTAAAGACACATAAACATCACGTCAACTTCACTTGCCAGGGCTGACGTCAACACTAAGGCGTGCTCACAGCAGCGCAGATGTAATGACGGTGAGTGGTTCCTGATGAGTTTAATTTTGTAACGTGACTTAACGCCAATTACCAACGGTGAGGTGTCATCATCGAGCTTTATTTTTGAAAGTCTCAGCGGATGTTGTGATTTATTGTTGCTGACCACAGAGGAGAAGGCAAGATGTTTCTATGAAAATTTTATTTTCTGCACTGTTTGTACTTTTACAACATTAGAATTATATTATAAGGTCAATAATGATAATACAATGAGATAACAATTATTATTATTATTATTATTAAGTAAAGTGTTCATGTTCTTTTCTGTTTTCTGTTGGTTTTCTTTGAATAAATGTTTTGTTTTGTTTTGTTTATGAAATCATTTGTTTATCTTGTCGCACAGTTGTGACTAGCATGTTTCTAAAAATCCTGCTATGACGTGAGGAAGCTACTGCAGCACTGGAACAGGTGTGTGTGTGTGCGCGCGTGTTTTTTAATCCTGAAATCACCTTTAATTAAATCAAATATCTGTTTATTTTGTCGCGCAGCTGTGACCCTCCACAGTAAAAGCCTCTGTGTGTTCGGTGAAATCATTGTCTTCGGCAGTGAAACTGCAATAAGCAGCTGATCCACAGACAAATCAAATGCTGCACACATTACATACATTGTCTGCAGTACATTGTGTCTGTGAACACATCACGTTGGCACTGGTCATCAATAATCAGTCCAATGTGATTACTACAGAAAATAAGCAAATAAACGCCTTCTAATCATGTGTCGTTTGATTCATCTTAGCTTTAATTAACGACTGACAGTTAAAAAGAAAAATTAAATTCAACTAAAAAAACACATTAAAATGAAAACGTCACGTGCTTCATTGTTTTTTGATTTTTAAATTTCGATCTAAATAAAACAAAACAGGACAGAATGACAGTTTCGACTTTTTGAATGCTTTTCGGCTATTATTATGACGGGTTCGGCTTGTTTTCATTGTTTTTCTTCGTTACGTTTGTTCAAAATGATTTTGTTTCTTCAACAAATACTACTGGTTATTCTGATTTTCAGTCTTTATGTTTTTGTTTTTCCGATTTAACGATCATCATGAGTTCATCATGAATTCATCAGGCCTCGCCATCGGAGCTGCAGCCTGGCCCTCCTCGGCCGCAGTTTGCGTCTTCGTGTCGCCGCTTTCAGATCAGTGTCGGCGGATACCAGCGGATAATTACAGGATCATTAAAGACATTTCGCGGCTCTGTAGCCAAAATGTGTGAAAAAGCTTCAGATCAAAGTGAAATCTGTCGGGATGTGTTCAGGTTCACGGAGCGGCGGCGGAGGTTACAGCCCACAAAGAGACACGAAATCCGGCTACAGCGGCGGCGCTTTTGAGGCCGCAGGAGGTTCATCAGCCATTTGTTCAGCAGCGTGTCGTGGAGAACCAGAGAGCCGACACAACCGAGGCCGCCGCCGTTCCGGATCCGCAGTTCGACTAAACATATAAAGACAAACAAACAAAAGGAACAATAATAATAAAGTAACAATTGCAGGGAAAACGGACAAAAACAAATTAAAAAATAAATTAAAAATTAAAACGGAAATCAAAGATCCAAAACATAAAAATAACTGACCGACAGAACACCAGAAAACAACAAAAACAATAATAAAACAACACATTCAACATTTGTGAAATAACCACCAGCTGAATTCCAGGGAGAAATAAAGCCTAGCTTAAACCTCCAACTTTTTTGATTTTATAAACACGGAGACCTCGGGTCCTGGATCCGGACCAGGATCCACCAGATCTACCGCAGACCGATGGTCACCGATGCTGGAGATACGGACAGAGACGGACAAACGCATCAGTCAGCGGCTGATTATCAATAATCACCATAACAGCAAACAACCGCAGCACCGTCTCTGACGCTGAGGATTCCAGATCAGTTTTGCGGGTCTCACGGGACCGGGACCAGACTGGACCTAGTCTCACCGAGCTAAAGACGATATTCAGATTAAAACCTCCCTGAGCTCATGCTAAACAATATTAACTAACTGATTTATTTGGCTACATAACTCTTGCTGATTTTAAGCGGGTTTGATTCTTGGCTGGTTGACCGCACCATCAATAATCAACAAGCCTTACTGATCGATTGATCACTTGTCTCGTCACAGAATGACGATGAACAAACGGCGCCAAACTGACGACGTGAAAATCGGTTTGATGTGAAACATCAGGTAGGTCCGACATTATAATATTGTTTAATAATAAATTAACAAAATATTCTATTGTTGTTATTATTATAACTGTTGTTGTTGTTGATATTGTTATTGTTATTATTGAATAGGTAGAGGGAAAATTTGTTTCTCTGATCAATAAAAAAAGAAATGAGCAGAAAGTGAATACTGCTTTATTTGAAAATGACAGAATAAGTTAACATGAAGAAGAACATGCAGCAGAGGCGTAAACCTAGAGAAACACACAGGGGATCTTCTTCCTTTCCCTCTGGCATTCAGGTGGAGGAGGTCAGTGTTCGATAAAACAGCCAAGAGAAGAAGACGACCTCCCACTTCATTCATGCACATGGTAATAATAATCAATAATCAGTGATGGACATAAGAGTTTAAATACACAAACAGTCAGAGAAGAGACAGGAAGTGTTTCTCCTTTTACAGAGACTGAGTCATCAAACAAAGATCCTCTACAGCCTCAAACATCCAGACCCGGAAAACACAGAGACATTGATTATTGATCAGGACTGATTACAATAGATTACATTCATTGTTATTAATCATTCATTAATGCAATTATATGCCTTAAATCAATTAAAATTAATTGTGAACAAGTGTTGACTGAGACAAAAACATCTGATCAAAACTGTGATCAAAAACATCTGAGTGTTTCCTGGATTGTGTTGATGGACATCTTGGTACCAGTAACTGGTAATAATAAATTGTTTGTTTTTACACATGCAGTCAGCTGTGAAGTCACTGCAATATATTGATTGCATATTGATTATATCAATACTGTTTCAAATTACACATCAAACTGAAGTGAAATGCAGAAGCCACGTGTTGGACCTGATTCTTCAATATCAATCACAACTGACTACCACTAATTTGCATCAACTTTGTTATGAATAAAATTAAAAACAGATTCAGATGAAATGCCTCAACTTCCCCAGGATCACTAAAATCAGTTATCAACACAAAGATCAATAGATTGATGACGTTCAGCAGAGAAGTGATCAAACCTCGAGAATCTGATCGAAAATCCACCCGGATACAGACGACGACTGGTGGACAGGCGGGAAACTGCGCCTGTGTGTGCTTGTGCGTGTGTATGTGTGTGTGCAATGACCCTTTAAATAAAAAGCCTTTTGATCTGTGTGGGGTTTCTCAGTCTGAGGGTCACGACCTCTCAGGAAGTCGGCACAGCTGCAGACGAGGTTGTGGGAGAAACAAACCTGCTCATGTTTCTGATCAACATCATAATTATTAATCTCTCGCTGTCGCTATGACAACCACATCAGCATCAAGCAGGCCACAGAGCATGACCTGGAGGAAGATCTCTGGAGAGACATGAACAACTGTTACCATGCAACAGGTGTAATGTATGTTGTGACAGGAGTCTAAATGACACTTGAGGCACAAGACAGTTTGTGAAAAGTCAGATCCAGAAAGTTGACAGGTCATCACCTGAAACACCTGAGGCACCTCGAGCACCACTGCTTCCCCACAAACTGACAGCTCATGCAGGCGTGGACCGGTTAGACTAACTGGACAGTGTGGCAACACACCTGCCTGTACGTTTGGTCTGCTGTCTCAGGAGTGACGTCCAGATGTTTCTCATTTGAAGAATTGCAGTAAAGGAATCTGCAGCACCACAGACCCTCACAGCATGGACGTCACTCCTGACTGCTGACTGGTGACCCATGTCTGAGCCTGAAGCCCTGCTGGGTGTTTTCTGCTGAATTTTAGTTGTTTCAGACTCTATGCGGTAAAAGGAGAACACAGACCTGGGATGTTTAAACGCTGAGAGTTAATGTCTGTTCGTGTCCTGGTTTGGTCACAGGCAGTGAGTTCAGTCCAGCTGCTGTAGAAACCAGCAGACCAGCAGCAGCCTGGCCTGATCCAGTTCTGGCATCACGCCAGCCTGGTGTATAGGAAGTCCAGGATGGCTGCATGCACAGTATGAGTCCCAAACAGGAAGACCAGTTACTATGAGGTGTTTAGAGGTCTAAGTACACACTTGGTAGTAGGAGGCCTCCAGAGGCTCCATGGTCCTCCCCGAGCCTACAGAGCCCCCTGAAAGCAGTGTGTAGGGAGAGCACGGTAGTGTGCCCTCGAGGCCTTCAGGTCCAGCCTGTGCTGCTGCTCTGAAGACGACATTAAATTCATTGATGGAGAACGGTGGTTGAAGGAGTAGTGGGGTCTCCCTTTGAGGGGTGCAGCTGGGACTCATGGCGCCTATTGAGGGGGGGTAACGACAAGGACGACAGGAGCTGGGAGCTGGACACTTTTAGGTCTGATGCCCCACCGACCCCTCCCCTGAGGTCCAGACTGGGAGGCGAGGCTGTCTGGCTGGAGGAGGGCAGGGAGGAGGAGTCCAGGAGTCCTGGTGGTTTGATGGAGTCCCCAGAAGGAGACCCTCCTCCAGCTCCTCCAGCTCCTCCACCCTGCTCCTTCCTGCTGTCAGATTTCGGTGACATCTTCTTTTCACACTTGAACCTCTTCTGGCGGCGCAGGTAGCAGCCATTCTCAAACATGTTCCTCGAGTTCCGCAGGTCCAGTATGAACCCTTTCCTGGTTTGTCCGGTGAGCGTGACACTTTTGATTGCCAATGTTGAAGGACAAAGTGGAGTGCCGATGGAGTTCTGCCAGCTGCTGGTTCTGTCGGTAGTAATGTGAATAGTGGGTCCATATCCATTGGTAGATCTCTACTCAGGTCAGCATCTTGCTGAGCTTGCTGGATCGCCATGGTGATTAGTGAGATATAGGAGTAGGGGGGTTTGGCGTGGGGATAGCTCCGTCTGAATGCCTTGTTGTCGCGCCACGGTTCAGCCCTCTCCACCACCACGCCATGCCAGGACTCAGGCAGGGGACTGATACCCCATAAGGGTTCAAACCCATCGAGGCCCGCTGGCTGACACCGAAGTTCATACTGATGGGCCAGAGCCCCACCCACTGAGGGGCAAGGCCACGCCTCCCAGACTCCGGGATATAGCAGCTGTTGGCGCTGAGCTACCCATCCCCCCAACTGGAGCTGGCTCAGACCGTCCCACTGTACTATTATGCTGAACGAGGCCCGGCGGAGTTCCACTGCTGACATAGCCAGACATTGAGCCCATCCTGAGTCCAGAACCCATCCCACTGCCAGCCATTGGAGAGTACATCTGCAATGAGACCAAAGACACTTAGTTTGGCCCATACCAGTTACACCACACCTGGTTGTGTAGTGGTCTAACCAGTTAACCAAAACCACTGAGTGTACTGCCAGTTAGACCAAAACCAGAGACATTTAGACTAGACCAGTTAGAGTGGACCTGAACCAGTTAGACCTGGTCTTGTCAGATTACAATTGGACCAGTTTCAGCCTCGGCCCACTAACCCAGTTCGGAAATCTCCATATTCAGACCAGTTCAGAACTGCGATAGTGTTCTGTTTTATCTCTGAATGTTCTAGCTTCTTTGATCTCGCCAGAGAGAAACAATCAGGTTGGTTTCAGATCGGGGTCTGAACCTAACTGTTCTCAAACCGATGGAATTCACATTTTATTCATTGATTGATTTCTGGGGTTTATTGTTTCTGTTTGATCAGATTAGCTTTGATTTCTCACTCGAACAAACAACTTCAGATCAATATTTACTAATCACTGATCGATTTCACTGCTTAATATTTCAATTGTTGAGCGTTCGAAAGTGACATGTTCATATTCAGTTTGTTTTCATCATCAATGGATTATTGACAATAAATTCCTGAAAAAATGCTGTTAATTAATCTTTGAACAACAACAACAACAATAGTTAGTTTATTAATGTGTCTATTACGTTGAGAAGAAAATTAAACCCTTTAGAAAGGGTTCCATTAACATGATATTGATTTAAGATGGAATGAGGGGATTACCACCTTAATTAACCCATTAACCTCCAGAAAAACAAACAAACAAAAATATTTTAGAAACAAATGTTTGATGTTTAAAAAGCTGTTGTGATTCATTCATTAATCCGGTTTCATTTCATCTACTAATCAATAATCATTAATGATCATTTCATATTTCTAATAATATTTAATACCTAGCACATTCAGCTTCAGGAACGTAAATTCTGGTGGCTCCAGGATCAGGACTCAGACTGGGACCTGGTCCAGGTTTTACTACATAAAAGTCTAAAAGACATAAATCTGCTCTTCTGTCAATCTGTGGTCATAACTGATCAATAATCGAATATTAACTGATCAATAACTGATAATTAACTGAACTGATCATTCTTCTTATCGTCTCAGACAAAAACTTGCTCTCTCTCGTCTCTCTCTCTCTGCCTGTCTCTCTGTCTCTCTCTGCCCTGCCCCTCTCTCTCTGCCTGTCTTTCTCTTTCTGTCTCTCGTCTCTCTGCCACCGGCTCTTTCTCTGTCTCCAGCCTGTCTCTTCTGCTCGTCTTTTTTCTTCCAGTTTAGAGTCAAAATGTTGTCGTCACTGGACCTAATTCTGATTTTTCTAAATAAACATTTTTAATCATTTAAATTTGATTTTCGCATTTTTATTTTTATAATTTCTGTTTTGAGTCTTTAACATTTTTTGCCGCGACCTGATTTTTTTTTTTTAATTAAATTAAAATAATAATTGAAATATTAAAGCTTATAAAAACGCAACTTGTCAAAGAACGGAGCAATGAAAATATGATTTAATAAAATGATTTTATATTGACCGGAGAAGTTAATTCCCTTTTATTTTTAAAATGAATCGGATGGTTTTTATTTCCCAACAAAATAATAATAATAATAATAATAATAATAAGAAGAATAATGATAATAAAGCCCAGCGAGGATTTTGCTTTGTCCAACGATGTGATGCTGAACGTTATCAGGTTCAAACCATGTTAATACCAGACTATGGTCAATAATGAGTATGTTATGTGATAATAATAATAATAATAATAATAATAATAATAATAATAATAATAATAATAATAAGCTCTTTCACAGGGAAAGTCGCGTCTGGTTGTTTCATTAAATTCATCTTTCGCTTCATTTCATGTGATTTCGGATCATTTCACTGAGTCTTTCCTGAAAAATCATCTTCAGCGTTTTTCTGCGCGTTGAACAACAAACGGTTTTCTGTATTAAATGTTGTCCTTATACTTATGTTTATTATATCTATTATATCATAGAAACCTGAATCTGTTTCCGTCTTAAATATCATCGAGACGGTCGAGCCACGGAATAATCTCGGCAGCAGCTGATTTCTGATGATTTTCACAGCGACGTGTTTTTATTTTAATCAGATTTTTTTTTATCTTCATGTTTTTATTTTAATCAGATTTTTTTATCTTCATGTTTTTATTTTAATCTGATTTTTTTTTACCTTCATGTTTTTATTTTTATCTATTTTTTTACCTTCATGTTTTTATTTTTATCTTCTCTTTCACTAAATGAACTCTGACTCAAACCGCCGCAGCGACCAAGTTCATTTAAACTCGGATTAGTTTAAACTCGGATCAACTTTTGCTGTTTTACTCTAAAACTTTTTCGCTCGATCTGGATTCATCAGAACCGGATCCGGACCGGTCGGTCCCGGTCTAAGAGCAGCGGTAAAGCGCGCAGAGTGTGACCGACCTCCTCGCTGTAGTATCCGCTCCAGTCCGGAGCTTCGTGCCCTTCCATCTTCACCGTGCCCAGCATGACGGGAGTCCGCAGCCGGAACACGGATCCTGCACGTCCTGGTCCGGTTCTCCTGGTCCTGGCCCCGGTCTGTGTGTGTCCTGGTCCAGGTGAAAGTGTGTCGAGCCGAGTCGAGCCGAGCCAGGAGCAGCGGAGAGAGGCAGTGTGTTACTGAGGAGGAGGTGATGGTGACCTGCGGACTGATGTGATCCTCCTCCTCCTGCAGGTCCAACCCTCCACACACACACACACACACACACACACACACACACAGGAATTAAAGTTCGTGTTTTACTGAAAATAACTTCCAACATGTGTCAGTCAGAGTCCATAGCAGCGACACCGTGTTTCCATTCATGAAAGTGTTTTTATTAATTAAGATGGTTTTATTAATTAACGCGTTTGTATTAATTAATATGTTTTATTAATTAAGATGGTTTTATTAATTAAGGCGTTTTTGTGTTGTCCTGTGAACCACTGTTACCCTGTGAATGTGGAGATAATCGACTGAAAAATGAATGAATAATAATCAAATTGTTAATTTCTGAATTTTACCTCTGTATATTTTCAACAAGCTGCACTGATGAAGGCAGTGGCGTGTGGTTGAAAGCTCAGGTCAGCAACCTTGAATGAATTTTATTTTGTTTCGACATAAAATTCAGTTTCAGCTTTGGTCTGAATGAAACATGAATGGATGATTGTTTATGAAGCGAAACATTCAAACAGTAAATAATGTCAGAATAAAAACCTGCTGTGCTTTTAAAGGTTCGCAGTCAAACTACAGACATGTTAATACTTTTAGTCTGAGGTTAATTATATTACGTTCCACTGTTGAAGACCCTGAGATGTGGCTGAAAGCTCTTCAACTTTTGAGTTATTTCTGTTCATCATTAATTAACCAATTAATTTATCCTTGATTTCCTCTCGAAGATCGAAGATAATCCGTTAAAATACTAATGAACCGTAATCCAGTGAATGTGTCCGGCAGTTATCTTCTTAACAGGCTGTAATCACATGATTAACGGGGCAGTTCAACTTAATTCAGCCTGAAATGAAGCAGGATTTTATTTTGCTTTATTTAAAAGAGAATCTGCTTTCTGCCGAATAAACATTTCATCCACGTAGCTCTGATCAATCATCAGAGTCAGTGTGATATCAAGAATCAATGAGCGTCGCGTCGGCGGGCTTCAGGACGACGTCTTCTGTCTAAGTGTGGAGACATGGGTTCGTCCCTCAGACTCTGGTGTGTTCACTGGGTTTAACTCTGGTTGACTGGCTCCAGTCCGGTGGTTTAAAGCTGTTAATGAGCGAGTAACAGAGCGGAACGACCAATCACTGCGCTCCATTATCACACTGGATTAACTGGGAGGGCTACTGGATTAAAGAACACTCACACCAAAATACTGAGAGGAGAGGAAGAGGAGAGGAAGAGAGGAGAGGAGAGGAAGACAGGAGAGGAAGAGGAGAAGAAGAGGAAGAGGAGAGGAAAGACTTGGTTTAATAAAAACAATTCAGATGCTGATGAAAAAGAAAGAAAAAGGCTAAAATCTGCATCTGAATCTGAACAAAAACCACGAGACTGTGTTTAGTCTCCGCTGACCAGAGGAGACCACCTGACCCCGTCACCTCATGACGCCGACACCATCACCGCCGCACACTCTGTTGAATGACTATGCACTGAAACGGATCAAACCATCAGGGAGGACGGGTCCTGAGAAAGACCAACACCAGGGATGCAAACTAATCAGTATCATCAGCCTCACCACACGGTGTTTCAGCAGTTAGACCAGGACTAACAGCCTCATCGCACAGTGTTTCAGCAGTTAGACTAGGGCTAACAGAGTAGAGTTTGGACCTTCTAGACCTGAACAATGTGCCTTATGGTCAGTTTTGCTGCAGAGTTCCTGGCCTTTTATACTTTGCTCTGTGCTGATTTAAACCACTTGAAGCAGTTTCTGGAGGAATAGGTCCAGTTTGACCAGATCCTGGCCTGGAGGACTACCTGTTTTCAGTCGACTAGGTCAGAAGGACAATGGTGGGTCTGAACAGACCTGATCTGAGCTGAATTGTGTTACAGTAATTCATGTGTTCGGTGGTTCACGTTCATGACACCGAAGATGTGGATCTCCATAAAATCCTTTAATCCTGTGGTTTAAAGCCTGAGAGTCCTCAGGGGGTTGTGAAGACTTCACTGTACACAGCAGGCTGGTGGGTCCTGTTCCTGATTCAGGACTCAAATCCTGAAGAGGTGAAGGTTCAGGTTTTCTGTGTGACTCAGCAAACAGTAAATCCTGCAGCCGTCACACTAAAAGCTCTTCAGTTATAATTATCCAGTAACTGCGGAGACTGACTCACCTGTCACCTGTCCATGACCCCCCAGCACAGACTGACAGACTCCAGGAGACAGGATGTGATGAGGATCTGACACTGAGGACAGACACAGACTGAAATGTCCCTGAACCTGAACCTAAACATGAACCTGCACCTGGACCTGGACTTGGACTTGGACCAGGACCTGCACTGCAATCTGCTCTCTCCCAGTGTTGTGACCCCAGTCCAGTCCACCGTGTCCTCCAGTGGACCCTCAAGGTCCAGTGTCAGTATTTGAGTTCTTCAGAGACTCACTGAGGTTTAACACACATCACATGACTAGCCACAAATCAGACACATCGGCTGACAGCGATCACATGACCACAGTGGCTAGGTCCAGTTATGATGACAGCACCTGACGGTTCAGCCAATCACCTGCCGACGACTCTTTGGAACTTCCTGCTTCTTGTGACAGTTTCCACCGAAATGATGGTTCAAAGCACAAGTACACAGGTCATACTCTGCAGTACTGCGTCAGTACTGTATAAGTACATAGGTAATACTCTGCAGTACTAGACAGTACTAGACAGACAGATAGATAGATAAAGTTTATTAATCCCAAACTGGGAAATTTCCATGTTGCAACCACAATTCTTTATCACCCAGCATGACACATAGACAATTATACAAAAATATTTACAAAAGATAAAAATAGATAAATATATATAACAAAATACATAAAAAATAAGTTTTACTGAAAGTTAAAGGTATCGTGTGCCGGTGTGCAAGTGTCTGCTGTCATTACAGCTCGTCATCTGTCACACTCAGATGAGGAGTTGTAGAGTCTGATAGCCTGTGGCAGGAAAGACTTCCTGTAGCGGTCCTTGAGACAACGAAGCTGCCTGAGGCTTTTGGAGAAGGTGCTTCGTTGTCTGTCCAGCACAGAGTGGTCGGGGTTATCCATAATCGATAACAGCTTGTTCAGTGTCCTCCTCTCGACCACTGCTTCAAAAGTCTCCAGCCGTTAGCGCAACAGAGACGTTCCTTGACCCGGACATGTCCGGGATTGCACCACCGCTCACTCACATATGGCGCAATCCCGCCTCCCCTCGCCTTACCGCTGTCAGTCACGTCTCTGTCTGTCCGCACAGTCACAAAGCCGGGTGCGGCGACGCTGTGGTCCGGGATGTGCGAGTGCAGCCATGTCTCCGTAAAACTCAATAAGCTGCACGGTTGCGCGGTGATCACCGCCGCCCTCTTGTTTGCGAGAGAGCGCACGTTCCCCATGATGATCGCAGGAACGGCAGGCCTGTGTCTCCTCTTTGTTGCCTTCACTTTAACTCCAGCCCGGCGTCTCCTCTGTATCTCCTTTAGGATTTCATGCATGGCCCTGGGAAGCAGAACAGGTTTACACCGCGCTAACAGCGTTGTAAACAATGGCCCCACCGCCGTGTGCGTTACTCTCAGTTACAAAAAGTTTTGAGACACACAAAAACCACTGCCGCTCTGCAGTGTTGAGCCAAAGAGTCAAAGATAAGAAACACAACGAACCAAAACAGCGAGAAAAAACACACGCACATCGGGAGCAGCGGCAAAAGGCCTCGCAACCGCCTGGAACGGCAGCAAAGGTGTGAGTGTGTCTGTGCCATTGTATGTGTGTGTGTGTGCGTGCGTGCGTGTGTTACAGCCTGTTATTAAAGTCATGTTGATGGCTTTGTTTCTCCCCTGAACTCTAAAACTCTACGGGCTGAAACACTGCAGGTCAGGTTTTAAAGTGTCTCACTTGAACTTCAGGTTCGGATCATGTGACCTGTGACCTCACACTGACCTCTGACCCTCCAGTCTCACCTGAACTCACTCCATACAGTCCTACTACAACACCCACAATGCATCTGCACTCCTCCTCTGACTCTGGACTGAAACCTGATGTGTGGATGCTGCCACCTGCTGGTTTCACTGGTAACAAAAATACCAGCTACCAGTCCTGCACAGTCCTCCAGAGTGCTGCACAGTCCTCCGCGGTCCTCCACAGACCTGCACAGTCCTCCAGAGTCCTCTGGCTGGTACAGGGGAGTTTTTCTGTATCTGCTGTTTCTCACACACAGTTAACATCAATCAATCAATCACAGCCGAGTGATGTCACAGTTAATTTTCTCAACACAAACGAAGATGACGAAGGTGATGGTGATGAAAAAGCTGCTCACTATGACAACAGAAAACTACATTATACACAATCCCCCTGTAAGCTGAGAGGAGCACACATACACACAATGCGAGTGTAGTGGCACTCTATCAACCAAAAGTGCCAATTGGGAGAGTTAGAAGTTGTTTACAACGCATTGCGGCCCAACAAAGCAGAGGTCTGCCATTAAGTTATTCTTCTTTTATTTTATTCACTCATATTGAAATACAACTCCAACCACTGGGTGTTTGTGAATGAAAATATTAAAACTGGATGACCTCATAATAACATTGGGCCTCTGATGCAACCTCACATGGTTGAAAAACTGTGTGGCTTCCCCTTCGCTCTCCTCCCCTTCCTGTTTACCTGTGACCTGCCTATATAGCCTGTCCACCCACTATCACACCGGTGCCCACAGATGCCCTGGTGAACGAACCACAATACATATTTTTACCAACACCCCCATTGACTACAACAGCGAGTTTACTCTGCAGCCACAAGATGGAGTCAGAACAGAAGTCAGTGTGAAGTGATGTTGAATCAAGCAATGACTCTGATCAATGTGTGTGTGTGTGTGTGTGTGTGTGTGTGTTCAGGACGTCAGCTGTCTGAGCTGAATCTAAAGGAACAATGTTTGGTTTTTACACATTAATTCTACATTAATTAATAATCAAAGTGTCTGATTGATACTTGTCTCTGATTGGCTGATTCTTCTATTTTAACTGATCTTCTTCTTCTTTTCCTCTCAGCTGTTCCCTTCAGGAGTGTCCATAGCAAAGCATCTCCTTCCATCTTGCCCTGTCCTCTGTATCCTCTTCCCTCACACCAACTACCTTCATGTCCTTCTTCACTACATCCATAACCCTCCTCTTTGGTCTTCCTCTAGTTCTCCTGCCTGGCAGCTCTAACCTCAGCATCCTTCCACCAATATATTCACTGTCCCTCCTCTGAACATGTCCAAACCATCTCAGCCTGGCCTCTCTAACTTTATCTCCTAAACATCTCATATGAGTTGTCCCACTAATGTGCTCATTCCTGATCCTATCCATCCTGGGCCCGCCCAAAGAAAACCTCAACATCTTCAGCTCAGCTAACTCCAGCTCCTCCTCGTGTCTTTTCCTCAAAGCCACTGTCTCTAAACCATACAGCATTGCTGGTCTCACCATGGTCCTGTGGACCTTTCCTTTCAGTATTGCTGGTACTCTTTCATCACACAACACACCTGACACCTTTCTCCACCTACTCCATCCTGCCTGCACAATCCTCTTCACCTCTTCTCCACACTCCCCGTTGCGGTAACCTTATCGTCCCACTTACACACCTTCCTGCTCTCTTTCTTAGACCGACAGTAGCCCAATTTCCAGCAGTACCCTGTAGGACAACAGCATGGTGGTCGATGTTAACCGGGGTCCTGACTGATCCAGTGTGGAAGTCATGTTTGTGATTCACATGACTTAATTTGGCAAAGGTTTTAGGTTGGATGCCCTTCCTGACACAACCCTCTCCATTTATCCGGGTTTGGGAACGGCACAAGAAGTACTCTGGCTTATGACCCCCTGTGGCTGGATTAATTAATGAAACTGATGTCAACTTAAAATTCTCCTGCATCACTTTTATTCTGAATTGCAAAGATCATGTTGGCCCCTAATGCTTTTATTTTGAATCAAGGACTCACTGGACTCTGTTTCACTCCAGTGACTCGTTTCCATCAGTGATGAAAACACAAAACAAAATAAGACCTGAAACCTCATCTTCATCGTCCTCTTCATCCTCCTCTGTGTCCTGCAGGGAACTGTCACCTGGGCTGTTTCTGTGACATCATCAGTGGGGTGACCTTCAGATGCAGACAGCAGATCAGCTCAAGCGATGAGATGGAACATAAATCCTCAGATTTGATCAGACAAAAGCTTCCATAATCAACGCTATTGATCCATCATCCCAGCAGATTATAAATCCGAGCACTTCATCATCAGTATCATCAGCATCGTCGTCAGGGCAACAGTCCTGATGAGGAGGAGAATGTTTCCATTAATGCGATTGATTAGGAAACTTTATCAACATTGATTTCTGTTAAGAATTAAAAGCTATATTAAAAACTGAAGGAGAGAAGTTGACTACAACTCCCATCAAGAAACAGCCAGTCACAGAGCCTCATATTCTGCAGCTGAAACCAGACGGAACAGAGATCCATAAATGTTTATTTGTGATATAATAAATAAATGAATTACGTTAAAATCGTTTGTGAAGGAAATAAGAAAATAAACATACACTACTCACAATAAGTTAGGGATATTGTTATTTACATGAGTGCTTTTCCTATTTGGTCTGAATTTTAATGAAATAAGTAAAGGTCCCTTTGATATTACTAATAATGAATGAGAAGAAACACCATTTTCATTAGATTAATATTTATTACCCAAAAATTTAGACAATAACAAGGATAGCCCCAAATAACAAAAATTGACAATGTCAGTAGCGGGTGTTTCCACCATTTGCCACAATGGCAGCTTGACAGCGACGTCTCATGCTCCTCACTAGCCTCATGATGTTGTTCTGAGGCAATGCGTTTCACTCTTCCAAGTGCTACACGCAGTTCTGCCAGGTCACGTGGGGGTGGGGTACGATCATCCAGTCTCTGCTTCAGCTGGTCCCAGATGTGCTCTATGGGGTTCAGGTCAGGGGACATTGCTGGCCATACCATACGAGGCACTCCGACTTCCTGAAGTCGAGCTGTGACAATTCTGGCATGATGTGGTGGAGCATTATCATCCATGAACAGAAAGTTGGGGGTGTGCTGGCGGAATTGGGGGATGATGATGGGTTCTATGATGTCTCTGAGGTAAGAACGTGCAGTGACTGAGCCATCTACAATAACCAAATCTGTTTTGCGCTGACTGGTGATGCCTGCCCAGACTGTTGGAGTCACCTGCAACGGTCGTCTGGCATTCAAGCCAAAGCGGTGGAGTTGGTTGCGAATGGTTTGTCTGGAAATCCTAGTACCCCTCACATCTCGTAAACGGGCCTGCAGCTGTGTGGCAGTTGCATAACGATGTCTGAGTGCATAGGTCCTTAGGTACTGGTCATTGTCGCGGTCTGTCACTCGTGGGGCTCCACTCCTGGGTCTGTCACGAACTCTGCCAGTAGTTCTGTGTCTAGCACCCCAATACAATTGCCTTCCTATCCCAAAAATCTCTGAAGTGAAACAAACACTGTATGTATGACATCCACTGTGTCTCTCACAATATCCCTAACTTATTGTGAGTAGTGTACATTCAGTAGAAATACAGACATGCATTCTGGGTACAAACCAGTCAAACTGCCCTTCTGGAAAAAATACAATTTACTTTTTATCAAAATGTTTCCTTCAACCAGCAGCAGACCTGGAGTCAGAGAAGGGGACGGACCTACAGCCCCCAGTGTGACATCATCAGTGTGACATCATCACATTCTTGTTGTTCATGTCCATAAAAATTAATGTCCAACTGATGTCAATCATGTCAGGTTGTAGGTTCAGGTCTTCACCTGGTCATGTGTTTACCTGTTCACCTGTTCAGGTGTCCACCGGGTCGCAGGTTAACAATACTTAACATGCTTTCAGCTGCTGGAGTCTACATGAGTTTGTGGTTCTGGTGTTTTAGTTCCTGACAGGAACACTGAATTAACTCACACCATGCAGGTACCTATCACACTCCGTGTAGATCTGGACGGGGCAGGTGACCGCACTTCAGGTCTTGTCACTCTTGTAGGTCGCACTGAGGGTAAAACAGGATCTTGGTTGTGATTTGTGGTCAAAGAACATAAGAAAAACCCAGACTAGCCTATCCTGCAGGTGCCATCCGGGGTTCAGACTACATCCTGGAGCTGGTGTTGAGGTCGCCAGGGGGGCAGGTCCTATTCCTGTCCTCCTGCTGGTCCTGGTCCAGACTGAGTCTGCGGCTCTTCAGGGCTGTGCTGTAGTAGTCCAGGGGCTCCTCAGGGGCCTCCATCCAGCGCAGACACAGGATCCTCTGGAAGGAGCGCCGGAAGTTGTCGGACAGGAAGCCGTAGAGAAGCGGGTTGGCGCAGCTGTTGGCGTAACCAAGTACAACAGCCAGTTGGCTGAGGGTGGGGTCGTGCCGCTGCAGGAAGACGCCCACCAGCTGCACCACATGGAAGGGCATCCAGCACACCACAAACACCGACACCACAACCGTCACCATCACCGTGATCTTCCTCTCCGACTTCCTGCGCTGCTGCCATCCGGCCCGCAGTGCCACCACTCGCAGCTGGCTCAGGATCAGCGCGTAGCATAGGCAGATGGCCAGCACCGGAAACAGGAAGCCCATCAGGAAGGCATAGACCGCAAATACCGCCATCCAGCGCCGCTCCGGCTCTGGCATCTGCATGTTGCAGGCCACCGTGCCGTCCGAGTTGGGGGCGGTGGAGGAGAAGAGGATGATGGGAAGGATGACCAGCAGGGAGAACATCCACACGCACACGTTCACCAATTTGGCCACGGTGGGCCGCCGGTACCGGGACGCCCGCAGCGGGTGCACCACGGCGATGTAGCGGTCCACGCTGAGCACCGTGAGGCAGTAGATGCTGGTGAACATGTTGATGGCGTCCACGCTGAGCACGAGGCGGCACAGCGCTGCGCCGAACGGCCACCGGCGCAGCAGCGCGGCGGTGACCACGAACGGCACGCTGAGCATCAGCAGCTCGTCCGCCACCGCCAGGTTCAGGATGTATAGGTTGGTGGCTGTCTTCATCTTAGCGTACCGGAAGATGACGTAGATGACCATGGAGTTCCCGCTCAGTCCGACCAGACACACCACCGAGTAGATGGAGGAGATGAGAGCTGCGCTGTCCGCGGACGCCGCTCCGCCGCCGGGCGCGGAGCCGTTACCGGATCCGTTAAGCAGGAAGAAGCCGCCACCGTCCGCTAGAGAGCTCAGAGCACCGGGAGGAGAAGAAGAGAGAGGAGAGGAGCAGCAGGAGGCGGAGGGGGAGGTGTTCAGCTGCATGTCAGAGAGAAGAAGAGAAGGAGAGATTCATCCAGAGAAATAACACGAGACCTTCGTCTTCATCTTCATCTTCGGCTGCCGCAGCCGCTGATCCTCAAATGATCCGGTTCAACCGGAGACAGAGAGCGGGGGGGGCAGGCAGAGAGAGAGACAAGCGGAGAGAGGCAGAGCGAGAGAGAGAGAGAGGCGGAGAGAGAGAGAGACCCGCCGAGAGAGAGACAAGCAGAGGGAGAGAGAGAGACAGGCGGAGACAGACAGGCAGAGAGAGAGAGAGACAGGCAGAGAGAGAGAGAAAGGAAGAGAGAGAGCGAGACAGGCAGAGAGAGAGACAGGCAGAGAGAGAGAGAGAGACAAGCAGAGAGAGAGAGAGACAGGCAGAGAGAGAGACAAGCAGAGAGAGAGACAAGCAGAGAGAGAGAGAGAGACAGGCAGAGAGAGAGACAAGCAGAGAGAGAGAGAGACAAGCAGAGAGAGAGAGAGAGAGACAGGCAGAGAGAGAGACAAGCAGAGAGAGAGAGGGAGACAGGCAGAGGGAGAGAGAGACAGGGAGGGAGAGAGAGACAGGGAGGGAGAGAGAGACAGGGAGAGAGAGAGAGACCGGCTGAGCGAGAGAGAGACAGGTGGAGACAGACAGACAGGCGGAGAGAGAGAGAGAGAGGCAGACGGAAACAGATGTGAAGATGACAGATGAGCCATAATAATCCAACTATCAATGTATTGATCTGAGTGAATAATGATGAGTCAGCTGTTTTAAAACTGACCAGCTGAAGAGTTGATAAAGGTGTCCACTTACTTTTGGCCACAGGCCGACTCTTCTGCTGTTCGTCCGTGCAATAAATATGCTTCATTTCCAAAATGTGGTTCTGCTCGGGTTGAACCAGCAGAAACCTTTGATCAAAAGTTGAAAACTTTTCTAAACTAGAAGGTTGTCTGAGGCGTAAAGATACAAAGCAGCAGTTTTACTGGTTTCGCTGGTCCAGAGGAGCTGGGATCAGCCTTGCACACGTTTATCTGCTGCAGACTGAAGAGTCAGGAACAACCACAGTTTCATCAAATATGATGAAGAGTTTATTCATCACATCAAAATGAGGATAATCAAACATCGTGACTAATCATTATACGTATCTGACGTGTCTATAAATAATTCAGATACATGTCTGAGACTGCAAAGAGTCCTCAGAGTCCACAACCAGAACCAAGACGAGTCCAAGTCCTGCCATGACTTGGTCCAGGAAGGACAGTAATCAGTTTTGTGGATGATTAAATACAAATTCATTATTTAATCAATTACTGATTATTGACTAACTGTGTGAGATGTTTTCTACGAGGGAGTGGACAAAATAATAGAAACACCTTTGAGTTTGATGTAATCCAGCGCGCTGCCTGTCAGACAGAGCTCAGGGAGCAGAGCTTCACTTAGCAAAGGTAAATAAACTGGCAAATGAGGTTAAAGCATTTGACTTGTCTCCAGGTAAGTTTCTGCCTTCAGTGTCACATGGACTCACAACGAAGGTACGACACAAATCTGGAATATGAAGGTTTGGGTGCAGGACAACAGGAGCTGCAGCTCCTGATTGGCTGGAACAGTCCTGAGTGGTCAGTCTCTAATTGGCTATAAAGCAAAAGCTATACTTTGACCCGTGTGAAGATACACAAGGAAACTGGATTATATAATATATATACCTGTTCACCTGTTGCTCACCTGTGTTCACCTGTTCACAGGAACTTTATGAAGCCTCTGGTCTCAGAAAATCTGATTGAACTCAAACATAGAAACTGAAAAGTGAAAAGAAAAGTGACAGAACAATGTTCTTACTTCCTGAAAATTTTGAGTCATTTAGTTTGGAGACAAATATTTCACTCAGCTTCAATCTCTGAATGCAAGTGCTAATGATGTTGCTGTCTCTGTGACAGCCGACCAGTCTCAACTCAGCTCCCTCATGTTGCTACCTTCTCGTTGGCTGATTCAAAGGAGTCTTTGCTCTTCATCGCCATCTTCTCCGCCTTCTTTATAGCACGTTTCTTCGACCTCCTCTTCAGGTAGTACTTCACCGTCACCACCACCACCAGCACCACCAGCACCAGCGTTGCTACGGCAACCAGCACTGAGATGAGGACACCTGACAGTAGGTTGTTGTCACCATTCCTAGTCGTGTCCATGCACAATGGCGAGTCCTCATCTTGGTGGTTCCCAGCCTCGTCAGAGCAGACGCACCTGTAAGAGCCCTCAGTGTTCAGGCAGGTGTGCCTGCAGGGGGCGCTGCTGCTGCACTCGTTGATGTCCACACAGTTTCCAGAGGCGTCTTTCTGAGAGCCGACGCCACACAGCAGACAGACGGTGGTGAAGTTGGCAGGGGAGTCATCGAGCAGCCGCCACACTGCAGGGCGGCCAGAGCAGTGGAGCTCCAGCTGCACAGTAGACCAGCACTCCAACTGGATCCTGCTGCTGTTGTCAGGGTCCAGAGTGAGGGAGCGGGCACCAGTGATGAGGGGGTGCTGGCATGAGTTAGGCGCCAGTGCTGGTTCAGAACCAGAATTAGGATCAGGTCCCTGTAGTTCAGATTCATTTTTAGGTCTCAGATCGCTTTCTGATTCTGGTCCTTGGATGGGAAAACCACCAGGCAGAGCTGATTCTGGTTTTTGTGTTGCAGGTCTAGGTTCAGGTTTAAGTCGATCTGGTGCAGCAGGTTTTGGAGGTTCTGGTGTCCCTTGTTTCACATTCTTTCTCACTTTACAGATGAACTGGTGAGTGTTCTTACAACTGAGGGAGATCAGGCCCCACCTGGTCACCATTGACCCATTTAACTCTACCTTTAGTGCTGCACAGCGGTCAGTTGTGCAGGTGTGTTTTGGCTCCTCCGTCCAGCGGCTCACCTGTGATGCTTCACTGCCGTCCTCCATCCACTTGAATCCTCTCAGTGGCAGTGTGGGAACCACACACTCTTTCTTCATCTTCCTGAGGCCGACCCAGAAGGTGAGTTCATTCAGATTTACAGGTGGACCTGACTTGGACGTAAGCTGGAGGATATCGGCCACCTCCTGCTCAGTAGCGAGGGTGGTGAGGACGCCGGGGGAACAGTCCTTCAGGGCCTTGTCGAAGACAACAGGGATGTGGTGGACGGTGTAGTGTGGTGGTGGTGTCGGGTCAGCTGAGATGTTCCTCTGTAGAACTATAACCATCCAAAGGGAAATCCAGCAAGAGCACAACCAGGACTCCATCTTTTCTGAGTCCTCCTGCTCTGATGAAGTCAATCTGTAAGAACAGCAGAGATGATTGTTAAAACCTTCCAGAAAAGTCATCAAACTGAAGTTTGTCTGATTGCTCAACATGTGAAACCTCTTTCTGGTGTCCTTATATACAGACGACACTGAGCTCTATGTTTGTCATTGGTTATTAAATATCAGTTTCATTTCATACCAATCATTAACAGCTGGGGATTAATCATCAAACAAGATCCAGGTCGATTAGAACAGTCAGACCAATCAAAGCATCTCCAGTTATGACTTCCTGAATCTGTGTTTCAGCACAAAATCAGGAGTCAGTGCAGGATTCATTTACCAGATCAAACAGGAAGTGATCAGATATTCTCAGAAGATTGAAAAACCTGTAAAACTACACAAAACAATGTTTTTCTTCACCAGCTGTTGTCTCACAAAGTGATAATGTTGAAGAAAGACTCTATGACTCAGGATCGATCAGCAGCCCTTGGCGGGATTTTATTGAAGCCATACACAATTTCAGAAGAGTCTCAATCCCCAGCAAACAGCGCCCAACTCCACTCACGCCTCTTTTATCCTTGTTTCACACAAACCTCGCCTCTCTTCCTATGTGTGTGTATGTGGATGTGTGTGTGTAAATTCCCTTATTGCTTTTTTATTGGAGCATTTTCTTAACATCTCATCAGTTTTTGTTATACAACATTCCCTAGAATAACATTTCAATGATTTCTCGGTATTCAAGTTCAGCATTCACAGATAAACACATATAATAAACTCACAGACAACATTTCAGCAGAGTGAGGACTGAAAACTGACCAGCGCTGACCATCATGAGCCAATACATCACGTAACTGCACAGAAGCTGTGATGCTGTGTAACTTTATACTAGACTTTGTGAAGGCAGCGAGGAAGCATCCTAAAGAGAAGGAAAGGAGGAGTCTTCCTCGTTAGCCCCACAGACTCTTCCTGCTCCTCTGTGGATGATTGTCATCTCTTTAATTCTTTGCCTGTTTATGTTCAGAGTGGGTTTTCTTACCGTCTGAGACTCAACTCGTCCCCTGAAGCTGATTCATTCAGCTCCTCTACGCCTCCTTCGTCATGTCCAGCCAACGTTTGCTCCCAGTTTCTCCTCCTGGACCTTTGTGTTCACTCTTCTCCTTTTCTTCTGGTCACTGCTCTCTCTCCCAGTTTGGACTGGTTTGTCCTCCACAGTAGTTTTGCTGACAGACTGACTGCTGGCCTCACCCCTCGTCCGTCCCCGCTACCCTCCAGAACAGGAAGTCTGTTGCATCTTGATATGGTGCGCCAGTTTCCTCCAAAGAGACAAAAAACAAACCTCAGAGTTTGAACCAGTTTGAAACCAAGTCTCAATCTGAAATTCATCATCAGATATGATATGAAAACAAACTAGTCCAGAAAAGACTCACAGAGACTTAAAACCTGATGTTTGGCCTGAAGCTGAAATGTTTTCCTGTGTGATGAACCAACTCAACCCTTACAGACTCAAACATTAAACACAGAAACAGCTGAGACGCAGGAACAGGAAACTCTTGCAGCTAAAATCATAAAACACAAATATCACATCTGAATCCAGCCACTGGTTCGAGGAGTCTCGGTCTGAGACTCGGACTGTAACTGAGTCTGAGACTTGGACTGAGCAGAACTGTTAAGGAAAACTAATTTATATCAGTTTGAATGGGTCAGTCCTGGGCGTCCTGGAAGTTTAATTCTGGAAACATGCAGCAGGCAGTGAAGCTTTCTCAAGGACCTCCAGGACTGAATGGTGGCAATGGTATCAGTTTTTGTTGTTTCTGGATGTCCTTGACGAGGTTCCAGGAGTTAATGAAGAGATTGTCTTTAAACAAACAGTGGAAACTGACTCACACACACAGTGGAGGATGATTGTTGTCATGGTGACACAGATGCTTCCTGCTTCCTGGAGGAAGTGTGTGAAGAATGGGAGGAAGTCAAAGGTCATGGAAGGCGGAACTTAGACTAATGGACCACTGTTGTTATGGTAACACTGCGATGGACGACCTGACTGTGTGTTAATCCTCATTGCATTTACTTGTGAATAAAAACCTCAAATGCTTTTATTTTGAAAGTTTTAGTAAGCCACCTGATTGGCCAAATCTGGACCAATCCGTGCTCTGCACCAGGAAAACCAGTTGAACCAGTAACAGAACTCAATGAAACACAGTATGACCAGTATGGTTAGATCTTTGGACATATGCCAGGTCACTTCCTGTGTGACGTCACCACTGAGGACAGGTGTGTTACATGAGTTTCCCTCAGTGTCAGGAAGCTGATTGGACATTTTATAGTTCTGTGTTAATTAAAGAAACTGTGTGACGTCGGGCCTCGGTGATGTCATCAAACCTGCGACACCCATTCTGAATGGACCAGATTAGCTGAGTGGTGGGTTCAGGCGGGGACACACACACACACACACGGACCTGCGGTGTGATAAGCAGATTATTGATCGGTGATCGTGTGTCCTGTGGCTCTCAGTTGGACATGGCACGCTAATGAGGAGAAGATGACTTCGTGTGGACTCTGTCCTACAGTGTGTTACTCAATCTGTGGTCCTGACCCCACAGGAGGACAGTTAGTGAGCAGATGGGGTCAGATGTAAAAACAAATTTTATTTTGTTTGTCTCGCGTTTAAGAGGAGCATCGTCGGGTGATCATCTCCATGGCAACGGTAAAAAACCTGGAGGGTCAGTCAGGAGAGTCGTCACCATGGCCGGCAAAGAGGGAGAAGGGTAATCACCACAGCAACAGAGAAAGGACAGTATAAGAGTCAGTAGAGACAGTCGACTCACGTGCTCGCCACGTTCTTCATCAGAAACAGTTACTTCATCACCATCATCAGAAGTTGAAATATTAATGAAAACTAATCAAACTGTCGTCAGTGTCGTGATGAAGAAACGACAGAACCAGGTAAACTCCTCCAGTTTTATTAGAAATATGAGAATAAAGACTTTAGTGTCGACGTCACCAACAACCAGCAGACGGCCACACGTCACAGACAATCTGGATCTGTCGTCAAACAGCTGCAGGTTCCTCAAACACACAAAACTCTTCTTCAAACAAAAACACAAAATGTTCTCCGGACGATCAGTTTTCACAAGGCTGCGGATTCAAAATGAGCTTTTGTTTCTGTGCTTGTTGATTTTCTGATCAATCAGCAGAGTCAATCTGATTGATGAACATGTGACAAACAGCTGATCACACAGAAAACATTTGTGTGAATGTCAGATTAGAGAGAGATGCAGCAGAGCTCAGCAGTTTCTCATGTTGGATTATTTAAAGAGCCACTCACGTCAAATCTGATGAAGTGATTGGGTCACTGGTTAATTTGGACCAATCAGAACTCTCCTCTGCTGCAATAAGTCACTGCTAACAGACATCACGTCCTGCTGTTGATGCTGCACTGAGGAGCTTCACAGACTAATCAGAAAAATACACATCAATGTAAATTTGAATGAAAACTATCTACTATTTACTTTGTGTAATGTAGCAGCATGAGTGGATGAACTGCAGGTGATGAGTCAATGCGCTGAAACACATTAAACTGCTGATCTGCAACTCTGAAACAAAGATGCACGTCTCAGATCTGTGATTCAACTGTAAAGGCTGCAGCCATAAACTGTCCACACACACACACACACACACACACACACACACACACAAAGGAACAGTGACCCAGCAGCCGTCAGTCTGATGGCGACTGGATGTTTAACTTGAATCGCGGTTGGTCAAAATTGTTCTGCAGCTGTTGCTGATTGGCTGGTACATGAAGGTAGACAGGTGACAGTCAGTTTCACTGGCTTGTTAGTTGGTTGGTTGACAAGTTGTCATGACAACTCAGGCAGCAAACACAAAATGAAAGAATAAACATAATGCAGACAGGCAAGGGGACAGGTGAGGGGGCAGGTGAGGGGACAGACAAGGTCAGGCGGCGCTGGAGACTGCAAGTTTCTTCAGGTGATCCATGAACACCTGCAGGCTGACATCGTCTGTCAGGATGGGAGCTCCAGACTCCTGCAGAGAGAAGGAAACAGCTTTAACATCCACTCTGAAACTGCTGAATCACAGTCAAAGGTCAAAGGTCGCACTCTCACCTGACCCCAGGCATACATGTTGTTATGGGTCTGGGATGGGTTCACTTTAGAGAGCAGGAAGCGAGCCTGGAAAACATTGTCAAAGGTCACATATGTGCATGTGTTCCCACATGTGAGACAGTGTTGTGGTGCAGGGACCAATCAGCAGAGAGCGCTGTGACAGACAAAGACAGGAAACTGCTCCTCAGCCTCTGCACGCAGGCACCACATACTGGACATACGGTGTGTGTGAGAGCGTGGTGGCGCCCCCACCTGGCTGCCCCCATGCTCTGTGTCGATGTAGCGGGGCATGGGGAAACGAGTGTGCAGCAGCTCCTGAGCGTCGTCCACCGGCGCCTGGAGAAGATGTCTGAAGTTTTCGTACTCGGGCATTTCCTGGTAACCAGCCTTCCTCCACTGAGCCACGGTCTGACACACACACACACGCACACACAAACATGTTACTTTTCCACAACACACTGCAAAGTCATTCTCCAATCGATCAATCCCTGATCACACTGATTACCCTCCTCAGAGTTCATATGTTGACAAGAGCTGTTCTGGTTCATAATTAATAACTGTCCTTAATTAAACTCATGGCGACAGACATATTGATAAGCAAACAGCTGATTGAGCGTGAGTGTGAGTGAGTGTGTGTGTGTGTGTACACTGTGAGGTTTGTCAACACACAGCTTCATAAAGTTTCATGAACATCCTGCCCCCTCCTCCTGTAAAACAGGTAACAGGATATGGTGTCCATGGCAACGGATGTAATGACTCTCAGTGTGCGTGTGTGCGTGCGTGTGCATGTATGTGCGTACCTCTCCGTGGTAGATGAGGATCTGAAAGAAAGTGTCCATCAGGAGGATTCGGTCTGGAAGGATGCTGCTGCTGTCCAACAGGACCGGCTGAAACAAAACAACACTCACTAATCAATAACTGATCAATCACTGATCAATCCCCGTGCCTGAGGCCAGTCTACTTGGTGTGATACAGGTATGATAGAGGTGTTGTTCAGGTGTGGTTCAGGTGTGATAGAGGTGTGGTTCAGGTGTAACACAGGTGTGGTTCAGGTGTAACACAGGTGTGGTTCAGGTGTAACACAGGTATGGTTCAGGTGTGTACAGAAGTGTATAAAAACCTCAGGTGGTCCGTTAAATGAATAAGCGTAGAGCACAGGTTGAATCATGATGAGAGCCTGAGTCAGATCCTGTCTGTTGAACTGATGTCTGTAATAGGAGCTCTCATCTGGGCTGTTGTTGAACACCTGCAGGAACGGGGATCGCCGCAGGTGGAACATGAACTGCAAAACAAGATGAAACAGTTACAGGTGACAGGTGACAGGTGACAGGTAAGAGTCAGGCGAGTATGATGGGATGCAGATCACCTGAGGGTAGAGTGAGAAGGTCTCGGAGAACCTGAAGGAGTTCGGATCATCTTTGTGATAATCTCCAAACTTCTGACACTGAAACACAGACACAGAAGCTGAATCACGGTTTGGAACTCGTGACTTTGGAACTCGTAGTTTTATCAGCCACCGTCTCACCAGTCTGATCAGCTGTCTGTCCAACCATCGCAGGACATCAGGCCCCTCCTCCGTCTCCGCCCGGTACACCGCCAGCCTTGCCATCAAAATGGCCGCCGCCTCCTGATCAAAGGATGCTGCGATGCTCTGAATCTGAGTCTGAGCATCTGCCCAGCTGTGTGTGGGGGGGTGGGGGCCAAAAACCACAGAAGAACAGTAGAGTTGTTAGTAAACTCACAGTGACGCACAGGTGCTACTACCTACTACTTCCTGCTTATGAACACCTGTACACCTGTGCACAGGAGTGGGAGGAGGAGTGTGTGTGTGTGGAGCGTACTTCCTGGCGGTGGTGGTGACCCGGATTCGTCTCTGTCCTGATGAGTGCTGGTACTGCGTGACGAACTGGATCGCTCCTCGGCCACCCTGAGGGATCGGAGCGTTGTGCTGCGACACAGATAGTGAGAGTGATCAGGATCAGTCAACAAACTGATCATTCAGACCAGTCTGTACTCTGAGTACACACTTTGTACTCAAAGTACTTGGGGTGCACTCAGTGTGTACTCGTTTGATCAGTGATCAATCGTTTGATCAGTTATTAGTGCATTTGATCTGTGATTGCTGTCACTTTATTGTGAAAGGTCTGAGATCACCTGACTAAAAGAAGGCTATCTTATCATCATTATAATTAATCCAAGATGCAGCAGCAGGTGAATGGTCTCCTCCCTCCTCTCTGATTGGCTGCTAATACACACCTGAATCCAACCTGATGTCTGAGGTTCAACAGCAGCAGCTTGATTACAGCGATGATTACACACCTGTACACCTGTTATTACTAGAGTCTGGCTGTGTGACACGTGTACACACACACACACACACACACACACACACACACACAATGTTCAGGTATTGGTGACACTGGGTGTGTGTGTGTGTGTGTGTGTGTCCTCATCATCTCAGTAGGTGACTGACTGGTTCTGCAGCAGCGCTGCCTCTGGAGACTCTGGAGAGTGTATCACACTGTAGCCTCTGGGGACTACAGGATCGCCTCCTGCTCAGTCCGTGGCCTTCGAACTCTGACAGCCTCAGATCAAGTTAAAGCGACTTCAGGCAATGTCGTCAGTACCAGTCACTGATGACAGAGAGGAGAAGACAAATTGATTAAGTAGAACAGATCCTGGAGGAGCCAATGGTCTGATGAAATAGCCTCCCACAGACTGTTGTTGGTCACTGAGGAGCTTAGAGGTGTAGAGCAGAGGAACTAATGAGAGTCTGGTTCTTCTGGAGGAAACACTGGAAGTTTCCTCAGAGTTTCTGTCAGGATAACGAACTTGGAGGATATCTGCTGATATACTAACATGCAGCCTGGAGTGTGCTCAGGTTCAGTGATGTCACAGCTGCTTGAGCTCATCACACATCACTCTTAACTGAGGTCCAACCAACGGCTCTGCAGGAGACTCTGGTACCTCTGCTCTGAGGGAACAACACGGAGGGGCGGCTTCCACATTCCTGCTTGCCGTCTGAACTGTGACATCATCCACTTACGACTTCAAACAGGAACAAGTCAGGTGGTAAGACAGGTACTCGTGTCAGTAAAGGGTCCTGCTGCTGTTTAACTCTGATTCTGATGAAGGTGTACCTGTCACACAGTAAGTTGTCACCTCTCTGTTCAGGCAGTCAGCTCGCTGTGACTCAAACCACAGGTAATCACTGTGGTGGCTGAGGTTCAACCGGCTCTTCAGACCAGAAGCTTCTGGATTTACAGTCTGTTTATATTGAGACTTGTGATCAGGTTTGGAGCTCAGACTGAAGAACATCATGAAGGAGGTTTGGAGCCGCCAGTGTGTTGTTTGAAGACGTTGCCTTGAGGACAGCAGGTGAAGTTGTTCAGAAGATTGGTATGACATTGGTATGCAACCTGTCAGCGATCCCACGTGTCCTGACTGTGGAGTAGACATGGATTATTCTCTTCACATCAATACAGTCAAGAGCTTCTTAGAAGCAACATCTGGAAGAGTGGAGATTTGGTAACTGCAGCAGAACCGTTTGCGTTGCAGCTGGTTTTGGGGCAACATAGTCTCCATTTAGCGCCCTGTTGTCACATGATCTGTGATCTAATTGTTGACATACTTCCTGTCCTGTGAGTCTGTGAAGATGGTGGATGCTCTGAGGATCCTGTATGCCCTCCTGATGGTGCTGTCAGGGCCCTCTGTCTTTTGGGAACCTCCTGCTTTCTTTGGTGCTTCTCTTGAACAAGGCTCTGGACCCGATACCCTGGGACTCACCTGAGCTTCAGTCTCAGTGACCCTGGTCCTTGGACTCTCCTATCACCAGATCCTACAACAGTCTGAAAGCAGCCTTCCTGCTGTCGAGTGAGGCGTGCTCCTGTCCAGGGTAGTGGATTCATCTTCTCCACCTCCTCCTGCAGACCTCCTCCATCCACTCGCTCACTGGGCTGGTCAACAAGTTCACAGGAATCCTGCTTTGCCCCTGAGCTACTTGCTTGTCTGAACCTCCCGAGGCCGAATAGGCGGTTCTGTTCTGGTCTGGTTGTTCTGCTTACATGGCAGCTGCCACCCTGCCCTCTGTTTGTAGCTATGTCTACAGTGAGTCACAGTTCCTATGTTGCCCTGAGCTTCACCCTGACAACAGGTACTTTTGTGGTGTTGTGGATGCTGGTGGGCATCGTGGCCTTGATCCTTACCCATGTGTGCTCTTCTGGATGCATCGTCTATGTGGCCAGGAAACAGGCCCGTAGGGGAACATTCATGTGCATCGAGCTGCACTGCTACTATGTTCCTGCCAACAACTACTTGAGGAGCTCCATTGTGATGGTCACAACCTCAGGTGGGTCCAGGCACCACTGTGATTGGTCAGCAGCTCAACCTACCAGACCTTTTCTATCTTTAAAGGCTTGAGCAGACAGTAGATACCAGAGGTCAGGCTGACACTTGCACCTCCTCACCAGTGTTTAAAGAGAGGAACTTGTTTCTACCTGCTACCTGCTCTACCTATTAACAGCTTTTAGGCCTGACAGTCAGAGGATCTGTATCAGGCCTGCAAATGACAAGAGAACCTCGGCACAAACATGGGGCCGATGAGGAAATGAGACCTTAGGGAGCCAGAAAGAGTGAAAGCCTAATTAAAAAAGGACGAAGTTCGGTCTGCAAGCCCACCACTGACACAAGCTTCGTTAGGTGTGGAAGAACATGCACTCATAAAACTTCGACACTTTCTCCTCACACCCTGCTGCCAGCAGGCGCATATGTGTATGTTGCCATGACAACAGGAGCAGGAGGATGTTGAATGTCTGAGATAAACCCTGAGCTGTATAGCAGCAATCAGATGTCTGACAGGACGGCAGCTGGAGTCATGCTCCTGAGGATCATTGTTTACCCTCATGACTCACTGCCGTACTCCATTATGGTGACACTCGGTGGTGTCATAACTACCTGAGAAGGGTCAAGGTCAACAACAGTGTACATCATGTTCTGACCATCGAGTGTGAGTTATTTAAACTCTGTTCCAGGAAATATAAGTTTGTAGTCTGGGTATTATACTACAATACCCATGAGCCTCAGCTGCTGCTGTAGGTCACTAGAGACTGCCTTCTTTCTTGTGCAACATAGCTAAGATTAGGCGTATCCCTGTCAAAGTGGCGGCTGAAAAAGCTAGTCCGCAGCATTTGTTACCTCAAGGCTGGACTATTGCCAATTCCTTGTTGTCGGGGTTGTCCGACTAGCTCACTTTCACAGGCCTCCAGCTCATCAAAATGCTGCTGGGGTTCTGATGGGGAATTGAGAGAGATCATATTTCTCGAATTTTAGCTTCCTCTTCATTGGCTCCTGTAAAGTCAAGAATAGATTTTAAGAAGTCCTTCTCCTTACCTACGGGCCCGTAATGGCCAGCTCCGTGTGCTTCAATGAGATGCTAAGTCCCTAATACCCCCAACAGATCCTTCACTCCCCAGGTGCAGGTTTGTGAGGGTTTAAGTCTCCAAAGAGTAGAATGGAGGCCCGAGCCTTTGGCTATTAGGCTCCTCTCCTGTGGAACCAGCTGCCAGTCACAGATTCAGAAGACTGAACACCTTCTCTGCTTTTAAAGCAAAACTTAAAACCTTCTTGTTAGAGCAAAGCTTACAGCTAGCTCTAGTTACCATGTGAACTACACCCGCCAGAGCTAAACTACCCCTCCATGCCATCCACATGGTTGCCTGCTATAAATGACCAAAGGCTGCTGGGGGCGTCCATGATCGTCTCCCTCCCCCTCTCCCGTCTCTCTCCTCAAACTCATTTTTAACCATTAACTCTGTGTTCTCTCTCCCCTAGTGCTGTGCTTGTTTCTCTCTGGTCTCTCTCTCTGTACCTCTCTACAGATACCTGTGGCTCCAGAGCTGAACATCTGATCTGTGGCTCCACCGCCCTCCGTGTCCTCTGTTGCCATTTGCTGTCATTATTCTATATACCCCCCCAAACCCCCCAACCGGTCAGGCAGATGGCTAAATCCTACAACCAGGATCTGCCCAAGGTTGCTGCCTGTTAAAGGAATATGTCTGTGGAGATTCTCATTCATCCAAGTCATGTTGATTAACAGTGCTAAGTTATGAAACAACTGGACTTCTTTTGGTAAAGCGAGCGTTTCACCTTTCATCCGAAAGGCTTCTTCAATTCTGGCAGGATGGTGAGGAATTCCAGGAGTTAAATCTCTGGATACTGGGGAACGGAGCTGTAAACCCACACCGCCGTCCTACGAAGTCTCCCTCAAAGGTGTGAATTGGGTGAGAGTCGTTGTGAGTCATATGCTGAGCACACCCATCGTCACCTGAGTCTCCCTCAAGGTGTGAATTGGAGTGAGAGAGTCATTAGAAGTGGTCTATGATCCCGAGGCTGAAACTGCTCTGATGGTGGAAGCAGTTGAACTTCCTGGGATGAATCTCCAAGCAGAATGGTATGTATGGAGATAGATGATGGCCTTAGGCCCCCTCCGCACTCTGTTCAGAGTTGGTTTTTCCAAATAGACATAGATGGCCTCCTTCACTCCTCTCTCAAACCACCTGTCTTCCCACAACGACCCCCAGTGATCCAGAGATTTAACTCCTGGTTTCCCTACCATCCTCTTAGAACTTTGGAAAAACTTCGGATGAAAGGTGAAGCATCTTCAAGCTACCAAAAAGAAGTCCAGTTGCCTACAACAGCACTTTTTAATCAACCTATTAAGAAGTTTTCCTTGCAACTGTTGCCAAGTGCTTGCTCATGGTGGAACTGTTGGGTGTAATTAATAGTAATGAGTGTAGTCTAGACCCTCTGTTTGTAAGTGCCTAGCTGACTTTTGGTGTGAACTGCAGCTATATAAATAAAATAACATTGAATTGAATTGAATTGAATTGAATTGAATTGAAATGAAATGAAATGAGAAATGAAATTAAAGACCTCTGCAGCCAGTCCTCAGACCTCTGCAGATGGTCCTCAGACCTCAGCAGCAAGTTCCCAGACCTTTGCAGCCAGTTCTCAGACCTCTGCAGCCAGTCCTCAGACCTCTGCAGCCAGTCCTCAGACCTCTGCAGCCAGTCCTCAGACCTTTGCAGCCAATTCCCAGACCTCTGCTGAAGGACTGTAATTTGACTGGTCCTGGTGTTGTCATGTATTCTTGGTCATGTGTTTCCTGTCTGTTTCCAGTGTATCTGCTGGTGTGCTGGCTGCCCTACATATCAGTGTGTCTGTCACGAGAGCGTTTAGTGGCAAACAAGAGTCCTGCTGTGGCTTCAGCCTTCTCTACCTGGCTGGTTTTTGACCAAGCGCTGCACTCAACCCTGGATCACCTGTATGCTGCAGATGTAAGTCAGATTTTTAAAAAACTAATCTCCAGATCATTAGGTGTGGCATCAATAAAACATCTCAACGATGTGAATTTAGATGAAAGCATGGTTTATGCTGGTGTGTCTCCAGCAGGTACGGGACAGCGGTGCGTCGGAGCTTCGGCAGGTTTATTCTAATGTGTTTGTGCTCTCCAACCATCCTGCAATCCCGCCCACAGAGCCCCGCCCTCCACCTAGACATAGCCAGTGCATCAACTGCTGACTACAACCCGCGGCAGCAAGCATTGGCGTCATCATCATAAACACCAACACCACCATGACCATCACAGCTGCTGATCTAAACAGTCTGAGATGAAATACAGCAAGGTCCCCTGACAGGAAAGCAGATTGTCCTCTACCGCTTCCTGCAGGAAATCAATATCTGATAAATAACTGAAAACTATGGGGCCTGAGCTGGTGCCTTTGGCCCAGTGACCTGAGCTGGTGCCTTTATTGTGTTGACTGAGTTGGTGCTTTTTATTTTTGTTGACCTGAACTGGTGCTTTTATTTTTGTTGACCTGAGCTGGTGCCTTTATTTTTATGCCTCCACCTGGTTCAAAAGCATCTGCAGCCTGAAACTGTTGTCGTGTCCTGCTCAGGGGAGAGTGACTATATCCATATGTTCAGGCTCATTTCATGAGTTCGGCTCATTAAAAATGCTAGTTCAGTGCTGACATTGGTTATGACCCTCTGACATCAGGTGGAGTGGTCTTGAAGCTCAGGTGAGGCAGCCAACCTCCTCGTTATCATCACTGTAGTGTTACTATGATTCTGTTTGTTGTTAATCAGGACTCAGAGGCTGATCCCAGACTGTCGAGGGTCAGAGAGTCAGGTGTTCCTACCTGGTTGACCACCTCGATAAGGAAGTGTGGTGGTTGGATCCAAACGCGAATCTTCCACTGGCCGTCCCTCAGTCCGATCTCCTGTAACGAACAGACACACAGTTACTTCACGGGGACACTGCAGCTGCAGCGTGAGACACTGTACTTCAGTCCAGTCAGCCCAACAGTTTCACAATCTTTCACATGCAGCTAGGCTAAAATGTCTGATTGCCATCACTGAGATCAGTCTCTGATTTTTAAATTAAGATGATTTACTACTACAAATGGGCGTGATTGTTTCCAACATGTTGAGTGTGATTGTTTCTGCATGTTAATGCTGCTGACTAATGCAGACAGGTATCCAAGTATAATCCAGACAGGTGTTGCACCTGCATAGTTGTAACTGCTCAGTCACATCTGACTGGTCAATGATCATTACTAGGATTACCATGAAATGACAGATGACCAGTGTCAGGAATTATCGAGGTGAGCTCTGTGTACCTTACATTCTCAGAAACACAGGGTCCTTTAGCATTCAGACACACACGGTCCGATGGCGCCGGAGACTTTGATCTCTCTGGATGTCTGAAACAGCAACACACCACAGTCACTTCATCACCTGGACAGGTGACCTGGGGGCGGGGCCTCTGTGTGCAGCCAACCCAGATCAATACTAATAATTAGTAACTAAATACAGTGCCTGTCAAAAGTTTGGAAACACCCAGTATGTCATCACTTTTTGAGAAACTAATGCATGCTCCTATTGTTTATATGCAAAAAAGTCAGTGATTACATTGCAAGAACATATACTCTGGCCAAACAAATATCCAAATGTGCATATATTGGCACAAAAAGCTGAGCCATGACAGTACATTTTGGATGCACCGCATGCATGTATGCCAGGTTCCACTATACAAGTGTCTGTGTACAACAGGTTTGGAAGACATGCTTAAAAAGGTGTACACGGGTTAAATACCTTTCAGATCGTGACTGGATGCACTGTCACACGAATAAAGGTTTGATAGCATGGTTTCAGGTCAGTATATAAGGCATTTCTCTGCATTTGAATTTACCACAATGGCAAGGAAGAACCAAATCTCCATTGAAAAACACTAGTTTGCTTTGAGAGGAGAAAGCTATTCTCTGCAGGCTATAGCAAAGAAACTGAAGATCTCATTAAAAGGGGTTTACTGCTGCCTACAGAGGAAAAACAGTACTGGATCCAATGGGGACAGCAAAAGAGGTGTAAGACCAAAATGCATCACTCCACAAGAGGACAAGTACATCAGGGCGTCCAGCCTTCGCAGCAGACACCTAACCAGTCCTCAGCTTACTGCGCTGCTCAGTGACACACGTGATACACCCGTGTCAACATCCACTATTGCTAGAAGGCTCAGAAGTGCTGGATTGATGGGAAGAACTTCCTGCAAAAAACCATTCCTGAAGGCCACACACAGGGCAAAGTGATTAAAGTGGGCAATAACACACAAGAATTGGACAGTGAATGAGTGAAAGAAAGGTCTGTGGACAGATGGGTCCACATTTTAGATATCTGGCTCTAACAGAAGAAGGAGAAGAGGAGAAAGGATGTCACCAGGCTGCCTCACACCCACTGTAAAACATGGAGGAGGAAGTGTAATGGTTTGGGTTGTTTTGGAGCAGGGAGGGTTGGAGACTTGTTCCGGGTGAAACTCTGAACCAACGGGGCTACCATTCCATACTGCAGCACCATGCCAGTCCATCTGGGCTGCGGCTAATTACAAGAAACTTCACCACGCAACAAGATAATGAGCCAAAGCATACTTCCAGGCTTTGTAAACGATATTTAGAGAGCAGACAGCTGGGGTGCTAAACATTATGGAATGGTCAGCCCAGTCACCAGGATCCAGGATGAACTGGATGGCAAGGTCAGAAAGATACATCCAATAAGAGAAGAACACCTTTGGCAAACTATACAACAAGAATTGAACAGTGTCTCAGCTGAATGTCTGGACAAATTAACTGGATGCCAAGAGTGTGCAAAGCTGTTATAGCTGCTAAAGGAGGCTTTTTCGATTTACTAGTTTCTGTACATTTCTGTATATTTTTAGTCAATAAATATATTTCTGTTGTCAAATAATAAAGTTAGGTGCATATAACCAATAAGAAAAGACAGAGTGTTTCCAAACTTGACAGGCACTGTAAATTAATTGAATAAACTTTAAAAAGTCCAATAACAATAAATGGATCAGTCCTAATTTGTCATAGATGCTGTTGGTGAGGCTAGGTGTCGGGTGGAGCGATTGGCTCAGGGTGAGGATCAGGCTGTGAGCTCCCTCTGTGGGACAAACTGTCGCACCTGCAGTCTCTGATCAGCTGACCTCACTGTGGTCAGCTGCAACCTGTACCTTGACCTCCAGCGTGGCGGCGAAGGCCATCTTGAAGGATCCTTGGACATCTTTGGTGAAAACCCTCTGGAAGGTTTGTTTAAACAGAGATGTGTTGAAGGAGTCGGCCATCACCATGTAACCTCTGCAGAGAGAGCAGCCAACACCACCTGTCAGAGTGTGTGTGTGAGAATGAGAATGAGAAGAGTGTGAGTGTGAGTGTGAGTGTGTACCCGGTGTAGTTGGCACAGCACTTCATCTCCAGCAGGCCGGTCTGATCGAGAGCGCAGGCGTAGATGTCGATGATGTGACCATTAGTGGATGCTCTGTTAGCAAGAGACTCATAATGCTGCATCACACACACACACACACACACACACACACACACACACACAGTTAATCTGAATACTCATTGACTGTGATCCACCAACAAACCTTCAAACTCCATGTTCCACACAGACCCTGCATGTTCCACACAGACCAGCTGAACACTGTTTATGTACATACTCAGGTGCTGCTGTTCCTCTTCCCTGTTGGAGCTTTCACTCACCTTGGTGGCTTTCTTCATGAACTTGGCGTTGTCCTTCTCCAGGTCGTGCCAGGACCTGATGGGGGTTTTCAGTTCATCTCCCACCACCATGCCGGGGCCCTGCGTTGCTGGGCCGCCGATGAACGTCATGATCCGGGCCCCCGTGTTTGGAAAGGTGCACTATGGGTAAAAATAACAATTACATAAGGCGGCGTGTGACGCTGCGGCCCACTGCCGCTCACTTAAACCCATCTCACCTCCAGCAGGCCTACAGCAATCGACATGGCGACGCCCAGCGAGCGCAGCGGTCTCTTCCCCTGCGTAACGGGCCAGGGGTCGCGCTGCAGCTCCCCCAGCAGGTCAGTCAGGTTCATGTCGATCTTCTGCACCGGCTGCAGGAACCTGAGTGGAGACAGAAGAACCGAGAACAGAGAACCCAGGACGTTCCTCTCTTCAAGAAGCACCATGCACTGCTGAGTGTGTGTGTGTGTGTGTGTGTGTGTGTGTGTGTGTGTGTGTTTACCTGTTGGATAGAGGCTGCTGGGCAGCTTGAGGACCACGTCCCTGATTGGCTGAAGGTTTGGACAGTCCGAGCATCTCCTGTCACAGACAACACGACAATGGCCAGAGCGGGTCAGAGTGATAGTCAGCACTAACTAGCTGCTGCTAACTAGCTGCTGCCAATGAGCTGCTGCTAACTAGCTACACTAACTAGCTGCTGCTATCTAGCTGCTGGTAACTAGCTACCCTTACTAGCTGCTACTAACTAGCTATGCTAACTTGTTGCTGCTAACTAAATGCCTGCAGGACTAGTGGTGGCCAGTCAGATACCTGCAGCTGCTTGGCGTTCAGGTCCTTGGTGCCCCTGAAGACGTAACTCTTGGAGATCCCCTCGCAGCCAAGCTCATGAACCTGAACCATCCGACCGAAGGTGATGAGTCCGACCAGTGCGGTGGGGGGCAGCAGAGACAGGGACATCTGCAGAGACTCCTTCAGAGCCTGCAGGTCCTCATCTTCCATACAGGTGTCCACCACGTACAAGAAGACCAGCGGCATCTGAGGACCACGCTGAGCACACAGACCACACCGGGTTAATCTACATGCGATAACGCAGTCTGTGTGAGTGTACCGGTCTGTGCCGTACCTGGACCACGTACTCGATGGTGGAGAACTGAGGCAGCAGTTCGGCAGGTTGGTTCACCTCAGAGATCCCAGCGTAGGACGGAGGAAACTGAAAGACAACAAACTGCCCCTGTTAATGGACTGAGGACCAGACTCAGGTCTGACTGAAGACCAGAGTCCGATGGACATTTGGACGTTGTGTGTTTTTTTTTCCTCGGAGGAGTCAAGAAACACTCTGATCGCATCTCGTAGCTTCAGAGTAAATGTCAACTAAGCTCACAAGGATCAAAACAAATGAATGAGTTCATACTGAACCTGATTCCTCTGGTAGCAGAAGTTACAGGCCCACAGCTTGGCTCTGTAGTCCACCTGGCTGCAGGACACACACAGGTGCATGTCAGACAGGTGCATGACTTCAAAAAGCCTCACTGACCTCTGACCCCTTCTATGACATCACACAGTTGTGTGGAGATGCGTACCACAGTGGGTTGAGCACAGCACGGCAGGTGGCCCGGCTGCAGAGAACTGGTTCGTACTGGATCGGTGGCAGGTCGGGTCGCTCCTTCAATGGCGTGAACAGCGACGCCACCGGCACCACCATCCGGGTCGCCTCCAACCGGCTGGATGGCCAAACATTCCAGCTGAAGCGAACGCCGTCACGCTCCTCGTTCTGAGCGATGTACTCTGGGAAGGTCGCCATGGCAACGACGGGAGGTGAGGGGTTGGACACACTGTCAGAAAAAAAGCTGGAGGGGGGCAACAGACAATGTTAGTGTAATGTAGTACTGCAAGCTGTGTACACAGTGAGTAGTACTGCAGCGCTGCAGTACACAGTGAGTAGTACAGTGAGTAGTGTGGCGCCTCCTCCTTGGATTTTAATCCCCCCCACCACCACACACACTCCCACCCTGCAGCCAAAGTAAACGCAACGTGTCACAGAATCACCGCAGTACAAATACCTCACACGTGCACTTTTACAGAGTACTGCAGTAAATGTACTCGGAGCTAATTCAGACTGCTGGCGATCGATTAGAGCTGATCACTGATCAATGAGAGCCGATCACTCTTACTGATATAGTCCTGTTTAGATTCGAAGCACCTTAAAGATGCTGCGACAGTAAACAGGATGACGTCAGCAGGTGGCTACACTGGTACCACGTACAGGTAAAGTGTGTCACTGTCACACCTGGAGCTCTTTAGGCCACCTGCAACAAAACAAACCAGTTTGAGCCCAGTTAGCTTCAGAGCTGACAGCTAACGGCTAACAGCAGTTCTCCGGGCAGGTAAACTGCAGCGTCACGCAGGTGACAGCTTCGGGATGAGCACACGGGTGAGCTGACTGAGTCCAGGTAAGGCTGGAGGTCTGTCAAGTCCAGGTGAGTCTGTGCATGAAGGTAAAGGAGTCACTTACCGCCGATGCGCCGCCGGTGCTGTTCCTCTCTGCTGACAACGAAGCAAAACAACATGGCGGCGGCCCGGCGCCACGTCAAAGCTCAGAGAGGATGAACAGAAAGAGGTCTCACTCTGAGCGAGATTCACAAACACATTCCTGACCGCTGCTGTGGTGACGCGTCAGGACGACCGTTCAGTGTCTGGCGGTCACGTAATAAAGGTGAAATATTCTTACGCTGTAAATCCGAAATATAACAAGAAAATGTCACGAAGCATTTTTACAAAAAGAGAGTAACATGTCTGCACGAGGCAAAAAGAGTGACCCAGTGAAGACACCACATAACAAAGACACTTGACTTTATTCTGTGCAATTATTACAATCTTTGTATCTACGTCTGTTGACTTCGTTTTCTGTTTTTCCCGATGTACACCTGTGTGACGACTCGGGGTTACCTGAGGTCAACCTGACTCACTCACATGAAACGCAGAACTATTCACACGCGGTCCAGGTCAGAGTGACGCATCTGTCTACACAGGATCTTTCGTGGAGCCTCACCCTGAGAAAACCCCAAAATCTTTCAATTCAATTCAATTCAGTTTTATTTATATAGCGGCAATTCACACCAAAAGTCATCTCAGGGAACTTTACAAACAGAGCGGGTCTAGACCACACTCATTACTGTTAATTACACCCAACAGTTCCACCATGAGCAAGCACTTGGCAACAGTGGCAAGGAAAAACTTCCTTTAACAGGCAGCAACCTTGGGCAGATCCTGGCTGTAGGTGGACGGCCATCTGCCTTGACCGAGTCCAGAGGCCCGACCCACCAGTGGGACGGCGTCTGAGTAATCCACACATCACGGTGGTCAAAATGTTGACCAGGCTTCTCTTTGATTCGACGAGTCGTTGTTCAGACAAGTAATAGCAGCAGAAATGAACTTTAATACCTCAGAGATCAACTCTGAAACACCTGGAAACTCCCTGAGGAACTGAACTTCCTGTCAGGAACCAATCACATGAATGTCCAACGTGAAGAGTCACAGAGACAAACAGAGCTGGGGCGAAACGGTTCCTGTACTGATGCAGTATCTCAGCTGTAGCTCACGTTCACAGTGTGAACAAAATAAAAACACACTGCAGGTTTAAAATGGTGCAATACAAATTTTATTATATGACAAAAATACTGTCACTAACTAATGTCATCGTCATCATTGTCATCATCACCACCATCGCCATCATGTGATGTCTCCTCGTCCAATCAGGGCAGACTCTCTGCTCTGTTTAAATCTTATACACAAACATACAGAATTAAATTAACGAGGCCCAAAAACAACCAGGTCATCTTCGTTATAAAGGAGCAGTTCAACAATTCAGATGCTCAAGTGAAGCAGCAGCCTCTGTAGGTGACGGACTGCTCCTTTACATCAGTGAAACGCAGCAGCAGGAAAATCCAAACTTCCTGTTCCTACACTTCCTGCTTTCTCTAAGCCCCGCCCCCTACACCTATACCTGTCAGGAGGCAGAGCTTTCATTTGAAGGGTTTAATGTTTTAAGGCAGCTGGTTGGTCGGCGGTCACATGTTGTTGAATCCCATCATGCCTTTCATGTTGCCGGCGGCTCCCTGCTGGAACTGACGCATCATCGACTGGAGTCCCGCCATTCCACCTTAAAAAAGATTCACTCATTAAACCAAATGACTCTGATCGACTTCATCATGTGATCTGCGAGCCCTGGCCCTGCAGGTCTGGGGATCATGTGACCTGCGAACCCTGGCCCTGCAGTTCCTGGGTCCATGTGGGATCATGTGAATAGAACTTCCTGCTGCTCTTCTTTCAGATTAATAGCATGCAATGGATCAAATACTTTGAGCAGCAACAGGAAACAGTGTCAGCAAGTGTGTTACACCTGACCAGGTGAGCAGAGCCCCTCCCTCATCCTCAGCTGATCACATTCTCATGATCAACAAACAAATCAACCCGTCGATCTGTCCTGAAGTAAATGTGAATCAGAGCTCAGGTGTGAGGGACAGGTGGACCAGGTCTCACCCATGTGGTGCAGGACTCGGGGGTCCATCATTTTGGCCATCTGCTGGTTCAGTTTGGCCATCTGAGATGGGTTCACATTCTTCGACATGTCTCCTCCTGAAAGACACCGAGCACAGAAACAGGTCAAACCCCAGACCCAGTCTCCCACAGTCCTGTTCAGTCCCCCACAGTCCCCCAGCGTCTGGCCTACATGAAGAACGCCTCCTGTCCTCACCTTTAAACAATCCTTTGATGCCCCCCATCTTCTTGACCATCTGGGCGAACTTGGTGTACTGGGTAAGCAGCTCCTGGACATCTCTGGTGGCAACCCCAGACCCCCGAGCCACCCTCTGGATTCTGTTGGGCTGCTTACTAAACAGCTTAGCTCCATCTTTACTGTCCAGCTCTGGAGAGACATAGAGACACAAAGAACCAGTGAAACCAGTGAGACCAGTGGGGGTTCCACACTGGCAGGGTGTTGGGGTCTGACATCACTTCCTGTATTTCTGCCTGTGTAAGCTGGTTTCTGTTCATGAACTCCACTGGTTTTCATTGTGATTTGCAGACCATCAGACCTGCCTATTTGAGTGTGTGTGTGTATGTGTGTGTGTGTTACCCTGGTCATTCATGCTGTCCATGATGGTCATCAGTTTCTTCAGCCGGGCCATTGATTCTTGTTCATTTCCTTTACTCATGAAGTCTGTACCAAAGCCAGGAATCATCCCCTGAATGCATCACAGACAGACAGGCAGTCAGAGACAGACAGGCAGGTGCACAGACACGTAGGTCAAAGACAGACAGACAGGTCAGACAATCATTCAGGAGTTTTGAGTCCCAGTCATGTCACAGTATAAGTACCCATGGCTGCTGACAGTCACAGTATAAGTACCCATGGCTGCTGACAGTCACAGTATAAGTACCCCGGGCTGCTGACAGTCACAGTATAAGTACCCCGGGCTGCTGACAGTCACAGTATAAGTACACGCCGTCCCCTGACAGTCGTAGTACAAGTACACACGGTGTGTGTTTACCATGATCTGTCCAAAGGGGCCCATCTTCATGATGTTCTGGAACTGCTCGTACATGTCTCTGAGGGTGAACTGACCTGCAGGGCAGAGGTCACAGGTCAGTGAGTTCCCAGGATGCACTGCGTGTTCTGAGCTGACTCAGTGTGTCTCAGTTTAGACAAAGAGTGGACTCCCACAATGCAATGTGTGTCGGCCATGTAAGCGACAGTCATGTGACTACACAGCTGCCAGTGATGTCACAGCATGGCACTCACCATGTTTCAGTTTGTCGATGAGTTCCTCGTTATCGTCCAGTTTCAGCTCATTCACTCTGTCGATCAAACCCTCGATGTCTCCCATTCCTGACAGGAAGAGCAGGAGTTACTCAGGGTTTCTGTAGACCCCCCCCCCCCCCCAAGAGTCCATGCCCCTCAGGTGTCTCCCCCCGAAGTTACCGAGCAGTTTGCTGATGAAGGGCTGAGTTTTAAACGGCTCGAAGTCGTCGATGTGCTCTCCTGTTCCGATGAAGATGATCGGACTCCTGGTTGCCGCCACACTGACAGGAAACAACAGACGAACAGCGTCAAACAACACTGACAGCAAACACATGGACACTTGCTGTGACATCACGTGGAGAAAGACTCACGCGCTCAGAGCTCCGCCTCCTTTAGCGTGTCCGTCCAGTTTGGTGACAATCACTGACGCCACGTCCACTTTGTCTTTGAAGGCTTTCGCCTGAGACTCGCAGGCCTGACCGATCGACGCATCCATCACGTACACAATATTGTCTGGTTGCTACGGAAACATGGACACAGCGACATCAGGAGGAGCTACGACCTGAGGTGCTCTGTTTCAGTCCACACATAGACTGCAGGCCTGTGGCGGTGCGTTCAGGTGCTTACCACAGCATTGGAGACTTGCAACATCTCTTCGAACAGAGAGTCCTCCTGTTTGTGTCGTCCACTTGTGTCCACGATGATGATCTCAAAGTTCTCGGCTTTGAACTTCTCCACACCTTCGGCTGCAATCACCACCGGATCCATCTCTGTGTAACTGAACACAACACACTGGAGCCGGTCAGTGGGCTGCAGGGGCGCCACCAGGCAGAAGGGGCGCCACCGGGCCACACCTGAGGAAGTACTCACCTGCCGTAGAACGGGATCCTGGCTTTGGTGGCGTTCTGTTTCAGCTGGTCAAAGGCACCTGGGGGGGGGGGGGGTCATCACAGAGAAACAAAGGAATCGCATATATTTTTTTATTAAGTTTTTATGACTACAGGTATGCATGCGAAGCGATGGTCGGGTGAACGCAGGTGTGTGAAGCGATGCCTACCAGCTCTGAAAGTGTCGGCACAGATCAGGCATGTCTTCCAGCCTTTTCTCTGGTAGTAATAGGCGAGCTGCAGGAAACAAAGCAGACAGTCAGACAGACAGTCAAACAGACAGTCAGACAGGCAGGCAAACAGGCAGGCAGAAAGACAGTAAGGACGACAGACAGACAGGCAGGCAGACAGACAGAAAGACAGGCAGGCAGGCAGGCAGGCTGAGAGACAGACAGGAAGGCAGACAGACAGGCAGAAGCTCTGCTTCAAACTACAATACAGCCTTGATCAGCTCAGGAGAGGGGTGGGAGGGGGAACTATGGGGTTGAGGTCTGTCTACACGGGGGAGGGGTCTTCTATATGAGAGCGGACCTTCACTATGGGGGCGGGGTCATGTCTCAGATGTGTGATGTCACCTTGGAGCAGGTTGTAGTTTTCCCGCTGCCCTGCAGACCGACAAACATGATGACATTGTTCTTTCCTTTGGTGGGAGTCCAGGCCTTCACCCCGGGGTCCACCAGCTGGAAACACACACACACACACAGTCTGTAGTTCAGGTATTTTGGAGTAAATCTGGCTCCTCCAAGCCTGATGATCTGACCTTGACGAGCTCCTTGAAGACGGCGTGTTGGATCATCCTCCTCTTGTTCAGACCTGAAGCCATCTCCTCCAGATCTATGGCAGACCTGCAGGGACAAAAAGCACAGAGAGAGTTTGCTGTTCAATTGTCGCTGCAGGACTGCGCTGGATCCGGTTCAGATCCTGGAGCAGGGTCCTGGAGGAGGACTCAGGTTTTTACACTCACTTGACATTTTCTCTCAACTGTTTGACCAGTTTGATGTTGACATCGGCCTCCAGGAGAGCAGCACAGACCTCCTTCAACATGGCATTCAACACCTGAGAGAGAGACAGGCAGACAGACAGGTAGATGATTACTGCTTCCTCCTCTGCTGGCAGTGACAGTAATTATAACACTGATGACGTGCTCATGTTCTCCCATGTTCTCTCCATGTTCTGATAAATGGGGAGAGGACCATGCTTATTTAGAACCTTTCTAGTCGTTTGACCACTCAAAGCTCTTTACAGAACAAGGCAGCGTTCCCCATTCATCTAAAGGGAAACTGAGGAAACAAAGGAAACTAATGTATGTTCTTCCTCATGTTTTCCAGGTTGCGGCAGTCTACTCTATAGCTACAGTTGCTCCCAAGAACGTCCTGCAGCTTCTTATTGGTCAGTGAACATCTCAGTCCAACACAGACAGACGCATGTTCAGGTTCTCCTGCTCAGGAGATATCACACATATTGTTCAACTTCCCGTTAGTGCTTCTTTGGGAGTTTGGTCATGTGACCACAGTGGTCATGGTTACCTCCTCATTGATGATGGTGGCGTTGCTGAGTGACCTCAGTGCCGAGGTGATCTTCCTGCCCAGGTCTGCTAACACCATGATGGCGTTCTCAGTTGATCCTGAAAGCAACACAGAGCGAATCAAGTGATCAAACCTGTCACATGACTGACAGGGAACTCACTGATTGGACAGTTTCCATCACAATGGTATGAAAATCGTTATTGGACCACGGGTGAATGAGCCATAACTGAATGAACATGTATTATAAATATATATAACGATAAATCCTGACACGATCTGTCTCATCATTGACTCGCTGACACTCATTATCCATAAACCAAACACCTTACAGGACCCTTAGGTACCAACTTACCGTGTGTGTGTTGCAACCAAAAAATGTGTGTGTGTGTGTGTGTGTGTGTGTGAGGAGGCGAAACCCCCTGCTGAGCGTGCTCAGTAAGTCAGCAGGTCAGCTGACAGGCGATGGTCGCAGCTTACAGACACACACTTCCTGTATAGCAGAGACAGAGAGGCAAACATATCACAACATATTTGGAGACACAAGGTCTCTGCAGGTAACTGTAGCAACAGGACTGATACCTCCATATGACCATGTCATATGGTACTATCCATGTTGTTGTTGTTGTTGTGTGTGTGTGTGTGTGTGTGTGTGTGTGTGTGTGTGTGTGTGTGTGTGTGTGAATGCGGTCACTTCCTGTTGTATTGATCTCATCAGCAGATCAACAGATTCACTTCATGAAACTAATCAAAGTGTTTTTGATTCTCCAGGTGAATGTTTGATGAACAATGAATCACTGAATCGAGAATCTTCAGATCAATCAGTGATAAATCAGTTATTAATCACTGAAGTTTATTAGATCTCAGTGAAGAATCGATGACATTAATGATCAATAATCGTGTATTTTTGAAACATTTCTCTAATAAACGCTTCCTGTCGGCTTCAGATGAGCTAACAATGTCATGATGGACATGTTACAGAATCAATAATGATGTGATCAATAACAGTCAACAGAATGAACCTTATCAGCGTCGTGACTCAGTCTCAGGCGTGATGCAACCTTTTAAACCCAGAAACGCACAATTATTAGTAAATCTATCGTTTAAGTCTCCGTCTCTAGTCACGTGACGGAACTGATAATTACATTGATTGATCGCCCTATCACCCGTTTTGTTTGTGTCCGTTTTACACTGACATCACGTCAGCTGTTTACACTTTCCACCGCTGCTAATGTTAGCCTAGCCGTTAGCTTGACTCTGTTAGCCGTGTGTTAGCCGTGTGTTGTCGGTGCCCACGCGGACAGTTGACGCCTATTTCCGTCGGTAACGACGGCAGCAGAAACAGGAACATGACAGATGTCAGCTGATTGAGGTTTAACGGATTTCTTACCGACTGTCGGTGTGTTTGATCGGATGGCAGCTGGGAAACACCAAAACTCTCCCAAAGGAACGTCATCCAATCCAGACCGACCCGGAAACACTGCGCCTTTCTTCTTCGTCACTCCATTTAATGGCAGATTAACCATCGTCAACATGCATCGTGCCCCCTGTTGGACAGTTCCCGCCATGTAAAATTGAAAATCAATACATCCGATCAACCTTGATCCGAAACTGTCCTGGTAAAATAAAATTCATCGAATCAACAAAACCTCGGTTCTGCGCTGCGTCTCAGTTTGAAACGACTCAACCTTTTTATTATTATTGTGCTGTTTTTGTGTTGATCATGAATATTTCTCATTATAATCCTGCTTCAGAGAGAAAAAGATGGAATTGAATAATAAAGGTTGAATAGGCTGAGCATTAATTCTTCCTGTTAACGCTTTAAATCAATAAAGTTTTCAAATAAAAAACACAACTACTTCCGGGGTTCCCCGTATTTTTCTTAAGGTGGTCTGACGCTTCGACGGCGAAAAGTGAAAAGTGTGTTGAATATATCATATTTCAACCGCCACACCTGTGTGACCATCGCCTGAGCAGGTGAGTTAATGATTGACAGTTGTTTATTACTGTGGCTCGGGAGTAGCTTTCACTGTGGGTTTGCGGCTTCCACCTTAAATGACAAAACGCTGCAGCTGCTTATGAGCACGAAACCGCCGGGAAACACTCTCCGACACTTTCTGAATCTGAAGATGAATTTCTCTGAAGCAAAGTCTGAAATGAAGCAGCTGCTGAGCAAAGTGAAGCCGTCTGAGCTCCACAAACTGCTGCACTGGATCAGAAACTCAGGTAAACACACCTGGGGCCCGAGTCGGTCTCAGATCAGCTGTTCAGAGCAATACACGCCGGGGTAAGTGCTGCACTGCATGTCGCAGCCCTGCCAGTACTACAGTACTATCAGCAGAATGTACTTCAGCTACTTCATGTCAAAGTACAGGCGGTCAGTAAATCTCTCCATTTACGTAACTGCACAGGAGCAAAACTATTATAATTATTGATTCACATCAAGAAACAGTGATTTTTAAGGTGGAACTGCTTTATTCAGTGTTTCTCTGAACCATCAACACTGAAGGAATGGCATAAAACCTCTGTAAACATCAACAATCACATTGTTTGTCTTGTGACTCTAATTGAAGAAGTTCCTCAGACATCATAAATCTAGATAGATAGGTAGATAGATAGATACTTTATTAATCCCGAAGGAAATAAACTCATTTATTGGAGAGTGTGGATTAAACTGGAGTACCATAAGAAAAAACCTGTGGTGACACAGGAAGAGACTCTGGAAGGAGCTGTGGTCAGTGAGACTCCTCTGTGATCCACTGTGCTGCCCAATGACCTCCTGCTACAGACGTCCTCCACCTGCAGCTGCTGCTTTGCTGCTCATTGTGATGAATATGACGATGGGGGCGTCGATGAACCTGCAGTGGAAACTTCAACCGGCAGTAGAAACTGTGGGAGGAAGCGCTCTCTGCAGGCTGGGTCTTTGATGGTCCATGATGATGCAGGTCTTTCAGTGCAGCCTTGCACATTTTAATGGTGCTCCCGAAGACTCATTAGATGTTTGAGATTACTCTATGGTGTCCTCAGATGTTTCCATCTCTAGGATTGTGTCTGCCTGAAGCTCATGGTTTGCTGCTTCACGGGACAAGTAACATTAAGATGAAGGCGCCCAATAAAAGTCCACAGAAAGCCATGACCTGGAGAATGACTTTCCACACTGGAGAGGAGGCAGCTTCCTTTGCAGACAGCTCTTGGGTGTGGGCTTGCCCAAAGCTAACAGCTAACACTTACTGTTAGACTGACGGTGTAGTTGAAAGATGAATTTATATGTTCTTCAGTCAGCTGATTTGTGTCTTTGAGATATTTCCCTTATTAATTCACATCATCAGGTCATTTGAATGTGGTAGTTTTGAACTCTGTGGGTCTCTGTACCTCTCACTTGTTGTTTTTCCTGCAGACGAGTTGGACGAGCTGCTATCAGACAACAGGAAGGTGATTCTACGCAACATCTCCGATGAGCTGCGAGCCAGCCTGCCGCCAGATGCCATGTTGCCCTGTGAGGGTACTGCATACACAAAGGTGCTGCGGTACTGCCCCCGAGCTGCTGTGCACAGCAGTACATAGATGTTTCAGGGGACAAGGATGATGATGAAGGTGATGATGATGTCGTTTTTAGATGCGGCAATGCTCTCAGATGACGGTGCACATCGACAGCTTCCTGTATGATGAGGATCAGGTGGACGCTCTGTGTGAGGAGGGAACCATGAGTCGCTCGTACTGTCTCAGCTGTGGGTCCTACAGAACCGCACCTCTGGGTCAGAACGTGTCTTCATGTTCATCTGTGGTTGTGGTGTTGGACCTGCCAGTTCACTTCTTCCTCTCCTGTTTCTCTGGCTGCAGACTTCATCTCTCACTCGTTCTCCGTATCAGAGCTTCAGTTTCTGTTTGAGAACGTTCTCCCAGACCTGAGTGGCCGGATGCTGGTGGACGTGGGCTCCAGACTGGGAGCTGTCCTTTACGGGGTCAGTAGAACTCAGTACTGCTCCTAATACTACACACAAAGCGAGTGGTTAATATGTGTGTGTGGTGTGTTCAGGGTTACGTGTTTAGCTCGGCCTCTCAGCTCGTTGGTCTGGAGCTCACTGAAGAATTCGTTCAACTGCAGAAAACCATCGTGCAGAAATACAACCTGACAGACAGAGTCCAGGTCACACAGACACACACGCACACACACACACAAACAGACAGACACATGCAGACGGACACACACGCACACAGACACAGAGTTTGTGATGAGGTTCCTCTCCTGCAGGTTCTCCACACTGACGTCTGCCTACAGAAAGTTCTTCTGCAGAACACTGATGTTCTCATCATGAACAACGTCTTCGAGTTCTTCATGGAACCAAGTGAACAAGTCAGGTCGGGACACACACACACACCCACACACACACACACACGGTGTGTTTTTCTCTGTATATATGTGTGTTGTGATTGTGTGTGTGTGTGTGTGTGTGTGTCTATCCAGAGCGTGGATGTTCATCATGCAGAACTTCAGGAAGAAAGGATCTCTGCTAGTCACAGTCCCCAGTCTGCAGGAGAGTCTGAACACACTACAGGTACAACACACACACATACACACACACACTGACACTGACAGTACTTCAGTTTAGTCATTGAAGTGATGCATCGTCATCAGAACAAATCAAACACATGGAGAAGAAGGTTTTTTGACTTACCGGAAGTCAGCTGATCAACCAGCTGATCAACACATCTTCCTTCATTCACAAACTTCCTGTTTGTGTCCAGCAGATGGCACTGCAGCCAGGGTGGGTGGAGGAACTTCCTGTGGACTACGACGTTTACCTTGGCAGAGACACAGACCCTGATGCCCTCAGACAGATCCACCTGTACCGTGTTCTCTGATCTGGACTGATGTGGACTTGTCTGGACTGATGTGGACTGTTGTGGATCACGTCCTGGAAGCTCAGTCTGGACAGGAAGTCCTTCCTCAGTTCCCAGTAACTGGTTTCAAACCAGTGACTTACTGGCTGATTAACAGATCCTCCTGGTCACCTTGATGTCACTGTGACGCCATGGTGACGTCATGGTGCAGGTGAGACATGGTTTCAGGGGCAACAACACTTAGCTTTATCATCACTTCTCAGATCACCTGCTGTCCATGAGGGTGCTTGGCAGTGATGACGTCATCAGCAGGAGCTGGTTAATGGTTATTATGGTTAATTTGATGTTTTATTAAAAACGTTTGTCAAATCGACAGCGTTTCTTTGGATCTGAGTGAACGTGCGTTCAGTTCTGAGTTTGTCTGCGGGCTCACTTCCTGTTGGCTGCTGTGCAGTTTGAGCCTGCTGCACATGGCTTTTCCTCTCTGCTGACAATCCCACAATGCACTGCAGCATGTACAGCTGTAAACACAGCATGTGTGAGACAGACAGGCAGTGATGACGACAGACAACTGCTGCAGCTTGTGTGAGCCTGAGAGTCCAAACTCAGGATCAGCACTTCCTCTCTGTGTGTGTGTGAGAGAGAGAGTGAGTGAGATGACGCATCACCTCGCGCTGTCACTCATTCTGCGTCACCTCTCGCCTCCTTCCGTTCACTCTTCTGACGTCACCACTCCACTTAAACACCGCCGCTCTTCCCACAGCGACATGGTTTCCTGGGCAACCATTGGCTGGCGGCAGATGAGCAGCAGGACGGCCGACCAACCGACGCTGAGGAAGACCGTGAAGTGCCGCCCACTTACTCACTCCGTATGGTGCGTTCAAGTGACATGCTTCAACTCGGAAACGCAGGCAGAGAATAACGTAAAGCGGCGTGTTGAGCTTTGTGATTTCTGGTAATTCACATTTTCCCGCGCTTTGACAGTTTTTATTTAACCAGTGAGACTCAAACTGGTCTGAGCCCAGCACCAGTTTAACTTTCAGTTCAACCAGTGACGTGTTTAACTGTCCAGACTGCTGAAGAAGTTCTTTTAGAGAAGTGAAACCATTAAAGTGACTGAAAGAACTGAAACAACTGATTTTAATGTTTTTGTTTCCTGTGTGTGTGCGCGCGTTGAGAAAAGAACTGAAGCATTTTGTCAAAACACAAAATAATTGAAAATTATTTAACTGTTGTAGTTGTAATATATTAAACTGTTATTATATATAATATATAAAGTAACCACCAGAGTAACTGATGAAGCAAGGTGTGAACAGGACATCCTCAGACTTCAGTTCTTATCTTATTCAGTAAAACGTTGTGAGATATAAACGATTTGACGCTTCGCCATACAGTTGTTTAAGGCGGCCCAACATTAACGCTGAAGTTTCTGAGCTTGCTGTTGGTCCGTGAAGTGGATAAAAACTTGGTCAACAAGCCGCCGTTGAGCAGCTTTCGGCTCAGCCCCGGGGACTTCTTCAGTTTAAACCGCGGATTATCCGTTCATCGTTACACAACTCGGTAAAGATCGTGGGGCACTTTGTAGTGTGTGTTAGTGAGTGTAAGCGGGGCTGGAGTGTGTGTGTGTGTGTGTGTGAGAGAGATTCTGTGTGTGTGAGAGTGTGTTGCTCTTCAGTGAGCGGCACATTTCCATGTGGGCAGATTATCAGCGAGTCTAACAAAAGAGCCGCTCCGGTGCTGCCGCTCCGCCGCCGCTCCGTGTCTCCTCCGGGACTTTGACCTCAGGGCTCCAGCTTGAGTCCGAGCCTTGATTCTGGTTCTGTCCCGGTTCGGTCTCAGTGACTCGGTTTCCCTCCTTTTTTCAAAGTGCTGCCGTGACGCGGGGCAGAGATGCCGCTTCTCCACAGGAAAGCCTTCATCCGACAGAGACCGCCGGCGGACCTGCGGCCGGACGAGGAGGTTTTCCTCTGCAAGATCACACACGAGATATTCAGGAGCTACGAGTAAGTACACACGGCTCACCTGTCCGGTCTGTCTCACCTGTCCGGGCTGTCTCACCGCCGGAGGAGCCGTTAGACTGAAGTTTGGTGTCGAACAGAAACAACTTAGTCCCGCTGAGTTAAGAGCTGCTGGTCGCTCACACGCGTCCGTCCACAGGTGGGAGCCGGTAGCTCACGGCACAGGAGGTCTGAACTCTTCAGGGCAGGTGTAACGTCCGGCTAACTCAGCCAGCTAACGGGGCTAAAGTGAGTTAGCTGCTGTTAGCCTCCGTTAGCCTTGTTAGCCTCCGTTAGCCCTGTTAGCTAACAGTGTGGCTCGGCTAGTTTTAGCCGCTGTCACTCAAGACGGTCTCAGTAAAGTTTGGACATTCAACTCACCTGCTGGGCGGTAAAGATCACCTGTTGTACTGCAGACTGGTGATGCTCAGAACCTGCTGTGGTCTGGACAGGAACCTCTGATCAATCAGCAATCGATCGTTATTGATCAGAAGCACTGCGCACCTGTTCAATCAATAATCAATGACTGTAGTTATTGATCTGGAGTCGCTTCATGATGTGGCAATGGGTGCAGTGATAGTTTGGTGTTAAGATGATCAAGACAGACTGACATATTGATCAGAATGTTGATTCTGTGTTATTGATCCCAGATATTGACCAATCGCTCCCCTTTTCTTCGTCCTGTCACTCAGTGAGTTCTTCGAGAGAACCATCCTGTGCAACAGTTTGGTGTGGAGCTGCGCTCTGACGGGGCGAGCAGGCCTCACCTACCTGGAGGCGGTGGAGAGCGAGCGGCGGGCGAAGCAGAGTCTGCAGAGCTTCCCTCCGTCTCTGGTGGCTCCTGTGCTCCACCTGGCTGCTGTGAGCCAACGCTGCAGACTGACGGAGCTCTGCGAGGACGTCTACACCTTCATCAAAGACCGCTTCTTCCCTGGAGAGACGGTGGATGTCACCGGACGCAATGGAGCCAGGTGCTGAGGCGGCAGGGCCAAACTCTCTGTGACGTGTTCACTTCATTGAAACCTGAGTCAGCAGCTAAAGTCTCCATGGCAACGTGTGTGTGTGTGTGTGTGTGTGTGTGTGTGTGTGTGTGTCGCAGACATGCATGTGAGATCCTCCAGGTTCACTCTCCTCATTCCAGTGCTAACGGAGCACCGGCTGCCAATGGCCATGTCAGAGCAGCTGCCGGCGATGCCATCGTCATCAGTGACAGTGACGAGGACAGCCAGGACTTCCAGATTCCATCGGAACAGGTCAACGGGTCAGTAGGTCAAAGGTTGAACACTGTTCCAGGTTCAGATAGTTTCAGCCTTTGGCTGCTGAAGCCTGCAGGGGGCGCTGTGTGGAGTTACATCTGCAGGAAACCACACAGCTGTCAGAGAGGTGCACTGTGGGAAATGTAGGCAGCAGCTCTGTCTTAGTGTGTGTGTGTGTGTGTGTCAGCAGGAAGAAGAAGAAGCCGCTGAGTCCATCAGTGTTTAAATACACAGTGAGGATGATGAAGGACAAACACAGCCAGCCGTTCACTGTCAGAGCCAATCACATCAGGTGAGACGGTTCACCTGCCTGTCTATCTGACTGTCGGTCTGCCTGTGTTTATGTAATGTTTGTTTGTTCAGTCGCAGGAAGTCGTCAGTGTCCAGGGAGCGGCTGAAGTTGCTCTTTAAGCAGCACTGTGAACCTCACAATGGGACCATCGCACTGAAGGTAACAATAACAACAACAGCACACCAACAAATACAAAATATCACTGTAACCATGTCCCCCTCTTCCTGTGTGTTTGATGGTGACTTCCTGTGTGTTTGATGGTGACTTCCTGTGTGTTTGATGGTGACTTCCTGTGTGTTTGGTGGTGACTTCCTGTGTGTTGGTGGTGACTTCCTGTGTGTTTGATAATGACTTCCTGTGTCTCAGCCCTCCACAGTGGTGAAGTACAGGCTGTCTGAACAAACCTTCTCTCAGTTCTTCCCTGACGAGCCCCCCCTGTTCCCCTTCAGCCCTCCCTCTAGAGGTGGGGGGCGTGGATCACCTGGGGAGGTGAGCGATGTCAGTCCTTTGATTTAAAGTATTGATAATGTTTTGATTACTGATGGGTGAAGCATCTGTACTTGACTGTTATTGATTAGCGATCGGTGTATCAGGGGCATGTGAGGATAACCTGAGCATGCGGCGTGTTTGCAGGCGGGTTCATCGCTGCTGAAGGCAGCGGAGAAGTTAAAGCTGTTGCAGCAGAGGGACGAGATGGTGGCCGCAGTGCAGGACAAAGCTCGGCTGAAGAAGGAGAAGGAGGAGGTGCAGGAGGCCAAGAGGAGGGAGAAGGAGGACAGAGAGAAGCTGAAGGAGGAGCAGAGGAGGAGATTTGAGGAGGAGAAACAGAGGAGGAGGGAGGAGAAGGAGCGTAGGAAGCAGGAGAAGGAGAAGGTGAGTGACATCACAACTCTGTAGTCTTTAAATAATAAATAAATGAACGAAGAGACAAACTGAGTTTGATCGACAGGAGCGAGAGAAGCTGAAGGAGGAGAAGAGGAAATACGCTGAACGACTGAAACTGTGGAACAAACCCAGAGAAGACATGGAGTGTGAAGACCTGAAGGTCAGTGAATGCACCACACAGCACTTTGTCTCTGAATTCTGTTTAAATAAAGTTTCTTGGACTCAGACCTTTATTCATGACCTGTAACTGAACTGTGGACAGAACTGGACTGTTCTCCACTGAACCGGGTTCTCTGTATGTTGGTTCTGCCAGGAGCTGCCCAGTTCGGTTCCAGTCAGGACACGTCTTCCTGCTGAGCTCTTTGGAGAAGCTCTGATGGTTCTGGAGTTCCTGCGGGCCTTTGGCGAGGTCTTTGACCTGAAGGACGAGTTCCCTGATGGAGTCTCTTTGGGTTAGTTTGTTTAAATAGAACTAGACCATGAACCAGTGGTTCCCTATAAGGTTCTGCTCCCAGTCGGTTCTGCTCCCAGTCAGTTCTGCTCAGTATGATGAGGTAGTAAAGGTTCTGCAGGTGAAGTGGATTTTCACAAATGTTCTAGAGGTTCTTATCGTTCTAGCAAAGAAATATTAGTTTCTGAAATGTTCTCCAGTTTTTGTTCTAGTGGGATCTGGGAGTGTCTCCTGGTGGTTGTTGGTGGTTTTCTTGGTTCTAATGGTTTGTGGCGCTAAACATCTGATAGATGTTTCAGTAGGTTCTCCCTCTCTGCAGAGGTTCTCGGGCTTTGTTGGTTCTAGCAGATGTTCTCTCTCTACAGAGGTTCTAGAGGAGGCTCTGGTGGGTTCTGACCCTGAAGGTCCTCTGTGTGAGCTGCTGTTCTTCTTCCTGTCGGCCATTTTTCAGGCTCTGGATGAGGAGCAGGAGGAGGTGGCGAAGGACCAGGCTGAAGGTCGCACACACACAGACATAGACACACACACAGACACACAAGCATGTGCGCACACACAGACGCACGCACGCACACAGACAGACACACACAGTTTGTGCAGAGAGAATTAATGTGTATTTTATTTGTGTGTGTGTGTGTGTGTCTGTACATGCTCGTGTGTGTGATGTTGATGTGCAGACCTATCGGAAGCCCTGGACGATGACTCTGACGCCACTCAGTCAGCTCTCAGTGCTGTTGCGTCATTGGCCGCTGCCTGGCCGCAGCTGCATCAGGGCTGCAGCTTGAAGCAGCTGGACCTCGACAGCTGCACACTGTCAGAAATCCTGCGGCTGCACATTCTGGCGTCCGGTGCTGACTGTTACCATGGCAACGCAAAGTTCCGCTACCAGAAGCAGGGCGGGTTCACACTGATGGACGACCCATGTGTCGAGCTGCGATTGGCCGAGCCGGCCCTGCTGAAGAGGCTGTCAAACACGGCGGTGTACGACCTGACGCCAGGTCAGCAACCAGCCAATCACAGCAATGATTGATTTAGATAGTTGTTGTTCAGCTCCTGATTGGCTGCTGATCGGTTGTTTGTGTGCAGCTGAGAAGCTGAAGATCCTGCAGGCTCTGGTGGGGAAGCTGCTGACATTGGCATCCAGCAGAGACCTGATCGAGGACTGCGTGGAGGAGCAGCGAGCCGCCAGACAGGAACTGAGAGAGATCAGAGCTGAACAACACCGCCGTGAGAGAGAGGAGGCGGCACACAGGTGAGAGCACAGGCGTATGCACACAGGCGTATGCACACAGGTGAGATCACAACCCTGACTTGTTCCTCCTCTTCAGGGTTCGTCTTCGTAAAGAGGAGAAGCTGAGGGAGCAGGAGCAGAGGCTGAGGGAGAAGGAGGAGAGGATGAAGGAGCAGGAGGCGAAGGCCGGGCTGCAGACCAACAGGTAGAGGAGGAGCGGATGGCGGGACTCACTATGTCACATGATTCTGTCGTTAATCAGTCGAAGTGTTTCTGTTTCAGTGAGACTCCAGAACAAAACACTGAGGAAGACGGGGAGCCAAACTCTTCATCCAACAACAACAACAGCAGGAAGGTGAAAGGTAAACAATCACACAGCAGACTGCCTGTTTTCACTGCTTCCTGCTGAGTCATCGGCATGTCCCGTCTCCCCCAGCCAAACTCTCCCAGAGAGACAAACCGACGACCTCTGACCCCAAAACCCCATCCTGCCCCCCCACTGGCCTGACCGCAGAGGAGCTGGAGCACGAGCAGGAGAAGGTAAGAAACCAAGAGAGGAGACGCACGTCGTCATTCATCTGCTGACCACGTTTGTTATTGATCTAATTATCCATGCAGAGACTCTGCGGGAACGTTACTGTGACAGGGAGCTGAAGTCCAGACAGCATCAGGCGGAGTCACTGTTGTTTTACCACCAGGTGCCTGATTCACCTGTCAGAGTTCAGCGGTTTATCACTGAACAGGGTCTGCACAGTGTACTAGAGTAATCGGAGTATCAGAGTAATCAGAGTACAGTACTAGTTACTGCAGGGACCATGAGACCAGTCATGTGACTGAGACATGGCAGTGTCAGTCTGGGATCTGAGTGCCACGTTCTCCCCCGCAGGTTCGGGAACTGCAGGATCGGATCCAGAGGGCAGCGGCCTGCACCTGCCTGCTGCCTCTGGGCAGAGACCGTCTGTACCGACGATACTGGCTCCTCCCCTCAGCCCCCACTCTGTTTGTGGAGGACGACTGCTTCGGCCTGACAGAGGACATGCTGCACCCTTACACGAAACCGGCGCAGGACGCCACAACCGAGGAGGAGGAAGAGGTTGTCACAGAGGAGCCTGCAGAGGGAAGGTAGGTTCCTCCATCTGATCCTGGTTCTGCAGTTCACATGGGGAGGCGCTGGAGTTTCTAATGAACATCAAAACCTCCTGCCCCTTTACAGCACTGGGTCAAGCCCCGCCCCCCCGCAAACCTGCGGGCCGCCAGTCAAACGTCCCAACCAGTGGTCCTTCTACAGCTCGGTGGAGGAGGTGGATCAGCTGATTGAGGCTCTGAACCCACGAGGCCACCGAGAGAGCAGCCTGAAGGAGGCGCTGCTGCAGGAGAGGGAGAGACTGCAGCACCTGCTGCAGAGCAGTGACAGAAGCAAGTACAGCTGCACAGGTACACACACACACACACACACACACACACACACAGGTATACACATACACTCACACACACAGGTAAGCGTGCATCTGTCCTGTTTGTCCAGATGATCCGGAGTTGTCCCGATCTGTCCCAGCATGCACTGCAGCAGCTGAGACAATAATGGAGGGGAGACTGAGAGACCTGCTGCTGGACATCGAAGATCGAATCCACCAGGGAACTCTGGGAACTCTGAAGGTACTAACACACCTGCTGGTGAACATGACACACAGCAGGTAATGCAACACTCACCTGTGTGTCTTCGTTCAGGTGATGGACAGACAGGTGTGGCGCTCCGCTCTGGAAGCAGGATACTATGAGCTGCTTTGTGATGGCAGAGAGATTGGGATGAACGGACGAGTGGAGGCCATGGAGGTGGACTCACCTGCCCACCTGAGGTCCAGAGACAGGTACACCCCCCCCCCCCCACTCATTTCAGTCATTAATTAAAAATGATTAATGTTCACGTGGACTGCAGTTCTTCATCTTTACATGCATGTGTGTGTTACAGGCTGCAGGAGCTGAAGTCAGACAGCATGGCGTCCTGCAGCGGCGGTGGGACTCCTCAGGTTGTCAGCAACTCGGTACGAATCCTGGCTCAGGCCCTCATTCACATTGAGCAAGGCATTGAGAGGCGCTTCCTCAAAGCTCCGCTGGGTGAGTCTCTCTCCAGGCCTTGAAAAACCTGGAAAATCCTTTAAATGTCTGGAGTTTGTCAGAGAGAAACATGAACAGACCATAATAGCTGAACACAGCCAGCAGTGACATCATCACAGTTCTTAACGAATCAGAAATGTAAAGTGACAGGTGTGTGACATCATGTGACACTAATAACAAAGCTCCTCCCCCACCAGGTGAGGAAGACTCCAAGAAAGACCAGAAGATGAAGAAGAACAAGAAGAAGGACGAAGACCAGGCCAGTGACGGTATGACTTCCTGTTTACTCTGAGCCAGTCCTGCACCACAGAGTATAATCACCTGGTGTGATGTCACCATCACACGTGCCAACTAAACTCAAACTCATCCCTCTCTGTACCTGTCTGTCTGTCTGTCAGATGGCAGTGACAGTGGGCGTGTCAGTAAGACCGTGTTGGATCGATGGCGGGAGTCTCTGCAGTCCTGCTCCAGTTTGTCTCAGGTTGGGAAAACACGTCCATATCCTGAAAGCTCTGCTCTAATTGGCTGTCAGAGGTGTCAATCATTGTCTGAGGCAGAACTCACATGTGCTGTTTATATTATATAGGTGTTTGTCCACCTGTCCAGTCTGGAGCGAAGCGTCCTCTGGTCCCGTTCTGTCCTCAACGCTCGCTGTCGCATCTGCAGATGCAAAGGAGATGCCGACAACATGCTGTTGTGTGACGGCTGCGACAGAGGACACCACACCCACTGTCTGAGGCCCCGCCTCAAGGTACACATAGGCCACACCCACTGTTTGAGGCCCCGCCTCAAGGTACACATAGACCCCACCCACTGCCTGAGGCCCCGCCTCAAGGTACACACAGGCATAATCATTCAGTTGCTCTGTGTCATGACAAGTGTCTGTCAGTGTGTGTGTGTGTGTGTGTGTGTGTGTGTAAACTCAGGCCACACCCACTGCCTGGGGCCCCGCCAGTGTGTGCCTTGAGGCCCCGCCTCAAGGTACACACTGGCCACACCCACTTCCTGAGGCCCCACTTAAGGTTGGTTTGGTATTAGCATCATGCTAACACCTGTTGGCACTAGGTTCTAACGACCGTTTGTTCTGTTTGTCAGTCGGTTCCAGAGGGAGACTGGTTCTGTCCAGACTGTCGACCCAAACAGAGATCCAGCCGCCTTTCGTCTCGTCAGCGCTCTTCTATCGATGAGGAGGAGGAGGAGGATCAGGAGGATGAACAACAGGAAGAGGAAGAGGAGGAGTCAGAAGAGGAAGAGGAGGAGTCAGAAGAGGAAGAGGAGTCGGATGAGGAGGAGAAGGAGGAGGAAGTCGTGAGGTAAGTGGAGATGTTTTAGCCTTGTCCCTCAGAACTGAGTTCAGCCTCAAACAGAAGATTCTCTTCTGCAGCACAAGGAAGAGCTCGGCCCCAACCCCGAAAGGCAGGAGCCAACAGGCCACGCCCAGGAGCCAACAGGCCACGCCCAAGAACAGCAGCACCTCAACCTTCAAGTAAGTATCTGCTGAGCTCTGATCCCAGTTTATTGAAGTAAAGATCCCCATTTACTGATTCTATCCAATCACAGGTCCTCAGGAAAGAAGGCCACGCCCCCCACAGTAAAGGCCAACATGGCGTCTGGAGGTAAAGCTCCACCCCGCTCTGGGAGTCGAACTAGCGCACGTCTGAGCCACGAAACCCTGCCATCAAACGGCAACACCAAGACCTCATCTGGTCCAAGTGAGGGCCGCAAGAGACCGCCAACAGGTAAACAGCCAATCAGAAGACAGGTAAACAGCCAATCAGAAAGCAGGTATGTTGTTTGTGCTCTCCTCTCACCTGGATTCTCTCACCTCTTTGCTCCTCAACCAGATGCGACTCCCCCACCCAAACCCTCTAAACCGGTCCTCCCCCCTCCCTCCTCCTCCTCCTCCTCCTCCTCCAGCCGACGCTCCTCTGGCAGGAACCAGGGAGTCCACGAGCTGTCAGCCTGCGAGCAGCTGACTGTGGAACTGGTCAGACATGAAGACAGCTGGCCCTTCATGAAGCTGGTCTCCAGGACTCAGGTACACACACACACACACACACACACACACACACACACACACACACACCAGACGAACACCTGTCAGTCTGTCTGTCTACAGGTCCCTGATTACTATGACATCATCAAGAAGCCGATTGCCCTCAGCATCATCAGAGAGAAAGTCAACAACTGTGAATATCAGACAGCAGGTGAGGACACACACACTCTGACAGAGAGGGACACACACACACACTCTGACAGAGAGGGACACACACACTGACAGAGAGACACACACACACTGACAGACACTTGTCATGACAGAGCAACTGAATGATTATGCCTGTCTCTCTCCCCCTGCCTGCCTCTCTCTCTCCCTGCCTGTCTGTCTGCAGGTGACTATATCTCAGATGTGGACCTGATGTTCTCCAACTGTCTCCAGTATAACCCTCGTCATACTAACGAGGCGAAGGCCGGTCTCCGCCTGCAGCAGTTCTTCCAGTCGGAGCTCAGCAGACTCGGCCTATCAGAGCGCAGCTCCACCCCGCCTGCCAAACGCTCCCGACACTGAACCAAGCGCACCTCTCTGACCTCACCACCGTGTACTGTCCTGATTGTCCGGGGACGAGACATGGTCATTGTCTTTCCCCTGCTGTCGCCCCCTCATGACCTCTGACTCTGAGAACCTTCTGTCTTTGCTGTTGGTATTCCCGCAACAGGCTGGCAGGGTCAGATGTCACGAAGGCAAACATTGACGTTCTTAAACTGATCTTACCTGAAAGTTCCTCAGATAACATGACTGTAGCTCACCTGGTCACATGACTGCCTGGTCACATGGCCACCCGGTCAGAGCTTCTCTCTCAAGCAAACCAACCTGGTGGAGGTGAGCCAGTGTTTTGACTTTCAGGCTTCTCCTTCCTGTGTGGACGGTGGAGGTGTAGCCGACATTCCCGTAGTAGTAGAGACGATTGAGGCAGTAGAGTCCCGACAGTTTTCTCGTGTTTTTATCCACAGGAGCAAAAACCACTAAAGAAGCTTGAGCTGTGCACTGACAGTGGAGCAGAATCCGATCAGGCCGTTTGTGTTTGCTCAGGGACAAAAGTTCAGATTTGAATGGACACAATTTTCTAACAGTGCAGCTGGTTTTTACTGAGGCGCAGCGTCTCCATGGCAACAGGCTCCGAACATCACTGTGACATCTGACGCACAGAATGAAGCCGGTCGTGACTCACGCAATGTGCGTGATCGATTCCCAGAGCTTTCAGCTGTATCTCATGGTCTTCAGGATATGTGATGAGGTGTCAGGAGGGGTCAGAGGTCGTCACATGACTGATGCTCCCAACCTGAGAAAAGTCCATGTGATACAGGTGAAGGCTCAGGTAACTGTTTAAGGTCACCTTAAACAGAGCTTCCTGTTACATCCGACAGACGTGATCAGTCACAGCCTGAGTGTCGTTAACCTCCAGGTCACAAACTAACTAATTCGCTGCTGCCCTCTCTGGCCCCGCCCTCCTAACTAATCAAACTAATGTTAACAGATGTCTGACAGGACGTCACTAATTACTATAATTAAAACTAATGAGAAGCTGAGATGCTTTGTTTTTGTTCTCAGGGCAAAATCTGCTGTAATAACATAAAAATAATAATTAAGGAGGAACTTCTGTTTGATACCTGCAGGACATTCAACACCTGGTGTGACAGAACCAGCCTTAAAGGAACAGTCCGCCTGCTCTGCAGTGAGGTGTTCACTGTCATGTTTGTGCTGTAAGTCTGGGTCAGGTTAGAGTTAGCATCGCTTAGCATAATGACTGGAGGTAATGGGAAACAGCGCTCTGTGGGTCAACCTGTTCACTGGACCCACACAAAGAAAAAATGAACTGTTCCTTTAAGACACGGAGCTGCTGCAGCCTCAGGGATTTGTAGTTTTTGTACTTTGACTACTGCAACTCTTCCTGCTTTGTTCTGTTTGACGCGTTCTTCACTTCTTCTGTGATGTTAGTGCAGCTGCTGCAGCTCGGTCGGTGGGCGGAGCCCGGCCGTGACATCACGCTGCAGCTGCTGCAGCTTCCTACTGCATATTTATTTAGTTTGAGCCTGACGTTTATTTATGACTTGTAGCCCCCCCCAAACCTGTTTGTTGTTGTTCTGATGTAAAAAAAAATAATAAAATAAAATAAAATAAATAAACTTTTTATAACCGGATCTGTTTATGCCTCATCTGTTCACACATACGCACAAACACACACAGGAGCAGAAGATAAATATTTTAATTAATAATTTAAAAAAATACTTTATTGAAAGCAGCAAGTCATTGCAAAGAGTCAAGAGTTACTGAAACGCCTGTCAGTTACTGATTACTCACTAAAACTTATTGATGAATCTTGAATGATTAATCTGTAAGTATCACGATGTTGGTGTTTCACAGTAAAGTAACTAAAATAATAGTACTCGTGCTGAGCAATTTCACTGAATTATTAAATTCTCTGCGGATCAATAAAATTTGGAATGAATTGATTAACTGTTGGAAACGCGTGGAAATAATTGAGTAAAAAATACCTGAAAATACTACTTAGGTGCAGTAACGGAGTAAATGTACTCAGCCGCTGAAGTGAACCGGGTCGTGCCGTGATGTGTGGCCCCGCCCCACATGCTCCCCCCCCCCCCCCCCCCGTCCCCGTCCTCCTGCTCCTCCTGCTCCGCTCGGACGGCCACATTCCCGCTACCTTTCACCCCTGAGAAGCTCTGATCTGAGGCTAACCCGTGCGGACCGACCCGGGACAACATGGTAAGAACCGACGTGTCGTGTGCGTGTCTGCCGGGACCCGTTTCCGTGCGGGTTAACCCGCTCGTGTGGTGCGGTCGCGCGGCTCTCCGACGGCCCGTTATATGTCTCGCGGGCAGCGTGATGTTAGCTAGCATGGCTGCCGCTCCCGTTAGCTGCTCCACACCGACGGTTATTCGGTAATTACGTCACTCACAAACTTCTCCCGGTACCGGTGTTTGACCCGGTGACGTTAACAGGGTTTGATCTGGTTTTATGGGTATAACGGTCCGGTTCCCGGCCCGAGCCGGGCCGGCCCGGGCTTGCCTGCCCCCAGGCCGTGTGGCCCGGGGCGGCCATCTTAGTCCCGACCGGCCCGCGGCGAGCCGGTACAGACCGCAGGACCCGGACCGAACCTGGCCGGCCCGACTCACAGAACCGGACTGGACCAAGCTGAAGGAGCGGGTCCGGGAGGGTTAGACCGGGTTAACAGAGACAGACGGGCAGAGAGACAGACAGCCAGACAGCCGTGACTCTGCAGTCTGTCTGTCTGAGGCTGAGCTGGAGTCACTGACCAGGAGCAATAACTGTAACGGGCTGTGACCGAGAGTAACGGGCTGTGAGTAGGGGTAAGTAAGAGTAACTAAGTAAGAGTAAGCTGTAACTAACCAGACTGTGGTGTTTACACTGAGACTGACGGTCAAACACAAACTGATCAAACTGATAAGTAAAATTATTAATTATTGATCAGCTAGTGAGACATCACAGATACAAGATCAATAACATTAATTGCATATCTCTGGTTTTAAACCATCCTGGTGAATCTTGATGGGCTAATAAATATATTGATCACTGCTTTCTGGTTCAGTTGGGTTCAATAATCACTTTCTAATCTAATCAGCTTTGATCAGAGATCGATGAGTGTGATCAGTTCTGTCAAGTGACCTGGATGTTTCATCAGATCTCCAGTTTCATGACATCACACTGACTCTTTAATAAACAACATGACATATGAATCCATGGTTTTAGTTTCCATGGTGATCAGATTCTCAGATACTTGAAGGTCAGGCTCTCATTCCTGATGATTATTGATTATCAGAAGCTTGTTTGATCAGCAGAAGCATGTTGGACGATCAGCTGTGTGCCAAACGTCTGAGCTGTGGATTATTTATCAGCTGATCTTTGCTAAACTGATCTTAAATAGTGATCTGGTCAATAACACCTGATCGTCATTGATCAGCTCATCATTGATCAGTTCATCAGTTGCGTGATGACGAGTGTGACGGAGATCAGCTGAGCTCTGTTAGTGCGCCTGCAGTCAGCTGATCAGCTTGAAGCTGCAGCCTAAAGGGACGCTCAGCAGAGCGCAACAAAGACGAGTATTCATCCGAACTTTATTTAAACAGCGGCTTCACACAGACACTCTGTTCAATAACAGACACAAAGTCACCTGTGACGCAGGTTATTGATCATAAAAACATGTTTTAGGAATGAAGCGCAAGAGTTTCCACTTCCTGTTTCCTTCAGGACCCTCGCCATCAAGCAGCATTGTTGTTGTCGTCTCCATGGTTACTGTACAAACAGCTAGAAGCTAACACAGCATGACAATAAACTACTAACCATGCTAATGTAAGCATGCTAATGTAAAGGTGCCAGTGGTAGCCTGCTAATGTTATCCTGCTAATGTTAGCATGATAATGACCCCCCCAGTCTGACAGTTAACGGGACAGTTTGTGTGTTTTGTTGTTCGTTGTGTTGCCAGACATCATTTTCTCTTTCTTGACTAGTCACATGACCAGCAGAGCCGGCACTGATTGGCTGCCTGTATTGGGACCAGGAATTTTCTTCCCGGAGTTGACCCATAATGCACTGCTGCTCCCGCCAGGAACAGCTACAGCAGATAATCGATTGATTGTTGATTGATAGGTGTTGATCAGCTAAATCAGAGCGAGGTCTAAAGTGTGTTAGTGTTTCAACGAATAGTCCGTGAGATGTCAGGAAGCTTCAGACCATGTGACACCCAGCGAGGGCAGGAAAGAGTCAACATCATCAATGCAACTATCTGATCAATATTAGATGTTTGAATGTGTTTTGGCATCAAAGAAAATGAATTGATGATCAGACTGTGGATTGGTCCTCAGTCCTGATTCAGGACTAAAGTGGACATGGCTTCACAGTCAGGACCGCTCAGGTGTGAGTCACATGACCTCAGTTTGTCTGTGTCGACACTTGTTTATCAGTATTAATGTTAATTTGTGTTCTTTCGTCCTGATGCTAACACCTGAACTTTGTTCTCCAGCATCAAATATAAATACAGTTTATTGATCTGACGTGTCGTCTGCAGGCGTCAGGTGTCACAGTGAACGATGAGGTCATCAAGGTGTTCAACGACATGAAGGTGAGGAAGTCTTCGACCCAAGATGAGGTGAAGAAGAGGAAGAAGGCGGTGCTGTTCTGCCTGAGCGAGGACAGAAAGAAGATCATCGTGGAGGAGGGGAAGCAGATCCTGGTGGGGGACATCGGCGAGACAGTGGACGACCCCTACGCCTGCTTTGTTAAGCTCCTCCCCCTCAACGACTGCAGATACGGCCTGTATGACGCCACCTACGAGACCAAGGAGTCCAAGAAGGAGGACCTTGTCTTCATCTTCTGGTACTGTCCTGATCCAGCACCAGCCTCGTCCACCTCAACCAGTTATTGATCTGAAGTGTCCGCCATGTTGGCATTGATCAGTTCTTCAGCTGATACCTTTATTGTCATTGTCAAAAAAATTAGATAATATTGAAGCATGGCCCGGCTAGCACTGTGCCAGCTGAGAGAGCTGCTAGCGGCTGCGCGCACCACCATGTTTGTTGATAAGTAATCAAGAAGTATTTTTAATAGTTTTAAATGTGAGAATTTACTGATTTTAATCATCAAATGTGAGAAACACAAAGATATTTGATCTTCGGAACATGTCAGATTAATCTTTGACAGTATGGTTTTAGTACACCAGTGTGGACCAGGTGATTGGCTCCAGCTGATTGAATGTGTGAGTGGTGGTCGTTCACCTGGGTTCACCTGAGTTCCGTTGTGTTCTCCTCAGGGCTCCAGATGGTGCTTCACTGAAGAGCAAGATGATCTACGCCAGCTCTAAAGATGCCATCAAAAAGAAGTTTACAGGTGAGTCGTCATGTGCAGTCATGTGATCAGCTGCGTTTAAAATACAACACAAACAACAACAGCAGCACGTGCATATGGCTCTGCTGTAGCTCAGGTGTGTGACCATCAGGTGTGTGATTCGGTCTCCCCGGCCCCTCCATAACCTCAGGTGTGTCTTTTCAGGTATTAAACACGAGTGGCAGGTGAATGGGCTGGACGACATCCAGGACCGCAGCACGCTGGCCGAGAAGCTTGGCGGGAACGTGGTGGTGTCTCTGGAGGGCAAGCCGATGTGATGTCACAGCGGCGAGCCAAGCGGAGCCAAGCCAACCGCTGTGCCATCCGGACCGAAGCACCCGACCCCACCTGAACACCGCCGCTTCACCCAGCAGCTTGCTCTGTCTGTATCATGTCCTGAAGGAGTTAGCGTCTTTAGGCCTCTTTGTTTTCTTTTTGTTCTTTTTGCTTTTCCAACATGAAGGAGATCTCATTAACACAACGACATGCAAACACCTCCCAGTCTGTTGCCACATGACTTCTGTTCACCTGGCAGGAATACGACTCACCACCCCAGGAAGGTTGTCTCTCTCTCACAGCCAGAGTTTTGCCAAAAAGTCGATGTGAAGGAAGCAGCCACGCGTGCCGGAGGCGAGCACCGCGCCGCAAAGCTCCGCCTCCTGCAGCTTTTTACATATGACTTTATTTATTATTGTAAACTGTTGATTCTTCTTCAGTATGTTCAGACCAGGCAGACCCAATGTTAGACTATGCATTCAGAAGATAAGAAGAAGAAGATGACCCAGCAGCACTTTCTGTTGAAACACTACAGGTTGATTGAGTTTCTGTGTTTGTCACCACGCTAACGTTTGTTTACCTCAGTTTCATTCCTGTCGGACTCACCGTCATTCTAGCTGTTTGGTCGTCGCCTTACTTTCAGTTTGAATGTAACCGTCACACCAGTTAGCTAGAGTGCACTTTTATTTTGTAAAGACACACTACAGGAAGCAGATTTGACCCCAGCAGTGAGAGACGACCCCACGACAACAACAACAACACGACATCTGGAGCCTTAAAGTGGAACGTTGTTTCTGAGATCACAGGAAGCCACTTTGCAATAAAAGCCTGTGGCAGATCTGACGCCTCCCGCCTCGTCTCTGCTTCCACCAATCACAGAGTGCTTTCACCCGCAGGGCAGTCACCTGCTGTCCACCTGACTTCCTGTCGGGAGGTCAGCAGGTGCTGCTGCTGTGTTCTGTCCATGAACGACCTCTGAGTGAAGATGCTCTGAACCTCGGTAGAACTCCAGTAAACAGAACTACGTACCAGTGTTGAAGAAAAGGAATGACTTCAGTAAAACTGCAGTAGAACATCATGTTCTCAGTAGATCATCAACTGAACCAGTGGAGGTAGAGCCTTGAACCATGATGGATCCATTGTGGCCTGACAAAAGTGATATCAGAATGATCTCAGTAGAACTATGTTAGAATCATTGGAACCCTTTCAGAACCAGGATGGGTCAGACAATGAAACTGTAGTTCTAATGAGGATAACCTTATTAGAACAACTACATCCTCAGGAGAACCTCATTAGGACCACTATTCTTGATAAAACCACAGTTAAAATCATCATAAGCTCCAGGAGAACCCAGTGTAACCAGTATGACCTCAGTAGGACACCATTAGAGCCATTACTAACTCAGTAGAATCAGTAACAACCTGCAGAACCTCATAGAACCTTTAGTAGCCCATTAAAAGTGGTACAACTTAGCAGAACAACTGTATCAGCAGAACTTTGTCAGAACCAGAATATTTGTCATAACAAGCATGAACCATATTTGCTAGTTTGGCCTCATTAGAACCCATAGGTTCTATGTGTTTCTCTCAGTTCTTCAGGTTCCTTCAGTTCATTATCGGACTCTAAAACATCAGAACCCTGCGGGTGTGCTGTCCCAACACTACAGAGAAGCTGATTGGCTGCTGTTTCTTGGCATCAGAGGGTCATGGGTATTGTAGTTTTAGAGTCAGTAAATCTGGTTAGTGTGAATGGGTCAAACTGGTGCTCAGAACTTAAAGCAGCTAAAATGATCGAGGACTTGGTTAGTCCAGTCTCATGCAGAACATTAAAGAACCCAACATGAACTCTGAGGAACCAGCAGAGTTCTTGTTGAGTTCCCTGACGTCAGAATTGTTCAGTCTGGTCAAATTGGTCAGCAGATTAAAATCAAATCAAAATGTACCACAGCATCTGTGGTTTCCGTGGAAACTGCATTTAACTTTAAAGAGTCTGAGACCGAATCCTCTGGACTAACTCTAGATCAGTCCAACACATCTCTGTCCTCCACACCACATCTCCCTGTCTGTGTGCTGACTTCCTGTGCAAGTCCTGACTTCCTGAATGTGTGCCCAGTTCCTGTCTGGGTGCAGCAGTCTCAGTCGTAAATTCTTGACCTTAAAAGGTTCTATGCTGTAAAATTCAGTGACTCAGGCCTGAGACCAGTCCCAGCAGAGACTAGATCTAGGTTTTTGTTCCCTGCTATTGTTCTCAGGTGTGTCCGGTGTTCCTGCGTCTGTTGTCAGTAGAACGTTTTGTATTAAGTATAAAGAAGTGGAAGCTGCTGACGCGGCGATCAGCTGTGGAGAATCTGATCCTGCCTCTATTTCTGGACACGCTGCTCTGGACCAGTCAGTCCACAAAAGGCAAAACTGGACAGACCACAGCTCAGCGGCAGGCCAGCTGCAGCAGCCGGGTGCACAACCACCAGAGCGACACAATATCAACACAACAACACAAAGACCGGAGCAACACAGTGTCAACACAACAACACAAAGACCGGAGCAAAACCACCATAGTTTAACGTCTTCGTGTCATATCCATTCTCTGACGGTTTGTCAGAACGCGTGACGTTGTCTGACGTCGTCAGTCCAACATGGCTGCAACCGTGTCCTGACGACAGAAAATACATCAGATTCATTCATTTCAGTAGCTCCACTCTGACACTGGGCTCGTTTGAGATGAACTGCGCCTTGCCTGGAAAGTGGACGAGACCAGGCTTCGGTAGCAGGGGGCGGCGACAACAAGCTGCAGTCGAGTCGGACAGTTTTCAGCAACTTTCACAGAATATAGGTTACAGGAAGTCACAGAGGTGTTTACAACCTGTCATATCCGTCTGCACCATAGATGTATACTGAGATTTATAATGGTCTTTATGATGCACCTTGACCTGCAGACCGCAGCGCTGTCATTTTAATATCACAGGAACTTAAACCAAAGAAACGGAGAAACTGAATCAACAGTCGAAACATTCTCACGGTTGTTTACAGAGTCTCCAGGAGAAAACAACAACGATAATATCATAATTTATTGTAGTCAAACAAATGTCATCCCGTTAACAGCCAAGGCTCCCAGTCCCTTCACAAAAGTTAAATTTCTCTAGCTGATCAACGCTGCAGGCCTGATTATAATCATATATGTAGAAGTATGTGTGTGTGTGTGTGTGTGTGTGTGTGTGTGTGTGTGTGTAGCATGTCTGTGCTTTCCATATTTTCAAGTGCTTTATAAATAAACTTTATTATCACCATTACTACTACTACTACTACTACTGATAATAATAATAATAATAATAATAATAATAATAATAATAGTTCAGGATATGTTCGTTGACAGATTAAACCTTCATTCACAACACAGGAATAATAATTTGCAATTTGCGACTATTGAAATTAGATGGAAAATTACAAATTCTTACAAAGCTTTTGGTGTGACAGCCAAACTAAGAGCCAATCAGCTGTTTGATCGGGCGAGAGCCAGGCGTTTCCCATCATGCCCTGGGTTTTGCAGTCGGGGGAGAGCAACTGCGGCGCCTGGCTGTGAAGCCAATGGCCAATGGACAAGCTAATGGCCATTATCGTTGTCCATTAGTTTAAGACATCAGAGCAAGTCGGGCTCAAGTCGGACAGAAAACTAACCGGCATGCATTGTGCGCCAATCGCCGGTGATCGATTCTGCGCAGGCCTGGCTCATCCCGAACGAGCCTAGTGAGAATGTTGAGGACTCCATTACCTAGAATACAGCTGAATTGTGCACAGCTGTCTTCTGCTGCTGCTCAATGAGCTAAACTGCAGTAACAGTAACCTCTGACAGTAATGCGTGTTTCATACGAACTGAAGAGTTTATTAATATTGCATATGATCAAACCACCTGAGGAGACAGATAATTATGTTTTATTACACGGTTAATTACAGCAGCCTCATTATAAACACCGCTCAGAGCCTGTTAACCAGCTATTACACTGATTACTCACAGAGAGGGATAAAACGTTGATTCATGAGTGTTTTTGACTCTGATGCTTCACTTTTTACACACGCAATATTCAGAATAACACCAACCAAAACACCGCCCGTCTGTTCGCACCATACACGGTTCATAAGCTCATGTGATTCAGCTGTGAATGAAAGCAGGTCTGACTCCACTCAGCTCGACACCCACCGGAGCTGAGCTGATAATAACGCATCTCAGTAATATGAGTGCCTGTATTGTCGGTACGATCGTTACCTGATGTCACTGTTCATGTGTGTAACGCTGCCGTGGCAGCTGGCGGAGGGAAATCAACGTCAGAGACATTTTAGGTAAAATGTTCGTTATTTATTATATTTACTCTTTCCCACAAAGTAAACAAACACAAAGGCGAAGTCACGAGACAGTAGCTCTTCTTGTTTTGAATTTAATTCATGAAATCAGCCTGGCCGTCATGACGTCACAGTACTTCCTGTCTCCACCCGTTCGCAGCCATGATGGTGGGTTCATGTCTTTTCTCTGCTCTCCCTCCTGTTAGTCTCGTTTACCGGCCCGTTAACGGGTTCGGGGGGCTGTGGGGCTCTAGTAATTGTGTTGTTGTTGTGTTACGGTCGGTGTGCGGCGTGTGTGTCGGTAAACTAACGGCTGTGTCTCTGTCTCCGCAGCAGGAAGGGCTGGACGACGGACCCGACTTCCTCTCCGAGGAGGACCGGGGAGTGAGTGCTCACTTTATCACCTGTCTGTCTGTCTGCCTGCCTGTCTGCCTGCCTGCGGAACCGGAATCGGTTCTGTTCTGTTAGCTCGGCTAAAGCAGCTACTTAGCATTAGCTGTAGGTTTCCAGCCAGGTTAGCGGTGTTGGCTAACGTTAGCTTCATGCTAACAGGCTTCCGTGTGTTTGTCAGCTGAGGGTAAACTGGTTTTTCCAGCTGTGAGTCCAAACCGTGACCCAGCTGCAGGCCGTTAGCTTCAGCTGCTAACAGGGCTAACCTGACTGACAGGTGTGACACAGGCTGAGCTAACGGCTAACAGCTAACTCTGTGTCACATCATCGACATGCTGCTAATCAGCTGGTCAACCATCAGGCTGTCACATGACTGATACACACGCACACACTCACAGACTCACTCACTCACTCTCTGATGGTAATTGGATAATTTGCAGCAGTCAGATGAGTAGAGTTCAGAGAAGCACCAGAGCAGACTGAGGCATCTCCTGTGAAACCAGCGTGTTACTGGTCTGACTGCGCTGCAGCTGAGTTCCAGTTCACACCAACATGAGCCTGTTCAGTGTGTCTCTGACCACGATGTTAATAAAGTTTTCAGTCTCACTGTCTGATTTAGACTAACACACTGACACCCACACCCAACATACTGACACAACAAACTGATACACACACAACACAGTGACAACACACTGATATGCACACAACACAGTGATACACACACACACCACAGTGACACAACACACTGATATACACAGACTGAAATAAATCACTCCTCTTCATGTTCAGACTGACTCGAGCAGTGAACTTGTCTCCTGTATCGCAGCCTGACTGTTGTTCCCCTACTGTTGTCCACAAACTATTATTATAACTATATACACTTTAACACACACACACACACACACTGTCCTGCTGCCACAAATACACACTAATGCACTAAACGTGGATTCCTCCACTGTTGAAAATAGTCTCCAACAGCAGGAGCCACTGAGCCTGAGACAGGAAGTGAGATGGACACGTTGTTGAGTCTCAGGTCGTTTGATGTGTTAATGAGATGAGTCTCATTAAACACTCGTCACCTGTGGCCTGTCTAACAGCAGCTCATTCTGACCATTAGCAGCCAGTAAACGTGCTAGCACACTAGCTTCTTAGCACTCATGCTACATGCTAGTTGGTCAGATTCAGTTTGAATGTATGAATTTCACATCACCTGACCTTACAGACCCATCAGAGACATCTGATCTTTGAATGCTGTGACTTCAGTTTGTCTCAGCCCCTTTGCCCCTCCACCCTGACCTGATGCAGTGCATGATGGGATATGTTTTCTCTGCTGTCCTCCTGCAGCCGCGGGCGGTGAATGTGGACCTGCAGACAGACGCCACTCTCCAGGTGGACATCTCTGACGCTCTGAGTGAGAGAGACAAGGTCAAGTTCACTGTCCACACCAAGGTGAGACACAGCGTGTGTTTACCGTCTCTGTGAGGACCAGTGTCCCTCTAAACGCCATGTGGAGGTATCACAGACGAGTGTTCAGGCTTGATGCTCTCAGCTGAGGGTCCTCTCACGCCATGTTTCAGTCAGCTGATCTGGTAATGTATTTCCTGTTTCCACAGAGCACGCTCCCCAACTTCAAGCAGAACGAGTTCTCAGTGGTCCGACAGCATGAAGAGTTCATCTGGCTTCACGACTCTTTTGTGGAGAACGAAGACTACGCAGGATACATTGTGAGAACTGCACACACACGCACACACACGCAGACACAGATTTTCCACTTTCTGATGTGCTCTTGTTGTCTTGGTGTAGATCCCCCCCGCACCTCCAAGACCAGACTTTGATGCATCCAGAGAGAAGCTGCAGAAACTGGGAGAGGGAGAAGGATCCATGACCAAGGAGGAGTTCACCAAGATGAAGCAGGAGCTGGAGGCGTGAGTCCACGACTCTGTCTGACTGTCTGTCTGACTGTCTGACTGACACACTGACTGTCTGTCTGACTGACGCATTGACTGTCTGACTGACGCACTGACTGTCTGACTGACGCACTGACTGACACACTGACTGTCTGACTGACACACTGACTGTCTGTCTGACACACTGACTGACACACTGACTGTCTGACTGACACACTGACTGTCTGTCTGACTGACTGACTGTCTGTCTGACTGACTGACTGTCTGTCTGACTGACTGACTGACACACTGACTGTCTGACTGACTGACTGACACACTGACTGTCTGTCTGACTGACTGACACACTGACTGTCTGTCTGACTGTCTGTCTGTCTGTATGACTGACTGACTGTCTGGCTGACTGACTGTCTGTATCTGTGTCTCCTGTATGTCATGTCTGTCTCTCAGTGAGTACCTGGCCATCTTCAAGAAGACCGTCGCCATGCACGAGGTCTTCCTGTGTCGTGTGGCGGCTCATCCCGTCCTCAGGAAAGACCTCAACTTCCACGTCTTCCTGGAGTACAACCAGGACGTGAGTTACTGCTGACACCTCACACACCTGCTGTCACCGGAGATGTCACTATTGCTATTGCTGTTCTGACCCCTCTGACCCCTCCTGTCTGACAGCTGAGTGTTCGGGGGAAGAACAAGAAGGAGAAGCTGGAGGATTTCTTCAAGAACGTGGTGAAGTCAGCTGACGGCGTCCTGGTGGCCGGAGTCAAGGTGACCAACACAGAAAGCAGAGTTGATGGTTTCATGTGTCTTCCTCTGTCTTGTGACACTCACACTTCTGGTTTGTTTTTCAGGACGTGGATGACTTCTTTGAGCACGAGAAGACGTTTCTGTTGGAGTATCACAACAGAGTCAAAGATGCCTCGGCCAAATCTGACAGAATGATCCGCTCACACAAAAGTAAGAGCTAAGGTCACTGACCAACACCAGTTGCATCATGAGAAATGTAGGATCCAGCACTTTTGATGTTTGCAGGATGTTGTCACCTGTGCTCCGCAGGTGTGGCTGAAGCATGCTGTTGATCTGTTTGTGTTTGTGTTCAGACGCCGCCGATGACATCAACAGAATCGCCTCGTCTCTTTACACGTTAGGAACCCAGGACTCCACAGACCTCTGCAAGTACGATCAGGAGTCTCCTGACTTGCCAGTCCTCATGGTAACATGATTACATCGCTTCCTCCTGTTGATCTGCTTCCTGTTTGTTCTGTTTCAGGTTCTTCCTGAAAGTGTCAGAGCTGTTCGAGAAAACAAGGGTACGTTTGTTGTCAGATCACATGACCTGGACGTGGCCATCCACATGCTTGTGGCGGCCGACTGAGCTGACTGTTCTGTCGTTTTACAGAAGATTGAAGCTCGAGTTGCAGCAGATGAAGACCTGAAGCTGGCTGACCTGCTCAAGTATTACCTGAGAGAGTCTCAGGCTGCAAAGGTCTGACATCATCACCATCACCATCACCATCACATGTTCAGACCAACATGTGTGTGACTTCCTGTCTGTGCAGGACCTGCTGTACCGGAGGAGCCGGGCTCTGGTGGATTATGAGAACGCCAACAAGGCTCTGGATAAAGCTCGAGCTAAAAACCGCGACGTGCTGCAGGCTGAGACCAGCCAGCAGCTCTGTTGCCACAAGTTTGAGAAGATCTCTGAGTCCGCCAAGCAAGGTGAGTCCACTGCGGTGTTACCTGGATCCTCCTGTCAGAGTCACTGTGACACTGTTTGCTGACATCACTTCCCGATTTCTGAAATGTTGTTTTCTGCTGTAACACTGCGTGTCATCACTGCCTCTCGCTGCTCCTCCAACTGCTGCTCCTGTGCTGGTCGCTAACTCCTCGTCCCTCTGCAGAGCTCATAGACTTCAAGACGAGACGAGTGGCGGCGTTCAGGAAGAACCTGGTGGAGCTGGCGGAGCTGGAGCTCAAACACGCCAAGGTAACGAAACCCCAGCCTAGCTTAGCAAAAAGACTGGAAACAGGGGGAAACTGTTAGCCTTGTTTACAAACAGCAAGGTCAAAACAAACAACTCAAGTCGGCCTACTCACCTGTGTCTGACTCTGCCCCTCTCACCTGCAGGGGAACCTCCAGCTGCTGCAGAGCTGTCTGGGTGTCCTGAAAGGTAACACTTAACTGTGTGACCTCACCACCCTCTGGACACGCCCCTTCGTCACAGCCCCGCCCACAACAAACTGGACACGCCCGTCACAGGACGGAGCCCGGACGGATGGACGATGGACACTGAAGTCTGGACCAGAGAGAGAACAGAGGGTTAAAGACAGGATGTCTGTCGTCTTCATCGCTAATCGACACCGTCCTCTTCATCCTCCTCTTCATCACCCTTCTCCTCCTTCTGTCCCACAGCACCTGCACTGTTTCTACTGGCCCTGCACTGGTTCTACTGGCCCTGCACTGGTTCTACTGGTCCAGCAGAGCCGCTGTGTTTCTGAGTGACAGTTTCTAATCGCACAACAAGAGACGGAGTCAGTTTAAACATGTTCACAGCAGAACCAGTGCAGACCTGTTGGAGCCCAGCAGAACCAGTGCAGACCTGTTGGAGCTCAGCAGAACCAGTGCAGACTTGATGGAGCCCAGCAGAACCTGGCGGACCCTCCAGCCCTCCAAATCTGATCCAGAAACCAGTAGAAACAGGATCATCACTTGGAGGAGGTGGTCTGATCTGATTCACCAGGAACTGGTCCTTGCTGGTCTCCGCTGGTCTCTGCTGGTCTGCAGTCTTCATCATGCTGAGTTTTTCTGTCTGTTATTGAGTCAAAAGAGTTTTTGATTGTTTTGAAACAAAGTGAAAAGATTTCAACTTGTTTTTATTTTGAATTCACTAAAGCAACAAACCGACTCCTGATCCCAAGCTCCTGACCCGGACTCGGGACTTGAGACTTGATCCTGTATCCTTGTCCGTTCTCAACTTCGACTCTACTGAATCCGAAAGATTTAAACTCAGTTTGACTTTGGAAAACAACTCAGGAACAGACAGAAACTGTTCGGCAACATGGACGTTTTTACAGTCCACCTGGATCTGCTGGTCTTGGTCCGGTCCAGTAGAGGCAGATCCATCCGGTCCAGCTGCTGCGTCCCTCTTTCGTTTGAGTTTTTCCAGTTTTGTTGCTGCTTTGGCCGTCGTGTCACTCTGTCTACACCTTCTTCTTTGTTGGTTGTCTTATTTTGGCGGTGTGTGTCCGGGTTCAGTGAACTTCCTGTTGTGCTGCTGTGACGGCGTGTTGACTTCTTATTAAAGTGTAAGGTCACTAATCAACAGAAGTCTGTAAATGTTTGTATTAGTTACTAATGAACGCTAATCACCCCGGTCTGTCGGCCTTACTGTCGTTCAGTTCCTTTCCTTTTTTTTTTTTAAATGTCGCTGTAAACGAATGTTCTTCACTCTTGTGTGACCAAAGCTTCCACTGCTGATGGAGACGCCGTGAAACCGAGACAAAACTCAGCAGGTCTGTAATCCACCGCGTCTGACTGAGACTCAATAAAAACGGACACTTTTCTTACTTTTTTGTGTGTTGGTGGTTTTCTGGGAGCCTGTGAGACACCAGATGCTCTCTGATTGGATGGCAGGGGTGCACGTCAGAAAGCTGTGATTTGATTGGCTAGAGATCTCTACAACATGAAAGTAAAACATTTCCAGACACCGTCTTGTCTTCATTCTTCTTTGTTGGTGTGAAATGGGACAGATTGATCACATGTTGACCAAATATTGATTGATTATTGGAAACTTTGGGGATAAAATGATTTGTTAAATGACAGGAATCACTAAAGTTTGTGATTTAAGCTTTTGAACAGCACTGACGCTAAACAGAAAGCTTCTTCTTTTGACATTAACCAACAAATATTCAGTTTATTCAGAAGTGATT
>WARS01001466.1:935362-987862 GCA_008933995.1 Datnioides undecimradiatus | reverse complement strand
CTTATTGGCAGGCTGGAGTATTGATCATTAATGATAAGGGTTAATGGTCAGGTTGTTGTGGTCAGGTCTTTAATCGAATTACTAACAAGCCAGTCAGTCAATGCTTTTCAGGCTGGATTAAATCTGTAATTCCTCCAGATTAGGTTCTGGGTGTTCTTGTACGACCTGTGACTTTAAACCTGTCCATGTTTGTGATTGGACAGCTGCTAATGACTCGTCCGTTTTATAGGCTCATAAGGAGATGAGTAAAACTGAGTTAACCTATACCTCCGAATGTGTAAGCCTGTAACACGTTTGCATGGCGCACTGGATACAATGGTATGTCGCGGTTTGTACTACAGGCTTGGTGTCTGAAAGCATAGGTGCTGCGGCTTTATAGCCAAACTGGAGTGTGCGGTAACTTCGATTCTTGAATATCCCAAAGCCCAGGAAGCGGCACTTCGTTCCCACTGCGCACACAGCGGTGGAGAGAGTTTCCATTTATGGCCTGTTTTCACACATTGAGACACAGACTCTCAAATTTTACTGGAAATACCTTTATACTTTTCAAATTTCAAATATAACATGTAAAGTCTGCTGTTCGTGTGTAACTGCAGTGTTGTTTGTTCTCTAAAACTCTGAAATCCAATTAGTTTTTTGTTTTTCAGCCGTCATCATGCTCTGCTAACATGCAGCTAATAGGAAATAACTGCAGGTGTTGAAAGATCCCGGTGTCCTGGAAAAACGGGCAAAAACACTGACAGGACAGGCTCAGGTGTTAAAGGGTTAAATTAACAAGATGGTAATGAACGTCATGTGACCGCAGACAAAGAGATGTATCAACAGCAGCTGCACTTCCTGTCTCACACTCACACTGTTGTCGCATTGTTGTGATGTTGCTCATGTTGTTGTCTCTCTGCAGCTTCATCCTGGGTTCGTACGATAAAGACGACGGTCCTCAGCTCTACATGGTCGACCCATCTGGCATCTCATACGTGAGTCACTGTTTATTCTCATCTGTTGTCATAGTGATGTGAGAGAGACCAAACTGGTCTGCGAGTAGCTGTTGTGAAAGTCATGTGATGTGCGACGGTGTCTCAGACTGTTGATGTGTTTAATTGTTTGGAGCACGAAGTCGACCAGTAACCGGCGTGTTGTGTTAAGGGTTACTGGGGCTGTGCCATTGGAAAAGCAAAACAAGCCGCCAAGACAGAGATCGAAAAGCTGCAGGTGCGTCTGAACGTAGCAGCTGCAACAAGGAATCAGCTAATTAATCAGTAATCAGAAGTCAATCAGCCGCTGGTCATCTGATCGGTCCTGATCAAACTGTGTTTGTGTGTCAGATGAAGGAGATGACGTGCAGGGAGCTCGTCAAGGAAGTCGCCAAAATGTGAGTCTGAATCACATTCACACCAAACTTTACTGACACTGCTGCAACACTGAGCAGGTGACGTCGTCATGGTCGTCATGGTCACCTTGTTTCTAATTCATAAACACTGAAACGCACAAATAATCGTCTGACTCCACTTCCTCTGAAGTTTAATGATGCTCTGCATCAGAGGCTTCGTTTACGGTCCTCCTCCTCTGCATCTCCTCTCCTCGCCTGCATCTCCTCCTCTCCTCGCCTGCATCTCCTCCTCTCCTCGCCTGCATCTCCTCCTCTCCTCGCCTGCATCTCCTCGCCTGCATCTCCTCCTCCTCTCCTCGCCTCCGTCTCCTCGCCTGCATCTTCTCGTCCTCTTCTCGCCTGCATCTTCTCGTCCTCTTCTCGCCTGCATCTCCTCCTCCTCTCCTCGCCTGCGTCTCCTCCTCTCTCCTCGCCTGTGTCTTGCGCTGTGTTGTCACCGCTGTGACACTTTGTCTTCTGTGTGATTTCAGAATCTACATCGTTCATGACGAGGTGAAGGACAAAGCCTTTGAGTTGGAGCTCAGCTGGGTCGGAGAAGGTAACAAACCCACCAATCAGTGCCCTGCTTTTCTTCTTCTGCCACTGCTTTAACTGTTGGTCTGCAGCTTCCTTTTATAAACATGTGATCAGGTGACAATGACACAGGAAATGCACAATGACTGAAAACAACAAACAGATCAGTGAAGTCCATCCATCTGCAGGGTGTGACTGAACTGGCTGATGTCACTTCCTCTTGGCTGTCTGACCCTGAGCTTAACAGGCCACACACACAAACTCACACACAGTCTGTCTCTATCTGGACTGTGTGGGTGAAAATGAAAGTCTTTAAGGAGCTCTGACTTAATGCAGGTGAACACTGTTAATCATGCACTGCCACAGCAAATCTGACTCCTGTCTGTCTGTTCCTGCCTCAGTAACAAACGGACGCCACGAGCTAGTTCCCAAAGACGTCAGAGAGGAAGCTGAGAAATACGCCAAGGTGAGCAGGACACACATGCGTGCACATGCGCGCGCACGCGCGCGCACACACACACAGCTTCAGTCAGCTGGTCCTGGTGTTTTTGTGTGTTTCAGGATTCTCTGGAGGAGGAGGACGATTCTGATGAGGACAACATGTAAACTCAGCACTGACCCTAGCAGACACACACTCACCTCTGCTGACAGCTCACACACACACGCATTCTTTTTTATGTTTTATAGTTGAACCTTCATGTGATTGTTCTGCTTTCGGTTTGGTGAATTTCAGCTTTGAAAATAAAAAGTTGAAGACAAAGTTGTTGCACTGGGTGTTTTTCTGTCTGACAGTCAGCTGATAACTTAAATCAGGACACGCCATCAGCATCAGACTTGCTGCAGTGAACAGAGAAATAAAGTGCTTCATGGAAACATGATGGCAGTCTGCTGTGTCTGAAGTTTACTGAACAGAGCCTGGGACAGGTTTTCATGTGTTTCCGCAGCACATTAGCGACATGTATTGTTTATAAGTGAATCTCACCAAGGTGTTTCACAGCACGGATCCGCTTCAGACCATGAACCGAATGAAACACCACCGTCTCTCAGCTGTCTGAACACTGTCAGGCAGCCATCACTGTGCTCACTCGGCATTTGTTTAGAAATAACCTCCACATTCCTGAAGAGGAACATGACATATATGGTCCTGCCGTCACCCTCTTCCTGTGACGTAAACGCGCTGATGTTCCCGCCCACTCCGGCGCTTTACAAACGGCGCCACAAACATCGACTGTGTTCACCTAAAACCGACGTTTGTTCCTGTGAATCTCAGTAAAATGTGCATTTGCCGACTGACCTCCGACTTAAAGCCCGAGCTCAGCTCGTTTACTGAGTGTTTGTACAGTAGCAATTCGCATCGAGCGGTTTGTTGTGGACCCTGGTTCAACAATCCCCGATAGGTGACGTTGTCTCACGTAAGGAAACCGCATCGCCAAACTTCCTTTACAGAAGTGTTGACTGAAGCTTCACAGCGAGGGCTGGCGAGTTTTTAAGGTGAAAGAACGAAGTGCACGACGATAAACAAAGTCGCAATATCACATCTTAATAACGGCACACGTGTCACTGTAACATCGTGTGCGTACACAAAATAAATTAAACTTCTGTACACCAAGTGACGTAGCTTTCCGGTTATTTGGATCCAATAGCAGTCGCTTGGAACACGGTGGCAAATCATATAAACGGAAGTAATGTTTCGATGTTGTGTTCGTGAACTGGTGCTGGTGAGCAAATATGCGAGAAATTGTATTTTTCCTTGAAATATATGTTGTTTTTCTGACACCTAAACCGCCTCGTTGATAATCAAGGCAACATTAACTCTGTGGATTTTTGAATGGGGTTTGGTGTGCAGAGTTCCAGCACGTATCGGGGCAGGGCTTCCTACGGTTTCGGTACAGACAAGGAAGCCCACTCAACCAATAGCGACGCACAACTGCTGGGAACAAAACGCGCGAGGCCAATCGCAATCTCCAGTGTCGCGTTTTTCTTCTGAGCTCCCCTCTGATTGGACACAGTTACAGCGGATGCCGTCATTTCCCTCGTGGCGCCGCGTTTGTATCGACCAATAGCGGCACCAGAAGAGGTATGTCCTATTAAAATCAAGGAATCGCTTGTCCAATCATATTACTCCATTGCGACCACCGCTGTCACTGCAGCCAATCGCGTGTCGGGAAACAGAGCTCGGAGCTCAACAGCTTGTTGTTCGTGTATCGCTTTGCGAACCGAGCGAGAGGGGAAGCAGCCGCGTCCGCGTATGTAAGTATAAACCTCCACATTCCGCCTGAAACTAACTAAAACTGTATCGGGGGGAACGGAGCGGCCAGCCGGGGCAGCCCGCCGGGCGTGTGTCACAGCGGAGGCCGGGGGGGTCCAGTTAGTCGCCGTTGTAGCGAGTCTGCTGTGCGTTGAATGGCAGCGGCAGTCGGCTTGTTTTTGCAGTGAAATGTGAAGCTTCAGTCTTTGTGGAACAAATTAAATAAATAAATGAACAGCAGCGTTTGTTCCGGAGCCTTCGCGCTGCGCCTGGCTCCTCGGGAACTTAGTTTGCCCTCCAGACGGGAGCTGCTGTGGACGCTGCTCCGCTGTTATCACACGGTTTAAATCGCCATATGATCCTCTGAGCAGCTAGCTGCTCGTTAGCCCGTTAGCTAACCGAGCTCCGGAGCCTGCTCTGTTCTCGGCGTTTCCCGTGGCTAAAAGCTGCCGTTAGGCTTCTGTTCGTGTACGGGGTCGGTTGTGTTCGGCTGGGGCTCTGTCCCGGCTGCTGGTCGATAGCAGGCGGCGTTGGGGGTGGGGTGGGGGGGAAGTTAGCAGAGCTAGCAGAGCTGACATGGCGAGCTGTGATGGCGACGTGACGGAGCGGGAACGATCCTCCTCGTCCTGATCCAGAGCCGCTGGGTGTCTCCTCACAGACCCGCCGGTGTCTCCTCTCCAGCCCGCCGAACCGGCCGCTCCGCGTCCAGGTGAAGTGCCACTGCTGGCCGAGGTGATCCGAGCTGTTTGTGCCACATACTGGACCTGATCTGGGGGGTGTGAGGGGTACCGAGCTAACAGTGTGAGCGGCTAGTTAGTTAGCTTAGCATTATCTCAGCACCTGGGGCAGTTTGACACGCTGTCCCCGTCTGTCCTCTGGTGTTTCACACTGTACTCACATGTCCCCTCCTGTTCCTGTCTTCCAGTGATCCGAACCCGAGCTGGACTCCCTCAAATAACCAGAGATGAAGGTGAGAGTTTTACCTGCGACACAGTCTGTTGATCCGGATTGAAACTCTGAGGGCTGGACTGGGGTCTAGACCGGTCTTGGTCTGGTCCTGGTCTGGAGTCTTCCCCAGTGACTTGTCTGTCATTGTTGAGTCTTTTCATAGATGGACACACAAACACACCAGAGTGATGAGGCCGATCAGTGTGTTAATCTGAGAGCTGATCAACAGAAACCGCCAAATATTTGGATCCTGATGGATCGTTCATGCCTTTCAACGAGAACAAACATTTGCAGCATCTTTGTTTCCATCACAGCCGACTGAATGTGCCAGACAGTGTTTTATCTTGGGTACAAAGTTTTTTCAGACATTGTATTAAAAACAACTTTTCACTGAAATAAATTAATAACAGATTTGTTCCAGGGACATTTCCAAAGATATCTCTGGGACCCAAACAAAGATGGCAGCTGTAAATGAAAGCTGTTACTGGTCTGGCTCTGGTCACGGTCTGGACGTGTACTTACATGTTGCTTTTGTAAAAGTTTTCCTTCTGTTGGTTTTTGAGAAAAACAGAAGCTAATTTGTGAGCTTTAGATCCTGTTGTTGTTGTTATAAAAGTCTATAAAGTGCTGATTAGACCGAGGGCGATCCTGGTCCTGGGTCCAGTTAAGACCAGCCGAGTCCTTCTGTCAGCAACACAAACATGTTCAAAGCTTGTGTGCAGAATCAGAGTTCAGGTGACTTTAACAGTTTAATATCTGTGATTTCAAACATCTTCACGCTTTAATATTAACCTGAGCGAGTTCTTCTTCTTTCCCACACAGATTCAACAAAATGCTGTAACTCAGTGTTTGAACCTTCCAAAGTAAAAGTCCACTGAAATGTTGCTGCGTCCTGAATTCAAGTCTCGTCTCTGATTCACTGAACTCATCCAATGAAAACATGCAGCGAGTCCTTGTCTCAACTTAATAACACCAAGCAGACTTTAGACTTTGAAAGTCCAGGATCCTGACATGAAACCAGACTGATTCAGAGATGAAACTGACTAAAAGTCTCTTTGTCCAGTGTTTCACATGGTCGGGTGTGTTTACGTCACAGAGTCACACTTCGCCAACAGTAATAGACCCGCAAGTCTTCGATGACACGATGTGAGCAATCGGTGTCAACAAACCAGTGGATCTGAGTTTAACGCAGGCCACTTCGTTTAGATGAGTGAAGGCAGCAGCATTAGCACGTCTGCTGTCATCTGGCTAATGTTAGCAGCTAACAAACCTACAGACGTTTAAAGAGCAGCTTGATGTGAGAGTCAGACTCTCACGGCTGCAGCTGCCCTCCTGTGTGCTGCTGTGTGTCTGTATGCATGTATGCTCATGTCAGTGGTGTGTGTTTCAGGCAGCAGACGAGCCTGCCTACCTGACAGTGGGGACAGATGTCAGTGCCAAGTACAGAGGAGCTTTCTGTGAGGCAAAGATCAAGACTGTGAAGCGCATGGTGAAGGTCAAGGTAAGACCTGCAAAGTCCACGTTTCCACCTGAGCATGGTCACATTCTGTAAACACCTCAGATCTATTTCAACCTGAGACATCTGGTCGTCCGTGGACAGGTTCCTGTCACAGATGACGGCCAGTCCTCGACTCTGCACACGTTGTCTGAGTTACCTGCTCTGGTGTATCACCAGTTTATCCTGTGGACAGGAGAGACAACACCTCTGTCCTTATGGTTCTGAGTTTAGATATCCAGCGTGTCTCTGTCTCACTGCAGCCTGTCTCTGTGACAGCTCACCCACATGTCAGGCAGTAACCCCTCCCCCTCGTCTCGCTGTGTCTGCAGGTGACTCTCAAAGGTGAAAGTACGTCCCAGGTGGTGCAGGACGACCAGGTCAAAGGGCCACTGAGGGTAAGACGTCAACCAGTGTGTCTCACATTGAGTCTGCAGAGTCCCTGTTGCCTTGGAAACGGGGGAAACTATTCATTTAAGTCAAAGCTGTGTGTGTGTGTCCTTCAGGTGGGCTCCACTGTGGAGGTGAAGACTAACGAGGGTTTATCGAGTGAGGCCATCATCAGTAAGCTGACAGACGCCAGCCTCTACACTGTGGGTGAGTCTCTGTTCCTGCCTGCTCATTGGACCACAGCGATCACCTGCTTCCTTGTTTATGTTTTGACAGAAAAGTCACATGACAGTGGCGTCGAGATCAGGAGTCATAGTTTCAGTGTGCTCAGTCTGAGCCCTGAATGCAGGACGACTAAAGCAAAGCTCAGCAAAGCAGAGGACAGGAAGTGGCATTCACGTGTCCAGATCGATGCACAAAATGTTTAAACAGTAAAGATTACAGATCCAGGAGGAAGTCGACCAGCTTTGGGGGTCACATGGCCTCCTGATGAGGTTCCGACTGGTCTCAGAGCTGCTTCCAGATCAGATTTCAGCTCAGCCCCTGTGAGAATGAGCTGTATGAGCTGCTGGTCAGAGGACGAGTGATGATGCTGAGAAAAGGCTTCGCTCAATCTGCTGATGATGTCATGTGATGTCACATCTTCTCTTGGCTGTCTGACCAATCCTCTGCCAGTTAAGCTGCACTGTGACACTGCAGTCTGAGGGGACAGGAAGTGATGCGGCCTGAGCTGTAAACACAGAGTGTGGGAGCTAACAGGCTAATGATTCAGCATGCAGCTCTGCAGCCAATCAGGTCACTCCGCAGGAAGTTCACGACAAAAACAAATGGAAAGTGAATTTCAGTCTTGTAACGTGTGTGCGTGTGTTTCAGTGTTTGATGATGGAGATGAAAAGACTCTCCGTCGCACATCCCTGTGTCTGAAGGGGGAGAGACATTTTGCAGAGAGTGAGGTGAGTGTGTCACCCTGGCAGAGGCACTACTTCCTGGGCCTGTATCCTTCCACCACACCTGACATCAGCTTCTCTCAGGCCTCTGCAGCATTAACGTGAGTTTTCTGTGTCAGACGTTGGACCAGCTGCCGCTGACGAACCCCGAACACTTCGGGACTCCGGTCATTGGCAAGAAGTCAAACCGCGGCGGGCGGCGTTCGTCTCAGGCTGTGTGAGTACGAGACGAGTTAAAGCCGAAAGGAGCAAAGTTACAGGACAGGAGGCGCCGATCATCAGTCCTGTCCTTACTCTTATAAAATGTCTCTGTCTCACTGTCTCCCTGCCTGTCTGTCTGTCTCACTGTCTCCCTGCCTGTCTGTCTCACTCCCTCCCTCCCTCCCTGCCTGTCTCCCTGCCTGTCTGTCTCACTCCCTCCCTCCCCGCCTGCCTGTCTGTCTGTCTGTCTGTCTGCCTGCCTGCCTGCCTGCCTGCCTGCCTGCCTGCCTGTCTCAATCCCTCCCTGCCTGTCTGTCTCCCAGGGCTGATGAGGAGAACGAGTCTTCTTCCAGCGAGGAGGAGGAGGAGGACAGGAGGAGGCTGAATGATGAGCTGCTGGGAAAAGTCTGCAGCATTGAGAACGACGAGGAGCCGAGCAGCTGGTACCTGGCTCTGGTAAACACACACACGCAGGAAGTGTGTTACTGGTGACATCATCAGTTTGGTTACTTTAACATATTGATCTTGTAGAAACCAGAAGTGTGTGTGTGTGTGTGTGTGTGTGTGTGTGTGTGTGTGTGTGTGTGCGCGCACGCGCGCGCGCGCAGGTGGTGTCTCCCAGCTGTAACGATGAGCTGCAGGTGAAGAAGGATCAGTGTCTGGTTCGAGCCTTCAGTGACTCTAAGTTGTGAGTTCACGCAGTCAGTTATTGGTCTCTGATCAGAAACACATCAGCTGTATGTCACACTCCTACTTCCTGTTTTTTGTTGTCCTGCAGCTACACTGTGGCCAGGAGACATGTCCACGCTGTCGGCCCTGTCATCACCGCCAAGTCTGAGTTCTCCAACAGGAGAGGTGAGACACTAGAGCTCCCATGATGCACCAGGACACGGACTCGCCTGCAGAGCGCAGCACTGACTGTTCCTTTGCATTCTTTTGTTTCTCCTGCTGCTCCTCCTCTTCTTCCTGTTCCCCAGGTTTTGAGGCAGCCCAGATGTTCCTGAAGAGCAGGGAGGTTCCAGATGTGTGGAAGATGGACATGAGTCAGATCCTGGACTCGTCCTCCAGTGATGATGAGGGGGATGATGAAGAGGAGAAGGAGAGCGACGAAGACGACGACGACGATGATGAGAAGAAAAAGAAGAAACACATGAAGGAGGAGGTGAGAGAGATGCAACCAGGAGTGATGAGTGATGCTGCTGAGACCTACCTGTCTGTCTGACTGGGTGACTGACTCCTTGTCTCTCTCTGTCTGCCCGTCTGTCAGTCGGAGGAGGAGCAGGACCCGGAGGAGAGAGACCTTTTCCTGCAGCAGCTCTACAAGTTCATGGAGGACAGAGGTGAGACGTCAACTGAGTCATCTGATAACTTCATAACTCGGAGGGGAACAACACTAACAACCTGTCTCTCTGTCTACCTGTCTGTCCATCTGCCTGTCCATCTGTCAGGGACCCCCATCAACAAGCCTCCAGTGTTGGGTTATAAAGATCTGAACCTGTTCAAGCTCTTCAGACTGGTCTATCACCTGGGAGGCTGCCACAAGGTGAGGACTGCCTGTCTGTCTGCCTGCCTGCCTGTCTCACTCCCTGTCTGTCTGCCTGCCTGCCTGCCTGCCTGTCTCACTCCCTGTCTGCCTGCCTGCCTACCTGTCTCACTCCGTCTGTCTGTCTGCCTGCCTGCCTGCCTCACTCCCTGTCTGCCTGTCTGTCTGCCTGTCTCAGACCTGATGAAGACTAGTCTTCACCTGAAATATGACATCGCTGTTGATTTGATGACCTGTGTGTGTGGGTGTTTGTGTTTGTGTGTATGTGTGTGTGCTGCCTCTGTATCTGTGTGTGTGTGTGTGTGTGTGTATGTGCGGGTGTGTCTGTATCTGTGTGTGTGTGTGTGTGTGTGTGTGTGTTGCAGATTGAGTCTGGGACCGTGTGGAAGCAGGTCTACATGGATCTGGGGATCCCCGTCCTGAACTCTGCTGCGTCCTACAACGTGAAGACGGCCTACAGGAAGTAAGAACACATCTGTACCTGCACTAGTAACAATCAGTAACCAGAGAAGAAGGACGGCTGCAGACTCCTCAGAGGCGTCCAAGCTGCAGTTAGAGGTGTCATTTTCTGTTTGCACCCTGTTGCTGGTTTCCCATCGGCCCACTCTATGTGTCCTTAGGTACCTGTATGGGTTTGAGGAGTACTGTCGCTCCGCCTCCATCACCTTCAGGACCATCCATCACAACAACCCCCGCCCTCCCAGCGCTGTCGCCAGTCAGAAGCAGGCAGGGGCAGAGCCTAAGGAGACCTCTACACCAGCGGTGAAGGTAGAGCCTGATGATGAGAAGATGGAGGAAGTGGAGTCAGAGTGTGAGAGCGAGAAGGAGGAGGTGAAGGAGACACAGTCGTCCCCGAGGGTGAGACAACACACCTGCTGCTCTGCCCTCATAGCCCCACCCCCCATCACAGCCAATCACCTTCTAGACAAGCGATGATAATGAAGTTTAATGTTTGTGTCAGCTGCTGTGCTGAAGTGTGTGTGTGTGGAGTCAGTGTGACCTCTGCTGACCTCCAGTGCACATCATGTGATCAGCTGATCTGTCTGAGCGCTGCCGTCAGCGAACACGTCACATCTGTGACATCTGTAACTCTGTAACTCTGTTTGTCAGGGGAGGAGGAGGTGCGTGGGGAGTCAGCTGAAGGCAGAGATGGAGTCACCCTCCAGGCCGGAGAAGAGAGGAGGGGCAGGAGGAGATAACACAGAGGAGCAGAGGGAGATGAGGAGGCGCAGCAACAGAAGAATGGACGACTCAGAGAAAGGCTCTGAGGACGAGGACGAGGAGGAGGAGGAGGATGAAGACGAGGAGGAGGTGGAGAGGAGGAGAGGAGACAGGTGAGACATAGAGCTCCATCGGTGACAGAACGACTCCTCCATCCTTTAGTTTGGAGGAGGAGGAGGAGAAGAAGAAAGAGAAGGAGGCCTGAGAGACTGAAGTCAGGTCACAGGACCTGCTTTAACTCTGTCTGTGTCTGTGTCTGTGTGTGTCTGTTTGTGTGTGTGTGTAAGGAGCGAGGGGGAGGAGGATGACGATTCCCTGACGGGGACGAAGGTGCGGGTGAAGTACGGTCGGGGGAAGACTCAGAAGATCTACGAGGCGCACATCAAGAAGACAGATGTGGACAACGGGGAGCAGTTCTACCTGGTTCACTACTATGGCTGGAATGTCAGGTGAGTGTCAGGTGACGCCCCTCGCTGTCAGCTGTTGTCGGGGGCGGGGTTTGTGCTGACACAGGTTTGTCTCGCCCCCAGGTACGATGAGTGGGTGAAGGCGGACAGGATCATCTGGCCGGTGGAGAAGGGAACGAAGAAGAGGCAGAGGAAGAAGGTGAAGGTCAGTGCGGTCATGTGAACTGCTCAAGGCCCCGAGTGATGATGCTGAGAGAGGTTTTGCATGCTGGACTGATGTCCTGTGATGTCACTTCCTCTTGGCTGTCTAAACCAGAGCCTGACAAGCTTTACTAGCCAATCGACTGCAGGGAGATGGATTCTGTGATGTCATCACCCGCATCTATCTATTATCTTCTCCTCATTCCCCTCCTTCTTCCTGTTTGACTGCTGATGTTGCCATAGCAACATTCCCAAACATCCCAGCAGCACCTTCAACACCTCTAAATGACTCCACCCACCTGTCACCACAGTGAACAACATGGCCGCCCAGCGAGACTGTAAACTGTCCGTGTGTTTCCACAGAACAAAGACAAGGACGAGTCAGAAAAAGACCGAGATGAGGAGAAGGCGCCATCCACAGTGGTGAAACCTACAGGAGCGAAGCGAGGCCGACCTCAGATCAGGACCACGCCCACGGGCTCAGCAGGACGCAGTGTCTCTAAAACGCCCAGCAATGAGGGACGGTCCAACGGCAAGAGCAGCAGGACGGAGACGCCATCCACCATGGCCAATGGAGACAGTAAGACACACTGAGCATGCTCAGAGCTGCTGGTCAGCTGAGCGCTTTGACACAGCTGTCACATGACTCCAGTGTTTCACTGCATGTCTGTCATCCTCTCTGCAGATACGCCACGCAGGAGAACCAGGAGAACGTCGGGCATGTATGACTCAGACCGAGCATCCAACGGTGAGAACAAGGCTGCTTCCTGTTTCTGCTTCCTGTCTCTTGCTTCCTGTTTCTGCTTCCTGTCTCTTGCTTCCTGTTTCTGCTTCCTGTCTCTTGCTTCCTGTTTCTGCTTCCTGTCTCTTGCTTCCTGTTCAGTAGGAAGTCACTCACCAACCTGTCTGTCTCCCTACAGAGGAGTCTGGGAACTCATCAGATGACAGCGAATCAGAAGACCCGCCAGACAAAAAGCCGTCACCATGGCGAGGGAGGAGTGAGGCCCTGCCCTGCCAGGAGCAGGAGGTGGAGGAGGTGAAGGAGGAGACAAATGAAGTCACTAACATCTCAGCCAATAACAGCTCTGCTGATGTGACAGGCCACCTGCCTGCTGCTGCGCCCCCATGTCCCAGCATGCCTCAGGAGAAGGTTGACAAACTGCTGAGCCAATCAGAGAAGAAGGAGGCAGAGCAGGGGGAGGAGCCTGAATCAGAACCTGCCATGTTGCCCGTTCACCTGGACAAGGAGATGTCTCCGGAGCGAGTCATCAAGATGCCATCTGTCCAGGAGACATCTTGTTTCTCTCCTGGACAGGAAGTGCTGCCCAAGACGTCCCCCAGCAGGACGTCTCCTCCGCCTGGCAGCGCTGCCGCCGACAGGCACAAGACATCTCCGGAGAAGCAGGTGTCCTCCCCTCAGCCGGTCCCACCAGAGGAGGAGGAGGCCACTCCTCTGTCCTCCCCCAGGCTCAAGGGACGCAGGGCCAACCTCAGGGAGGCAGGCTCTGAAACTCCTCCCAGAATCCCCCTCTGCACCCCTGCCGCCACCAGCCCCTCTCACACAGCGCAGCTGCCATCTCCTCCCCGCGGCATCCTGAAGAGACAAGACGAGCCCATGGTGGTCCTCCACTGCCTCCCGACGCCGCGCCTCGCTGCTGACTCTGACACCGACTCCGCCACTGAGGAGGAGGCAGAGGAGGAGGAGGCGGGGTCACCTGAGGGGAGGAGCAGCTCCACCCTAAAACGTAAGGCCGCTGAGCAGCGAGGAGCAGAGAAGAAGCTCCGCCCCCACATGAGGCAGGATGAGGCCACTTCCCCTAAAACCCCGCCTGTTCCACCCAAGATGGCTGCCGGAGCGTCACCCAAAACCCTCCCCTCCCCTCTCCGCAGGGGGGATTCAGAGAGGAGGAGCGAGGGGCTGGTGAAGGGGGAAATGTGGCCACGCCCCGCTGAGGAGACCCACAGGGAGGTGTTAGAGGAGCGACTGCCGGCCGTAGCCATGAAGGAGCAGGAGGTGCATGCTGGGACTCCTCCTGCCGCTGAGGCCCTTGGCCCCGCCCCTGCCGAGGAGCTAGAGCCGCAGATTGGTCCGGAGGCGCTGGTCTGCCACGAGGTGGACCTGGACGACCCTGACGAGAAGGAGAAACCCTCCCCCTCTCCCTCCCCAGAGCACCTCCTCCTGATGATGAGGGAGCCACAGCAAGCCCTGCCCACGCTCCTGCATGCCTCTGCCACCCTCCCCCACCTCCCACAGCCTCAGGTCAGACCGTTCCTGCCGACCGCTGCTCCCAGCGCCGCCCCCTGCCCCGAGGAGCTCCACCCAACCAGGAGCGCCGCCGAGGAGGAGAGAGGAGCAGCGAGGGGGGAGCAGGAGGGAGACTCAAGCCCCGGGTTTGACGGCAGCGCCTCCTCCACCTCCACCTCCACCTCCCTGCTGTCGCTGCAGGAGAACAAGGACAGAGGTAAGACCAGAGGGCTGAGGGGTCATGTGACGGCCGGGGTCATATGACAACAGTTTCAGATTATCGAAGCTTCAGTTTGTCATGATTCACGTCTCAGTCGAACAAACAGCTTGATGTCGAAACAGAAAGTAGTTCACGGCCAATCAGGAGCAGGGGGAGGTGGGGGCAGCCAATCAGGAGCAGAGGGAGGTATAGAACAGCCTGTTGTTGTGTCTGTTGTTGTGGAGTAACCTGTGACCTTTGACCCCTCAGGTCAGAAGCGGGTGACGGACTGTAATTCGAGCCCGACGGCCAAAAAACAGAAACGCAACCAGAAACGACCGCACACGCCTGGGAAGGTGGAGAAGAATGGAGCAGGTGAGCTGTGTGATGTCACCAACAGGTCACCTGTAGCTGATAGGCGAAGTTAATGTTTGTCAGGTGTCATTTGATCAAACAGCTGACTCAACCCCCGACTCCACCCCAACCCCACAGGTCACAGCAGCGACAGCGAGGATCAGTCTCGAGGTTCGTCTCTGTCTCATAAGCCTCAGAAGCCTCGTTGCTCCGCTCTGACGTCTCCGTCACACAAAGACAAACACAACTTCTCCCCACAGAGGACGTACAAGTGGACCTTCCAGCTCGGTGAGCTGCCACCAGACATGCCCCCAGCCCGCCAGCTGCTGAGACACCATGTGCTAACCTGTCTGTCTCCACTTGTCTGTCTTCACCTGTCTGTCTCCACCCCCCTGTCTCCACTTATCTCTCCCTATCTCCCCCTCAGATGAGTTGGACAGCATGTCGAGCACAGAGAGGATTTCCTTCCTTCAGGAGAAGCTGCAGGAGATCAGAAAGTACTACATGACGCTGAAGTCAGAGGTGGCGTCCATCGACAGACGCAGGAAGAGGCTAAAAAAGAAAGAGAGAGAAGGTAGGAGACGCAGGGCATGCTGAGAAACCAGCAGAGCCGCTGAGCCGTTACGTAACATCAGCTCAAACAAAAAAATTAATTAATTGTCCTAGTCGGTCACATGACATGACTGACTGATTAGTGATGTCATGTCTGTGTGTCCTCAGTGTCCAACATGACAGCGTCCACTTCGTCTGGCTCCTCAGACACAGGTATGAGTCCGTCCTCTGCCTCGCCCGCTCAGAACACCGTCGCTGTTGAGTGCAGGTGATGACACGCCTATACAGACCACGCCCACTCTCGCATCACTGCCCCTGTCAGCCACAGACTCCGCCCACTGTCAGCTCTGGGGGCATGATGGGAAAAGACTCCCTCCAGGTCGGAGGCAAGCTCCAACTGACGCAGTGGCTGATGGGATGATGGCAGTACCACCTGACCTTAGCCCCGCCCCCTCACTGATGGACTGACTTCCTGTTTGAGGACACAAACGAGCCCCTGATCAGCCGTCTGTTTAACCGCCACACAGCATCCCCATCCTTCTTTCCCTCCCTCCTTCCTCCTGAGTCATCTGACAGGAAGTTGTTTGAGGTCGAGCAGAAACAGGAAGTGACTCATGCAAATTTATTTTTTCTTTCTTTGTCTCAAATTTTTGGAGAAAACAGAAGTGAAGTCAGTGACGTCGAGTGTTTTTATACAGAGGCAGAGCTTTTATTTTGGTAAAATAAACAAAAACAAGAGATTAAAAAACTTTGACCAGATGAATTTTGTTTAGTGTCACAACTTAAAACCACAGCGTGTGTGTGTGCGTGTGCCCCGCCCCCCCCCCCCGGTTTGGTCTGGCCACACTGGGCTGCCGTATAAACATAAAGCTGACGTCTGTTTGCTTTACATCATCACACTGACTCATTTGTTTGTTTGAATTAATAATCATTTCATTTTGACTGCGTCTCGTTTTTTGAACTTGCCTTCTTTTCCTCCCTGCTCTTCACTTCTTCTCTGGCTGGTTTGATGTTCTCTGTGTGCTGACTTGCTCCTGGAGGACATCTGCTGCACCACGTCAAGTTCTGGCCCGACTCTTCTTCTGTGCTTTCCTGTCTGTGTGGCTGACAGACAGCTGTTTGCTCCTCTGCGATTCTGTTTTGTACATAACCGTTCTGAGTAAAGAAAATCACAGCTTGTACGTGAGAAGTTTCACCCCAGCTGCTCTCTGAAGCCCCGCCCCCAGCTGCCTCTGATTGGTTGGTTAGTAAGAGAACAGTCATGGTCAGAGCCAATCAGATGCACAGGGGTGGGGCCTCAGGTGCTGGTGGGTCAAACTGAGCATCTGAGCGACTCGCCTGTAAAGAATGATTTCTAATATTTTTTAAGAGAAACTGTTTGTACCGTTGTTTTATGAACTCGTTCTTTTCTATGTCGTGTTTTGTTAGCGGCGGTTTGAGAGCGACGACTGTACATACACTTCCTCCTGACAACAGACGCCATGTTGGAACTGTGAGGACAATAAACAGCTCTCTGTTTCTAATAAAGTCTTTAAATATGTCTCCATGAGTCCTGATCTTGGACCATTTCTCCTCACGCTCTGTCCGGCTGCCCTTCTTGTTGAGTAAGAACAGTTAGTGTAGCATACACACTGGGAACAGCTAGCATGTCTGAAGATCTCTGCCTCTCATCACTATGCTAATTGTGTGTCATCACCATGGCAACAGGAACACATGGGGCTCAGCATGTTTGACTCTGCAACTCAGTCAACCTGTGATTGGATGAAAACCTGATCAGTTGCTGCTGTATCAATATTCAGCTTTATTGGCTAAACGAGACTCGTTAACGATCAGTTTAAAAGATGAAACTTTAGTATTTGTTAATAAATGAAAATTCACGTTTAATAAAAAACCTTATTTAACACAAACAATCTCAGGCAGTTCCTGTTTCCTGTCAATAATCCAACACGGTGGACCTGCTGCACCAGGACCAGCCACTAAGCCTGTGGGGGTCTGGTCCGGTCCGGCCCAGTCCAGTTCAGCGAGGCTGTCCCAGTAGTCCAGCTTTAGCAGCCAGAGCCTCGTTCTGCTGGATGTGGTACTCCTGGAATCGCATCGAGATCCGCTGAGTCATCTTCAGATATTTCTGTAAACATGACTCGGAGCAGCTGGACTGAAACACACAGGTCAACATCATCGTTAATGAAAATCATCTGACTCTTGACGGCTAAAAGCTGTTTAAACAGGTCCTGGATGGATGTTGGTGTTTACAGCCAACAACAGAGCAGTCTGCATGTCTGGTTCTGACCGACGACATCACCACACACCGCTAGTTTACCGCTGGAAACAGCGAGCTTCGCCTAGCGGGATGAACGCCCCCTCTCAGTGGTTTCACTCAGAGGAGGACGGCCTATGGAAATCACTCCTGTGGTTACTAACGACAGCAGCTGAGTCTGAACGGACTGTAGGACCCATTTTACCAGAGGGTGGGCTGCAGAGACGATGCAGGACCTGTTGCCTTCCTCAGTCTCTGAGTTGGTAGGCTGGAGGGGACTAGTTTAAATATGTATAGGCAAGAAAAACCTGTTTTATAATATGCCCCCTTTAAGACTACAACTTGCAGGGTGCATTTCACCAACAAACAGCCAATCATGTGCGAAACCTGATCAAACACTTCCTGCTGCTTGGTTGATCAAACTATTGAGATTTGTCAGGTCATGTGACCAACATCAGCTGACAAAGATGTGAATATGTGGAGGATTGAGGTCATTGGTCGGTGTCACTCACCTCCTCCGGCTTCACGTCCCTGCTGGTGAAGTCTTTGACGCAGTCCATGAAACAGTTCTCCGTCACCTTGTTGTACGTCCACAGGAACTCCTTAAACTGGAACACAACAGGAAGTCTGGATCAAACTGGTCCTCATCCTCTCACTGAAGCATTCAGCCAATAATTACATTCATCTCTACACTGATGGTCTTTGATGATGGTGTGTGTGTGTGTCGCAGACTGTGATCAGTTTCTGAGTATTGATCAAAAACAAACAAACCCTTAACACGTGTTTTGATGCTTTAAGCAAAACAAAAACCAGACTGAATCTTTAATGAGGCTGTTTCACATGAACTGATTAGATGGATTCCACTGGTATTTATATATATTTATTATTTCACCCACTTATTGTCTGTCTGGTGTATATATTTTTTATATTTTATATCTTTTATATTTTTTTAAAATGTTTCTTGTGTTCTCTGTCCTTCTGGCTTTTCCCGCTGCTGTGGCACTGAAATTTCCCCGATGTGGGACTAATAAAGTTAATCTAATCTAATCCAATGAATCAGCTCTGTCTCTGAAATATGTTTCCCTGAATCAAACGAAATATTTCTGCATTTGAGACTCTGGATAAAGGTCATGTGTGAAGCTGAATGAACCCGGCGGAGGGGTCCAGCCCCGTCTGTTACCTGTTTGATCTGGTCGGACTCGGTCACCTGCACCGCCATGATTCAGAGCCTGAGGACAAACACGGTCAAACATGTCACACTCAGCACTGACGTCCTCCACCTGCACAGCTGATGACAACAATCAGACCCTTCAGAGTTCAACCTGTTTCCCTTAATGTTCCATAAACACTTTCGCCCATTAAAAACGTTTAATTATCTTAAATTTCATTAATTTCTGATCAAGCGTCGCCGCGCTGAAGACGCTGATTAATGAGTCTAATCTCATTTAAAGCCAATTAAACAGTGACTAATTAATGACACAGATGAAACACGGCCCTCTTTTTATTCGGTCTTTAATTTTTTTACCTGCAGCACCAACGAGCTAACGGCTAAACTCAGCTAGCATCAGCGTCGTGTTTCTGTCTTGTGTGAATATATTTCAGTTTCACTGTAAATTTCAGTTAGTCAGTCTCCAGAACAGCAAACGTCAGACTTCTGTTGTGTGTTAACAACAAACTATGACCAGGAAATGTTTTAATCTCACCTGTGGACGATGCTTGATGTGAAAACCTTCCAACACACTGAAGGACGTGAAAACACGGAGGGAGAGAAACTGAACCGCAGATTCAAAGGATGTTAAATTATATTAATTTTACTTTACTACTACTTAGATTTGAATATATTAAGAACATACCAGAGTTAAACCAGGTCGTATATAAAGTATTATTATACAGTAACTGTCGTGAATTATATCAGAATAAATAGTAAATTATCAAACTTAAAGTGTGACGAAAGTTGAACCCGAAAACCAAAAATTTTACAGCGCGCTTCTGAATAAACCTTCCGGAGAAGAACAAGAGCATCACAACACAAAGTTCCTTCGTCCAGTCTGGGAAAATATAATTTCCGACTTTCAGTAACATAACAAGTTACATGATCGATGGGAATATTTATACTTACTGAGAGTAGTAACACCACTATCATACATTAGTTTGATACCATATAGATACCCAATCAAACATATTGAATAAATATGTTCACTTTAAATTTCTCAGAAGACCTAACGTCAACATGTAAGCATGTGTAATTAATCTTTATATCCATCTTCATATTGTCAGAAATATCAGATTATTGTATAAAGTGTCGCCACTGAGTGAATCACTTTCGTATCCATGTTTGAATGTTCCCTGGTTTTGGTGTTTGAGTTTAGGGTCGAAGTGACACATCTTTCATTTAATCCATCTCTGCTCTCCAACGGAAACCGGAAGGTCGGTGTTTTGTTGTCAGTAACGGTTGCTGTCTGTAGATTTGCAGTTTTTCCACTTTCCGTTTTGCGTTATTTGTCAGTTAAACGCGTGTTTATGTTTTTGATTCGTGAACTTTTTAAAGTCGAGTTTTCCGCAGAAACTCCTGATGTTCACCGAGTTTAAGGCCGCTGCTCCGCGCTCCTGTTTAACGCTGCAGCGGGAAGTTTGAACGTGGCTAACTGAGGTTAGCCTGCCGGCTAACAGCTAATCAACTTAAATTAAGACTTAATTAAGTTAATTAGCAACATGTTTCCTCAGCCGGCCGCAGACAGACTGTCGGGTTTATCCGGTGAACTCAGTCCGGATCAGTCCTCCTGTAGCTCGGACACCGGGGACGTTTTGATCCGCTCCACCCGGGTTTTTCTAGCGGATGAGAGACATAAACCCGGACCAGGACCCGGATCGGTCCAAATAACAGTTCAGAAGCTGTGCGACCCTCCCGTTCGGAATCCTGTGTCCGCGCAGCAGCAGCAGAATCCTTGCACAGAGACGCTGCAGCGGCCCAAGCTCAAACAGAAGTCGCATAAAGCTGCTCCTCTGCGTGCTGCAGCGCTCCCTGAGCCCGGTAAGAGCTCCGGCAGGTGCAGCACAGACTCACCTGAGCCGCACGCGCCAACGTAAAGCTGTTAAAGCCAGAAGAGGCCGTAGATCAGGCTCAGCACAACAGTTATTTTGTAGATGAATCAGTATTGTGTGATGAAAAACTGGAATGAGCTGCTGCAATAACAAATGATCCCCACTGCAGGATCGATTACGATGATGATGATGTTGTGAGGAAGACATCTGTCAAATTACTGTTTAACTCTGTGTGTGTGTGTGTGTGTGTGTGTGTGTGTGCGCGCGTGCGCAGACAGACGGACTCTGAAGAAACCTGAACTGACCAAAGAGAACAGAGAACCGACAGGAAGAGTGAGTCCTTCTTCTTCTTCTCCTGCATGTCACATATCTCATGTTGCTTCCTGACAGCTGTTTCCTTGGCAACGCCTCCACAAACAAAATTCATGCAGGAAACAATAGTAAACAAATAAACATAATCACATCATCCACCAATGAAAAGTCATTAAAACCACTCGTCATCTGCGTGATGCGTTCACAGTCGACTCTGTGAAGCTGAAACGAACAAAAATCAAATGTTTGGTCTGAATCAGATCCAACACTCATCTGACCATGTGTGTTTCCTGTTCAGCCTGCAGCCGCAGATCAGCCCAGACCGGACAAGAAGTTCCCTGCTGGGACACTCACAGACCAGCAGCCTGGTGACAGAGACCACTTCATCAACCAATCAGTCTATGAATTCATCAACCAACCAATCAATAACACTGGGGAACACAGTTTTTGTTGAGTTAGGTCTGACAGCTGTTTTTAACTAATTTTTGGGTGCGGAATCCAAAACTGATCTCAGTTTTTCTCTATCATGTCAAGTTTTTGAACTATAGGATCCCCGTTTTCTTAAAACATATGAAAAATACTGTACTTAACAGATATGTGCTTGTTTTATAAAAATTTTCAAATATTGACATACAATGAAATATGAAAGAAACAGGCATGACTGCAATGTGTAACAGTATTATGTTTTTACAAAGGATATGGCTACTGTAATTATAATTGTGTGCAAGTAGTTAAGGTAAAAATTTACGTCTATAGCTCTTTCTGGAGTGTTCAACTTGAGGACTATCGCGTTTGATCCTCCAACAATAGTCAGCCATCATATGTACACTACTACTACTACTACTACAGCTAATCAGTGGAATTTTGCTTATCTGGAGGGTAAGCTGCGACTGCAGTTTTGGAATCAGCATGCCAATTTTAGTTTTAATCAGCATAAAAATCTAACTCAACAGAATTTTTTTTTCAAATTGTTCCCCAGTGTAATCTGTCAGATCAAACAGATCCTAAACTCCTTTTTACCCTGTCTGATCATTTGATGTCTAGAGCTGATCGTTTGTCTCAGTTATTGATGTATTGATTGTTTGTTATTTAACCGACTGTAAATTTGTTCATGACATCAAATGTTTCATCACTGCTGCAGGTCAGGACATGCTGATGTCATGTTTTGCTGCAGGAAGTCGTGGCGCCGTGCTCACAGCTCTGAAACAGCGGTGAGAAACACACTTCCTGTCTGCGGTGTTTCCTGGTGTTTCAGGAAGAGACTGACTGAATTAAAAGTTGTCATGACAACGTGATGTGTGATGGTGACGTGATGACGGTTTTGTTTCTGAACTCAGAGATGAGACTTGGGTTTCCCCTGCCGGTACCTGAACATCTCATCTGACCCCTTCACTGTCCTGTGTGATCTATTTCTGCTGCCCAGATCCCACAGCGCCCCCCACAGGAGGGAGGTCAAGGTGCAGCTACTGGACTCCAGGCTACTCCAGACCAGCTCCCAGATGAATCAGGGTCTCAGTACCAGCTCCCAGGATGCAGTGTGTGTGGCCGGGGCTCAGATAGAGATGGGATTGTCTGTTGGTTGCCCGGGAGATGACACCAACACACCACCTGCTGTCGCTCATCTCATCCAGGTGTGAGCTCCGATCAGAACAGCAGGACAAGTCACTGACGGACTGAGTTCACAGAGTTTGGTGCTTTCTCTACATCTGATGTATTTGGTGCATTACTCTCCGTTCTCCATGTTCTCTTTTCTCCGTGTTCTCTGTTCTCCCTGTTCTCTGTTTTCCCTGTTCTCTGTTCTCTGTGTTCAGGCTCAGTCAGATTTGGAGGGTCGAGTGTCGCAGCTGGCTGAAGGTGTTCAGACGCTGCTGCAGGCTCACAGGTACACACACACAGTTTTCATCACTGTGACATTACTGTGACATCACTGTGACATCAGTGTCTGCTCTGTCGTCAGGGATGATGGGGACAGCGGGCGGAGCCTGAGCCAGCAGACGCTGCATCACCTGCAGACCCTGCACCGCCAACAGCTGCAGCTGCAGGTAAACACACTCACCTGTCCAGCTGCTGTGACACCTTACTCAGCTGCCTGGCTGCTCATTGGCTCTCCTGTCTTCCAATCAGAGCCAGCTGCTGGAGTCAGCCCTCAGGACAGTGACAGGCCACGCACATGCGACCTCTATGACCTCTGACCCCAGCGTGACGCCTGACAGCACAGCCTCGGGTCAGACAGCCCGTCTTCAGGTCACTCACCTGGGCGCTGCAGGTAAACACACACACACGCCATTATTGTGCCTCCCAGCAGGTCACATGATCATGTTTGTGGGTCACACACTCTGACTACATGGCAGCATCAGATCCCCCACAGCATCATGGGAGCTGTAGTTCAACAGCAACAGACTCATGCTAAATGTCTCATTGTTGTGACCAGCAGGGGGCAGCATCACTGTGCACATGAGCTGTTACCATGGAAACACCCCACTAACCCAGGCAGATGCAGCAGAACAGATCTGTGTGTGTGTGTGTGTGTGTGTGTCTCCTTCCACTTTAACCCGTTGGAGAAAGGGTTGTCATGGTAACCAGGCTGTTTGTAGCAGCAGGCTATTATTAGATTCTTTTGGTACACTGCACCTGTGTGTGTGTGTGTGTGTGTGTGTTGGCTGGCAGGCAGACAGACAGAGACAGACAGACAGGTGAGGTTACACCAGGATCAGGTGTTAACACAGATTGCTGAAAACACCTGGATGACACCTGGGAGTCTGTCCTGAGTTACAGGTCCTGAAGGTTTGACCTACCGGCCTCTGACCACTGACCCCTGGCAGTGTTGGGGGCGGGGCCTAAGTGCTGAGATGTTGCTTCATCAGTTAGACTCAAAGCCTGCAGCAGGGCAGGTACAGAGCAGGTGTGAGCAGGTATGAAGTCCTCAGAGGACGAACCGAATGATTTTATGACCTTTGACCTTTTTTTATGCCACCATCAAACCTCTACCTGCAGCACAGGTCGACCTGTCGACCGTCACCTGTTGACTGACTCTGCCTCATTTCCTCCTCTTCATCAGCAGACGTCCCCAGCAACCAGCAGCAAAGCTCCTCGGCATCCGTCGCCAAGGAGAATGTACCAGTTGCTATGGCGACACCATACCATGACCAATGGCCAGAGCAAACCAGGTGATTGGGGGGGGGATAAACAGAGATGAAATCTGGTGCTGAATAAAAATCAGACAATTTAACAACAAACTACAGTGTGACATCATCAAACTGCAGAGTGAGGTCATCAAACCGCAGCGATGGCAGAGGTGATCCTGCCCTGTTGGCTCTCTGATCGTCCACATGAAGCTTTGATTCAGATTCGTCATTGCGGGGGTCACGTGACGGCGTGTAACACTGAACGTGGCAACAATAAGGGAACATGTGAACCAGCAGTCAGGTGTGGGACAGGTGTGACATGAATGCAATGTTTACGATCAGACACCTGAGAGCTGCTCACAGGCCGTCGTTACATCATCACAACGTTATTGGAACAGAGTCACAATCTCTTCTCATCTCGCCAGCTCAGATTCAAACCGGGCCATATTCAAAACCTGTGGGTGTCAATGCTGCAGCAGCTCTGTGTGTGTGTATGTGTGTGTGTATGAGTGGCCGCCCTGATTTGTATATTCATTGACAGAGAGTTGGGGGTGAATCAGGCTGCAGCTCTTCATGTATTCAGCAGCTTCATCTCAGCACGGTCGCCAGGCGCGTTTCTATGGCAACACAGACGTTTCCATCAGAGAAACGCCACAGCTAATCTGTGTGTGTGTGTGTAGCTGGCACTGAACCAAGCACCCGACACCCAGCCCTCAGTGGAGGTTCGCTGTCGGCTGGTCGATAACTTCGATTTCACATTTTTCCCAGAATGCACCACAGTCGGCCATTGACCCCGTCGTGTCCAGACAGAGAATCAGCTCAGCGACCAGCTGATGTCTTCTACAGATGTTCCTGCAGGTGTGTGTGCTGTTGATTTGACGTCAGGTTGGCTTTCTCGATCGATCGGTGGTCACGTTTCTGTCCGTGGTCATTTGGAAATGTCTCAGTCGAGGGACGCACAAAGAGAGTCGGGTGATCGAGGCTCACTACACTGAGAAAGCTGAAACCTGCCTAGCAACACTCACAAACACACACTCTCTCACACACTCACAGATGTGTTTTTCCATGGTCTGAGGTAGAACATCCCATAATAAGAAGCTTCTTCAAACGCTCCTGCGCTTCACATTGCTGCCGGGCTACACTCTGCGTGATGTCACGTGACGTCACACCTGTGGCGCCTCACACAGATCAGTTAATTAGTTGCTGGCATCAGCTTCACCTGAGAGCTCCACAGTTTTCATCAAGTGAACCATGAGGAGGGGAGGGGCAGACACAGAGATGGAGGGGAGGGGGGCAACAAGTGGCATCATGACAGTTCAGTCTCAGAGGAGCTGTGGGAGGAGGGGTGATGACGTCACGTACTCTACCAGGTGGCATTCCTGTGTGTGGTGGGTGGGGGGCGCAAATTCCTCAGCCGCTCTCTGAGACGCAGACGCTAACCCCCCCCCCCGGTCTCTGCAGCACAACACGGAGCTCCGGCAGCAGCAGGACGACACGGTGGAGGAACAATAAGCTGAGAGGAGTCGCTGCAGTCTGTCTGTCTCTCCGCCTGTCTGTCTCTCCCCCTGCTCTCCGCCTGCCTGTCTCTCCGCCTCTCCCGGTTCATTTCTCTGTTGCACGGGCTGTGAGCGCAGCTCCGCGGAGGAGGCAGGCAGGGAGACTGGCAGAGGGAAGATGTCCTCCCCGCAGGTCTCCTCGTCCCGCAGACAGTCATGCTACCTGTGCGACCTGCCCCGCATGCCTTGGGCCATGATCTGGGACTTTACAGAACCCGTGTGCCGCGGCTGCGTCAACTACGAGGGCGCGGACCGGATCGAGTTCGTCATCGAGACAACCCGCCACCTGAAGAGGGCTCACGGCTTCCAGGACGGAAGATCCCCCGCCGGCGGGCCTCCGCCGCAGCAGCAGCCCGCCGTGGCGAAGAGTCAGGCGTTGTTACTGACCGGGAAAGAGCCGGTAGGACAGCTGAACCACCACCACCAACAGGCTGACGGACCGGGGAAGTCTCAGCAGCCCGGGTTGGACCGGTACTCGCTCGGAGCAGACGGCCGGGTCCGGCTTGACTACGGAGGACACAGCAGCAGGCTGCCCAACGGACTCGGAGGACCCAACGGGTTCAAACCGGACGACGGCCCGCCCGAACTGAACCGACAGAGCCCGAACTCGAGGAGCAGGGGCCACGGGGGACTGGTGTCGGCACCGGGACAGATGAATGTGCCGCCGAACTTGCTGCCGCAGACCCTGCTGAACGGACCCGCCCCGCACGGCGTGGCGGGCCGAGCCGCCGCTCAGAGCTCCATGATTGGAGTCTCTGTGCCCGGACAGGCGGGGATGTCCGAGCCGGGGGGGAAGCGGCCCGCCTCGGTGTCCAGCACGGACCAGGAGCGGGAGCTGAAAGAGAAACAGCGGAACGTGGAGGCTCTGGCCGAGCTGAGCGAGAGCCTCCGGAACCGGCAGGAGGACTGGGCCAGCAAGCCGAAGATGGTGAGGGACACGCTGGTCACGCTGACCGGCTGCACCCCGTTTGACGTCCGCTTCAAGAAGGACCACGGGCTGGTCGGCAGAGTGTTCGCTTTCGACGCCGTGTCCAAGCCCGGTATGGAGTACGAGCTGAAGATCTTCATCGAGTATCCGAGCGGCTCTGGGAACGTGTTCTCCAGCGCCTCGGGGGTCGCCAAGCAGATGTACCAGGACTGCATGAAGGACTTCGGCAGAGGTCTGTCCTCCGGGTTCAAGTACCTGGAGTACGAGAAGAAGCACGGCTCCGGGGACTGGCGTCTGCTGGGGGACCTGTTACCGGAGTCTCTGCGCTTCTTTAAGGAGGGTACGGGGGGCGACATGCTGCCGCAGCCCCACATCGACGACAATCTCCCGTTGCTGCCCACCTCCCTGCTGCTGCCCGGCCGAGCCCTGGCCTCGGGCAGCGGGGGCAGCAGCTCCAGGGCCGGCGTGAGGAAGCGGAAAGCGTCCCCGGAGCCGGACTCCGCGGAGGCCGGCCTGAAGCTGACAGAGGAGCACCAGAGGCAGCAGTGGATCAACAGCCAGACCGAAGCACTCAAACTCTCCATGACTGCTAGCTCTTTCGCCGGGCCGCCGCCCCCGCTCGGCACGGGACACCCCGGCCTGTCCTCCGGCCGCGTCACGCCCCCGGAACCCGCTGCGCCTCCGCAGAACGGACAGTCCCCGATGGCCGCACTCATGTCAGTCGCGGACACGCTCGGGAACGCGCACTCGCCCAACAAGGACAGAGACTCGGTTCACTCCACCACCTCCTCCTCCAGGCACAACAGCAGCAGCCCAGTGTCCCCCGCCTCCGTGTCCGGACAGAGGCGCCTTTCGTCCCGCAACGGAGACCTCGGACTGGCCGCCACGGAGCAGGTGCACGCGCAGAACGTGCCCGACTCTCCCATGGCCAATAGCGGACCTCTGTGCTGCACCATCTGCCACGAACGCTTAGAGGACACGCACTTCGTGCAGTGTCCGTCCGTCCCCAACCACAAGTTCTGCTTCCCCTGCTCCAGAGAGAGCATCAAGGCCCAGGGCGCCTCCGGGGAGGTGTACTGCCCCAGCGGGGAGAAGTGCCCGCTGGTCGGCTCCAACGTGCCCTGGGCCTTCATGCAGGGGGAGATCGCCACCATCCTGGCTGGAGATGTGAAGGTAAAGAAGGAGAGAGACCCCTGAGGAGGAGGAGGAGGAGGAGAGCCTTCATCAGTCTGCTGCTGAGTCCTGTCTGTCAGTACAGTGAGATTATTGATCTGATGGGAATCAGTTATTGATCACGGACACAGTCGTCAATAAGTCATCAAATTAATAATTCAATAATATGATGACGTAACCAGTGGGTTTTATTACGATAAATCAGTTTAAAGTCGGGACTGTTCATCAGCTGATTCAGCTCTTTATCCGAAATAATGGGTCTGTTGTCTGGTGACGCAACACGTCAGCCTGTTGAATCAACACAGCAACAACAATACACTGTCTCATTGGTCATTAAACAGGTGTTGAGCGTGACCTCATTGTGCAGAGTCTGAATCACCTGTTTGGGCAATTAATTAATTAATCAATCACTGACCTTATGTTTCCCCTCATTAAACATTTAGGTCATTAGCAGTGTCATCAGCAAACTGTTGGAGATCAGAGGAGGGAACCTGATGATTATTATTATTAGTTATTGATTATGATGTGAACAGGGTCCAGATGCTGATCTGTGCTGTTTGATCTGTTTGCACCTTTATTAAGATTTAAACGAGTCTATACAGGAAGTAAACACAAACACGGAGTCAGCTGTTTTTCAGGTCAGCTTCAGGACACTGAGCTCACGACCAGAACCACAGGGTGACGTCTCCTCACTCATTAAACCAAACTCAGCAGGTGGTAATTAATTAATGTCAGGGCAGAATCATTAATCAGAGGAACACGTGACTTCATCATGACCAGAGGGACCTGATCCAGCTCCAGACCTGCTCAGTGGAGCAGAAAGGTTCTGCAGACAGCAGATTCAGGTCTGAAGGTTTTTACTGAGGAACCACACTGACAGGACGGTTTGGACTGTAGATCAGTTAGACACCCGAAGACTCTGGTTGGGTGAAGGTGATTAAACCAATTAAGGGTTGAAAAGAGGAGTCATGTTGGATTAATGCGGCTCCGCTGCCGGATTGGATCAAATCGGGCTTCAGACTAAAACGTTAAATATTCGTCATGTTTCTGAGTGTTTGTGTTGTGGAGGTGATGCAGGTGTGAACAGTGATGTTGTGTGTAAACAGACAGACAGGTGCGGAGGATGAGACACTGACTCTATCGTCACATGTGTGAAGTCAGTTTTTATAGACGTTTGAAACTGTTCGTTTGTTTTTTAATCTTTCTGAAGTTTATTGATTTTTCTATGTGATTGATTTTTAATTTGAAACTTTCATTTTTTAATTTTCTTACTGCAATAAAGCTTCTCTCAGTCAGGCCTGCTGTTTTCCTTTCTTCCATCAAAGATCCAGTGAAGGCGCGACAACACGTCGGCCTGTTGTTACTCGTGGTTTCTGTTGCCACGGTGACGGGTTGAGGCTGAATCATTGGTCCTGTAACGTGCCTTGTCGCTGTAATAAACTCCATCGATACGAAATGACAGACTTCTCCTTCTGTCGACACACGAGCCGAAGCTGTGGCTCAAAGCATTCTGGGTAAATGTTTGCAGACATGACATGGTGTCGAGCTGCTGTTCCTGTGTACTGATGCACACTGCAGTCCAGCAGCAGCAGTAGTGCAATACAGCAGTAACAGGAGTACAGTCACAGTTACAGCAGTAACAGGAGTACAGTCACATCAGTAACTGGCGTACAGTTACAGCAGTAACTGCGGTAACTGGAGGACAGTCACAGTTACAGCAGCGGTATCACGGCAGCGTCTGAGTCTCAGGAGTTTTTGTTTTCTGCTGCATTGCGGGGGGTGGGGGGCAGCAATGGTTAAGGTGCCCTTGGCTCGGTGCAGCAGCTCACTGTGTGCATGCTAATGTACACACACACACACAGGGACTCCAGGGTGGTTTCTGAGAGGGTGCTCACATGCACATCTGTGTGTGTGTCACTGGCAGTGGCAGAGAGAGAGAGGTAAAGTGAGGTAAGATGTGAATGGAGGTTTTTGTTCACTGCAGTGCAGCTGAGACAATGAATGGATCGTTGACAGAAACTCAGTCAGCAGCTAGTCAATTGATTATCAGCTCGTTGATTATCTCAGTTGACATCAGATTAGTTTGTGCCGTTGTGTGATGCATCATGTCTCCTCTGCTGTTTGAAATTCTGCCACATGAAGTTAACAAACATGGAGTCTGTCTGCCCGTCTGTCTGCCTGTCTGTCTCTCTGCCTGTCTGTCTGTGTCTCTGTCTGCCTGTCTGTGTCTCTGTCTGCCTGCCCATCTGTCTGTCTGCACATCACTGCAGTCTTTTGCCCCCTCCTCCTCCACTGCTGTGCATGATGCTGTGGTTGCCATGGTTACCAGCCTCCTGGTTTGAGCCTCAGTTTTCAGGTGTCAAGGAGACAAAGAGTGTGTGATGTGAGGTGATGTCATTGCTGAGTCTGACGTGTCACAAGACAGGTGATGGGGTCAGAGGGTGTATGTTGTTCCTCCTCCAGTATAGTCAATGATGTCAGCACCATCTTTCTCCCAGCATCACCCACATGCTTCTTTGTAACTGACTGATGAATGAGTGCGTGCGATACGTGTGATACCCCCCACCCCCACCCCCTTTCTCAGGTTTCTTTGTCTGATTGGCCAAGTTCACTTCGATCCAACTCGTCAGACAGACAGGCAGGCAGACAGACAGACAGACAGAGAGAGAGACAGACAGGTAGGCAGGCAGCCAGACAGACAGGCAGGCAGACAGACAAAGACACAGACAGACACACAGGCAGACAGGATGATGGGAAACCACAAGGACAAAATGAAAGGAAACATTTACACACTGCATAACAACGAATAAATCATTGGTTTTACTGACAGGAGAGAAGGAGACAGGAGAGGAGAGGAGGAGGAGACAGCAGAGGAGAGTCTCTTCCATCAGCATCTCTGTTTGCTGTCACCATGGGAAACCGCTGAGGTGTTGCCTAGTAACAGCAGCAGCAGAGCCTGTCTGCAGCAGCTGTGTGTGAACAACAGAGAAGGAAGTCAAACTGGCAGCCATTTTACCCCCACCCGACACCTACAAACACACACACGCACTCCTCTGATTGACTCCAGAGGCAGCAGACTATACAGACTCACTAAACACTAGACAGCGGTATCTAATGGGCTTTTCCCACTCTGTGTGTGTGTGTGATGATCCATCTGTCAGCAATAATAAGTCACGTGTTCACATTCAGCAGCCCAGTGTTTCAGGTTTGAAACGGTCACATGAGGTCATTGCTCCTCCTTGGTTTCTGGTTGTTCAGCTGATGTTGATCAATATGTTTGATAATCAATTCTTCTTCCACTCAGAGGTGAACAGCATCACCTGGGAGCCCAGGCAGCAGCCAATGACACGCAGACAGCGGCAAGGAGAGCCAATGAGATGCTGAGGGAGATGGAACGTTTGAAGACTGAGATGAAATTGCTGCTGACGGTGAGTCAGCAAAGCACAGCGTACTGTGCCTCACAGCTCTTTAACAACTGTAACTACAGTTGTTCTGTTCTGATTGTTCATTAGCAGCCACAAGACTCCCTGAAAACCACCAGACATGGACCAGATCTCTACCCGTACCAACAAAACCTGCTCCAGTCCAAACTAAATCTCTCCCAACCAAACCACTTAAAGTCCAGGTCGCAGCAAACTGAGCCCCAACACCAGTCCCAACCAAACCAGTTTCAGTCCCATCAAACCCAGACCCAACAAACCCAGTCTCAACAAACCCAGACCCAACAAACCCAGTCCTGGCAGTCCCTGTCTGTGCAGGTCCAAAGGAGGCCTCTGGTTTCGTCCATGATGGAGGAGGCAGGTCGAGTTCTCCGTCATGTTCAGAGACAGAAGAAGGTTCTGGAGGAGAACCTGGAGGCCATGCTGAGAGCCAGAACTGGAGAGGTCCTGCACTGTCAACTGGAGGCACTGGCTGCTAACAGGTAGCTAATGCTAGATTACAATCTGCTAACTGATTGTTGGGCTTGCTCATGCTAATCATGTGTACTAAGTACCTAAATAAAGCTAACACTGACCTTACACTAACAGGATGCTAACAGTGTCAGAGTAACACTGACCTTATAAGGGTAGCAGTAGCTGATACTAGCTGAATGCTAACAGGAAGCTAACCCTGCAGGTTCCGCGTGTGGTGTGATTATTGATCAGCACTGTGCAGTTTATTAGTTTCATATCAGAAGAGCTGCAGCCAGAGCGCAGGTCAAACTGAGCCCTGGCTGTGACTGACAGCTGTCCCTCTGCTGCTTCAGCCACAGCTCAGTCCCAGTCACAGAACAATGACCCTGTCAAACCTCCCAATGATGTAATGCGTCGGTCCAATCAGCCTCAACAAGGCTGCTGACATCACACGCCATGTTTACTACTATTAGCCTCAGTAAATATGTGGATCACATACATGTAAACATGTAAACATGACAGAAAACAAACAGTGAATGTGTCTGTGGCCTCAGTGAACAGCTGCGGCACACAAACACCACAGAAGAAGAGAGTGTCTGTGTGTCTTCTGTCCTCTGCAGGGACTGGACTGACGAGGTCCGCATCAAGAAGACGGTGGATGCCTGGATCAACACATTAACCAGAGATATCCAGGTGAGCTCTCAGCAGGGGGCACACACATCCTGGAACACCTGGAATCCCAGGATGGAAGTCCTGGAAAACGACTTCTCAGTCATCACAGTTTGTTTAAACGCAATGAGTTTGTCTGTAAAGTGTTTCACATTGCCTGCCTGTCTGTTATCTGCCTGTTTGCCTGCCTGTCTGTTATCTGCCTCCCTGTTATCTGCCTGTCTGCCTGCCTCCCTGTTATCTGCCTGTCTGTCTGTCTGTTATCTGCCTGTCTGTCATCTGTCTGTCTGCCTGTCTCTCTGTCTGTCTGTCTCTCTGTCTGCCTGTCTGTCTGACTGTCTCTCTGTCTGTCTGTCTCTCTGTATGTCTGTCTGTCTCTCTGTCTGCCTGTCTCTCTGTATGTCTGTCTGCCTTCCTCAGGCTGAGATGTCCTCAGAAGATGCTCAGACCAAACACTCAGCGTGCAGAGACGCTGCGGTGACATCACAGCAGAGGGCTGCTGGGAGCTCCGCCCCTGCAGGCAGGCAGAGGCCAGTGAGTGCGCTCAGAGGAACAGGAAGTAAAGCTGCAACAGGGAGAAGCAGAGAACAGACAGCGGGACACAGACAGGTCAGTCTGGACTCTGGTCTGATCGATTGATTTGATCTGAATGCAGGTGATGAGTCATTGATGTGATGTCACTGATCATTTCTGGGTCCAGCCGCGAGGGGAGGAGCCTGACGGTCAGCAGGTGGATGCAGAGTCGTACCTGACTCGTCTGTATGGCAGAGCTCCGCATGAAGGTCTGAGGAGAACCCTGAAGAAGAGTCCCTACCTGCGCTTCAGCTCACCTGGCTCACCGCTCAGCAGGAAGCCTCGCCCCCGCCTGGTGGAGAGCATCAGAGGTCAGAGCACACCTGGACGTTAGCTGTTAGCAGTAAACATGCTAACTGTGTGTTTGTTGAGTCTTGTCGTCACCTTTTCAATCCAGTTACAGTGAAACCACGTTAGACCTCAGCCGCTCTCGCGCTGCCTGTTTCCTGTCTGTACCTCCTCTGTGTTTCCACCAGGTGTGAAGGTGAAGTCCTGTAAGACTCAAACATGTTTGGCTCCGCCCCTCAGCCTGTCACCTGGACCAACTCAGCCTCTTTACATCATCACCTCCTCCCACCTGACCTCCAGTGACCCTGCTCACCTCACAGTTACATCAGACAACTATCCTGTTGCCATGGCGATTCCTCTGGGTCAGTGAATTGATTAGCATCTAAATAGTAATGTTTCAGGTCGAACACAATGATTTGTTTACCCAGAATTTCCTGCAATCATCAAATACACGTCTACTTTAAGCTGAGCCTCTGCACTCAGGTCGTCCCAGGATGGACTCCAGGTGTCTCCCCAGGCAGCAACAGGAAGTGACATCACCACCCACAGCTCCTCCCACAGCTGGTGTGGTTGCCATGGACAATGGAGCCTCTGAACTCCAGTCACAGGTATCCCTGAGTCATATGGAGGTTACCATAATAACCAGCATGTAAATACATCAGTGATAACGTCGCTCACGTTTGATTGGTGATTTGATTATTGACTTGTCTGAGACCTGAACTGTCAGAGCTGTCTGAGGGTGTCACCATGGATACACTCCCCTTGTTGTGTCAAAGCTGTTTGTCACATGACCTAAACATGTTTGCTGCATGTCACATGGTCACACAGGAAAAGACAAACCAGATGTTTACCTGTTTACCCACAGTGCATCTAAGGCAAACAATCTCCTGCTGACTGACTCGGTGTCTGTGTTGCGTTCACTGACATGTTGTAACCATGTGTTTCCGCCTTGTCTGTTCTGCCGACTCATCATTTTAGTTTCATTAATCAACTAAGTGATTGTGTCAGAGGTCGCTGACAGCTGGTGTGATGTTGACAGCAGGCGGAGCAGCAGGAAGGAGGTGAAGCTCCTCCTCTTCCTCCAGTTGACATCAATGAAAGGAGGAGTGAAGAGGAGGAGGAAGTCTTCCCTGGAACTGACTTCCTGTCTGTCGCTGAAGTCATCCAGGTAACTCACTTCTTTCTTTAGGTGTGTGTCGTCGTCGTCGTGGGGCGGCTGCAGCAGCACAGCTCCTCCTGCTGGTCGTTTCCTGTCATCACAGCCACATTGAACATTTTAATATTAACTAATTTAAACTTTCATTGATTTAAATGTTTTTAATGATTATTAACATTTTCAACATTTTGGACACAATATTTAATGAATAATTAGTATTTTATTTTAATCAGTTCAATAAGATCCACATTTCTGCCTTACAGGAAGTCACTTTACATGACTTCCTTCTTTCTTCAGCAGGAGGAGGTGGAGTTGGATGGAGGTCCGTCTCCTCCTCCAGTCCTGTATCAGGGTCCAGTCTTCTCTCCCCAGACCCGTTCAGCCCTCCCTGCCCAGGATCAGGCCTCCGTCTTGAACTTCAATCTGCAGAGAGATGCTCTGGAGAACCGGCTGGTAGAATGGTGAGAAACTGGTCTGAACTAGACTGAACTGGTCTATAACTGGGCTGAACTGGTCTCTGTTGTGCCCAGGGTGGAGCAGCAGCTGATGTCCAGGATGATCTCGAAGATGTACCGCCCCCCTCCATGTGACCCCGCCCAGAACAACTCAGCTGACCAATCAGAGTTAGAGGAGCAGAGCGTGACCTCTGACATCGGTGAGCAGACACTTGGTCTGAGCCTCAGCTACTGGTTTAGATCCACATCATCAAACCTCACGTTCAGCCCCCGTGTTTCTACTGTTCTGCAGCGCGTTAATGTAGTCCTGGGTCTGTTGGTCCTGGGTTTATGTAGTCCTGGGTTTATGTAGTCCTGGGTGTGTTGGTCCTGGGTTTATGTAGTCCTGGGTGTGTTGGTCCTGGGTTTATGTAGTCCTGGGTCTGTTGGTCTATGATGTGTGTCCAGTGGAAGCAGCAGGAGGTGGAGGTCTGCAGCTGTTTGTAGACTCCAACATGTTGGTGGACTCGGCTCTGATCAGGCAGCTGGTCAATGAGGTTCTGACCGAGCACGTTGCCCTGATGCTGGGACACAGAGACACACAGGGAACAGGACCAGAACCAGGACTGGAACCATCTAAACCGGGTCCAGGAGCACATGAGGAGGTACAAACACTCACAGACTCAGAACAAACTCAGACCTCAGTCTTCAGTCCACCTGAATCCTGCTTCTGTTCCAGGACAAACTGGTTCCACTGGTTCCTACACCAGTGCCGACACCTCCACCCAGCCAATCCCCACCCAGCAGAGAGACCCCACCCCTGACCACACCCCCTCCCTCTGAACCAGCCGGCCTGCTGATTGAAGAGTCCCCTCCACCAATCACAGCGCCAGGTGAGACACAGCAATGGAGGTTTTAGTATTAGCATTAGCATTAGCCAGAAGCACAGTAGTATCATTAGCATGAGCATTATAGCAGTAGTAGCATTAGCATTAGCTCCTCCTCAGATAGTTTCTATTTTGAACATGTGACTTTGCTTTGACATCAGAGCTTGTAGCCACGCCCACATCCAGCCCAGAGCCCGGACACTCTGCAGGAAGTGCTGTTCATCAAGCCCTGCCCCCTTTCTTCTGGGGAAATGCTGAGCTGCCATTGGACAAGGAGAGACCAGAGGAACAGCTGGATACACACACACAGTCGCTGTATGTTCACACACACACACAAACCTGCTTACCAGAACAGGAGGCTCCAACCAAAGACAGCAGTGCATTATGGGAAAGGGTTTCTGTCTGTGACCCCCTGCTGCTGACCTGTCTGTCTGTCTCTCTCTCTGTCTGTCTGCCTGCCTGTCTGTCTTTCTGCCTGCCTGCCTGTCTCTCTGTCTGCATGTCTCTCTGCCTGTCTGTATGTCTCTCTGCCTGTCTGTCCATCTCTGTCTGTCCGTATGTCTCTCTGCCTGTCTCTCTGTCTGTCTCTCTGTCTGCCTGTCTGTCTATATGTCTCTCTGTCTGCCTGCCTGTCTCCCTGTCTGTCTGTCTCTCTGTCTGTCTCTCTGCCTGTCTGTCTGTCTCTGTCTGTCTGTATATCTCTCTGCCTGTCTCTTTGTCTGTCTCTCTGTCTGTCTCTCTGTCTGCCTGCCTGTCTGTCTGTCTCTCTGTATGTATGTATGTCTGTCTCTCTGTCTGCCTGCTTGCCTGCCTGTCTGTCTATCTGTCTGTCTCTCTGCTTGTCTGTCTGTATGTCTCTCTGTCTGTCTCTCTGCCTGCCTGTCTGTCTGTCCTTCTGCAGGGTGATGTCAGTTGCACAGGAAGAGCCTCCTCTCTCCTCCCCTCCTCTTCCTGCTCCCTCCAGCCCTGCTGCTCCTGCCCCCTCTCCTCCTCCTGGTCCTGAGCCCAGGCCGGCCTCCTCCTCCAGCTCCTCCAGCTCCTCCAGCTCCTCCAGCAGCAGCAGTGCGGTGACGGCAGGAACTGATGCAGCGCTAAAACACATCTCAGAGGGAGAACTGCTCATCACTGTGAACCAGCTAGCTGCCATGACAGGTGACTACATATTCATCGTCACCATCACCATCACAATCATCATCACCATAACCATCATCTTCACCATCATAACCATCATCTTCATCATCAACACTATCACCATCACATCACCATCATCATCATCATCATCACCACCATCATCATCATCATCATCATCATCATCACCATCACCATCTCATCATCATCATTATCATCATCTAAACCAAGAACCATCTCATCTTCTTTTCTTTGAAACAAGAAATCTGACCTGTCTTTCTCTGTTTGTCTGCCTGCCTGTCTCTCAGGCGAGGAGGCTGTCTGCAGTTTCTCCAGCTCCCTCCAGGAGCTTCAGGAGATGGTGAGGAGCATGTTTGTTTGTCAATCAGTGGTCGCAGTAACACTGCAGTGTCATCACTGAAGTACTTCCTGTATGCCTGTGATGTCACTTCTTGTCCCTCCAACAGGACTTTGACCCCCCCAGTGAAGGACAGGTCAGAGGTCAAGACCTCCTGCTGACCCTGCTGACCAAGATGGAGCGGGCAGTCAAACACACAGACAGACCACAGCCTGAGGTACACACACACACCACAGCCAGGGGTATACACACACACACACACCACAGCCAGGGGTACACACACAGATCACAGCCAGGGGTACACACACACACAGATCACAGCCAGGGGTACACACACACACACAGACCACAGCCAGGGGTACACACACACAGCAAGGGGTACACACACAGACCACAGCCTGAGGTACACACACAGACCACAGCCTGAGGTACACACACAGACCACAGCCTGAGGTACACGCACACACACACACACAGACCACAGCCAGAGGTACACATACACACCACAGCCAGGGGTACACACACAGACCACAGCCAGGGGTACACACACACATACACTTCCTCTGACCTCCTGTGTCCTCAGGGCTCCGGGGGGAGGACGGCGGAGGAGGAGGTGAGTTTGGGGGAGGTGAGAGACGATTGGACTACAAATGCCAGCAAGACTGCAGCAGCAGGTGGGCAGGGCCAGACCTCATCACCTGGACAAATCAGTCAGTGCGCAGGTACGACTGCCATCAGACAACAGCTGAGGGCAAAATACAAAGGTCATGTGACAGAACCTGACACCTGTCTGTCAGAGAGGAAGGATCAGACAGGCAGAGAGACAGGCAGAGAGAGACAGACAGACTGAGAGATAGAGATAGACAGGCAGAGAGAGACAGACAGACTGAGAGATAGACAGACACGCAGGCAGACAGACAGGCTGAGAGATAGGCAGAGACAGACAGACTGAGAGATAGACAGACAAGCAGGCAGACAGACAGGCTGAGAGATAGGCAGAGAGAGACAGACAGACTAAGAGACAGACAGACTGAGAGATAGACAAAGAGAGAGACAGACAGACTGAGAGACAGACAAACAGAGAGATAGACAGACAGAGAGGGACAGACAGGCAGACAGGTTCAGTTATTGGATCTTTGCCAGTTTCAGTTTCTTGTTTAAAAAGTTGACGTTTACACAGCGACATCATGCTGACATTACGCTGACATTACACTGACATCACACACCTCTGTTTCTTTCAGATGCATCCATCAGTTTTGAAACAACCAATCAGGGCTCAGCTGCCATAGACAACCTGATGTTGGACCAAGTGGGTACACTGACGTCTGACTTCCAGACGGACCTGTCACGGTCTCCTCCTTATACACACACTGCAGGACAGGTGAAACACACACACACACACACACACACACACACACAGTGAACACCCTGATACTGAAGTGAAACAAACTAACTGTGTGTGTGTGTGTGTGTGTGTGTTCAGGCTGGTCCGGTCCAGGTCACACAGGTGAACACACCAACAGGTGAGAGACTCTTTGTTGTCTTCAGCATCAGTGGGACTGACATCCGCAAACCTTTGGCCAGTTCGTGAATGAACTGACCACCAGAGGGCGACATGTCTCCACCGTAATAATAATAATTTACTGTGTTCCCTCCAAAACCCAATGAAACAACAATCAGTGAAAGCACCACAGTGTGTGTGTGTGTGTGTGTGTGTGTGTGTGTGTGTGTGTGAAGCCCTCCATTCTGCTGCTCTGCCACCACAGCTCCATACATGGTAATGTTTACACTGCCTGACTGAGCTATGTGTGTGTGAATAGGCTCAATGTGTGAACACAATGACAGTGATAACAGAGTGTGTCAGATAACATCCGTGTGTCCAACATTGTGTTAACTTGTGGAAAGTTTCCTGTTGATCAACTCTGATCAGTTACTCACGACTTCTGGCAAAACAAACATAGGTCACACATATAAGCTGTCGCCTGATTGGACAGAAGGAAACATGAGCTGTCACCTGAGTGGACAGAAGTTTCACATCAGTTTTCATGGAACCTGAGAAACGATCCAGAGTCAGTCTGAGCTGATCAGTGACTCGTGCACCTACTGTAGACATGTTCCTGTGTTCACACATGTTCCTGTGTTTACTGCTCTGGTGTCAGCTAAGACATGTCAACTGTGTTTGTACAGTCAGCTGCTAGAACGCTAACATCAGCATAAATCTGTGTTAGCATGAGGCTACTAGCGTCTGCATGTTGCGTGTGTGTAAGTTGAAGGTCTGACAGTCTCATCTTTGTGTCTGTAATTAGAAGAGTTCAGTAACCGTGGCAACCAGCTGATGGAGGGATGTATTGTTAGCATGTTGCCATGGAGACACAGAATGGAGTCATATTTGTATTAAGGCAGAAATGTGCTGAACAGGTTATTAACCTGTCATGTGACCATCAGCGAGCACTTCCTGGTTAATTAATATGATAATTCGTTTGCTTTTATGTCTCGACTCCAAGCTGAACCTGTGTTTGTTTCTGCAGCTGAAACCAGGAGGATGGAGGTTTATCTGCCCTCCATCAGAGCAGAGGAGCCGGTGATGGAGGAGGTAATGGGGGAGTTGTCAGCAGCAGATACAGACTCCTCCACTAATGATGTTTTCTAGATGAACTGAGGCGAGATGTCTGTCTGTCATTGCCTCCTTTTGCACAGTTTTACAGCTGATGATGTCACAAGATGTCTGATGATGTCCTTATACACAGTGATCGTTGCACCTCCTGTGTTGGAGGAATCAGATGAATAAATAATTTTAATAAACTTTATTGATCATTGATTAGTTCATCTGTTCGTTTTCGGACACATCGCAGGAAACAAACGATTTCTGTCTGATTTTTGTTCATTCAGCTTTGATCAGATGGCGAAGACACAAACCAACAACTTCCTCCTGGATCACAGCGAACTGAGCCTGCACACACGCACACACAGATGACAGAGAGGGAGCGGATGTCAGTACACACCCTGAAAAACTGTCAGTGAGGCAGAAACACTCACCGTGTGAAAGATAAACAGGAAATGAGATCAGTGAGTAGACACTGACCAGAACACACACACATACACGGTTTAAGTCCAGCAGGCTCTCATCAGCAGAAGCTGCAGCATTTGATGTTGAAACTGACAACTGATCTGTCTGACTCTCTGTCTGTCTGTCTGTCTGTCAGACAGTATTGATCAGCTCTGTGTGTCTGTCTGATTATCAATATATATTCTCAGAACCTCTGATCAGGTTTAATGAAGCTCCAGATGATCAGATGATCTCATGCCTGAGGACACACACACACTTGTCTTCATCTGTTCATTGTTCTTAATAATCTCTGTGCTTGGATGAAATGACCTGAGTGTGTCTGAGCAGCTGCTGTGATCATGTGATCACGTTTCCATGTGGCTCCTCCGCGGCATGCCAACATGTGTGTTTGACGTGGTTCGTACTCTGTGGAAATGACCATTTGGGTCTGACGGCATCTCCTGTGGCATCCTGCGTCCATTAAAGCTCCAGAAATATCAACAGAACCACGAAGCTTCATCAGTATTTCAGGACTCTATTGTTTCCAGCTGCTGCTCCTCAGCTGCACCTCCTTTGTCCCAGTGATGATGATGAACTCCAGGTTCTTTGGACCTGCAACAAGCCAAACCTGCAACTTATCAACAGTGAGTTGATCAGGGCCAGGACGAGAACTGCACCAGCTCGTCCCCCTGCTGCCGACACATACAGGTGTACCTGCTGCAGATACATACAGGAGTACCTGCTGCCAACACATACAGGTGTATCTGCTGCCGACACATACAGGAGTACCTGCAGTCGACACATACAGAATCTTTGATGTTTCACGCTGTTGTTCTCAGATCGGACGCTGCCGCAGGTTTAACACAGACACACAATCAAAACAATGAAACAACAAAATACTCCTACAAACTGTCTGAACATGTGGGTTAAGTTTATGATTTTATATTTTAAAATATTTTAACACCAGTTTGAGTTTTTCTTTCATATTCAAACCATGTGTTTCTGTCATAAACTACACACACACACACACACACAGTGTACTGCAGTGTGTGTGTGTGCACGTGTGTGTGCAGTTTGACATATAACTGCAGACACACAGACGTCACCACTGAGCTCAGTGGAAACATCAGTTATTCAGTTATTAGCATGGAGAGTATATTAAAGGGTAGAGCTGAGTGTGTGTGTCTGTGTTTATCTGTGTGTGTCTTCATAGCAACATGCTAATGTGAAAATCATTTCACTGAGTTGGGATCTGAGGTTTATAAGTTAAAAAGATGTTTCACTGTGAACAGCCTTGATGGTTTCCATGGCAACACCTCACCTCACCTCACATCCACCTGAGATCCAGTCAGCTGAAGACTTTTCTTCAGGTTTGGTTTCATTGTCAACTTATTTCTGTGTTAATATCAACACATGTCCCAGCAGCAGCAGCAGGGGGTGCTGTGCTCTCAGCTCCTCCTCCTCATTAACATACAAATGAGGCTCAGAGAACAGACCTCATTAACTGTTAACACGGACTCATTAAAGACGGTTTAATCCCACATGACCCCAAAACACACAGACATGTTGAGACTGCGACTGTCAATACTGTTCACGCCACAGAGAACAATAAAGGTCAGTCAGAGACACGACGCAAACAGCAGTGTGACAAAACTCAGAAGACTCTACACACGAGAGATTTGGAATGCTGCAAATATGAATTAAAATATTCAAATGTCGAGTTTTATTCTATTTTGAACACCAAAAATATCCAGTTAACTTATTCTGAGTCATTTTGTAAATGAACTATTTAGTGTAAAATCATTTCCACTGTGTATTTTCCATAACTTCATGAAACAGTTTCAGAATTAAACATATTTATTGTTGAAGGTTTGGATCTGTGACTGGAGCAGACACCAGGGGCGTTAAGATCTGACGAAAGCCTGACGGGGGGAAGGTCTGGCGGGTGGAGCATCAAGCTCACTGAGAGTAACACCGCCAAACCGGAAGTTATACAAAGCCTCCCTCCAAAATAAAACGTTTGTTTTGTTTGTTTATTAAAAACGAGTTAAATATATATAAATATATATATGGATGTAGTTTCTGTCTCTGAACCTCGTGTTTGTTTGACTCACAACACTGGAACAGTCTGAAGTGCCTGTGCTCGTTCGTCCATCAACAGACAGAAATATGTAAGAACATGTAAAGTAGAAGAAGACCAGAGACTGAGGAACATCAGAGGTTCACAGATCCTGCAGAAGCATTTAAAGAACCAATACTCATTATTCAGAATCATGTCTATTGGATTATTGATTACTGATCACTGATGAATTTCTGTGGTCCTCATGAAAAACGCTCTTTCAGTCAGTTGTTTTATTTTGAAAGAGCCTTTAGGAACTGCCTGCCCTCATTGATGCTGACGTCACAGATCGGCGTCTGTCAGCGTGGAGGGGGCGGGGCTACGCGGCCTCTGTGCCGCCGTGATGCTGTCGGTCAGTCTGGACGGAGCTTCTGGAGCAGCGACAGCAGGACGGGGAAAGTCCGACGCTCCGCTTCTCTCTGACGGATCTACGGAGCGCTGCATCCCCGGTGCATGCTGGGATTTACCTGGTTGCGGTACCTGACTGGACCTGGGACTGATTGTCAGATAAATTTCAGCTGTTTGTGCGCAGCAGGACCGTAAGACCACCGGTTGATTCTGGATCTGAACAGCAGACCAGAGTGGAGACCCGACTCTAGATCAGCCGGGTTTGCTCTCGGGTTGAGTTTAGCGGGTCAGTGAGGGGAAGTGTTAATCCAGGTGAGTCTCCCGGTGATTGTTCCGGTCTGACCTGACCCTGCTGCCGGAGACCCGCTCTGCACGATGCTGCCTGGACCCTGAGCTCCACCGGAGAGTCTGACGGAGGAGATGCTGCTGTCCGCCGCCTGCAGGCGGGACACAGACGGCCGCTGCTGCCGGGACAGAACCACCGTTGAGGCGGAGGCGGCGGAGCGGCCGCGCTCGGTGCGGGAGCGGCTGGAGGCCACTGTGTCCGGGCTCGGGGAGCTGGACTTCCTGCGGCAGCGGCAGGAGGTGCTAGTCCGGGCCGCACTGGACCTCCAAGAGCAGGTGGAGGAGGAGCGGCGGAAGGAGGCTCGGCTGAGCTCCGAGGAGAAGCTGCTGGAGGAGAACATCCTGCTGCTCAGGAAACAGCTGGTAGGTCCTGACCTGGCTGTCTCGTGACCTCCGACCTCAGGCTCAGGTGTGTGAGGTCAGAGGTGAGGGGTGAAGGCGATGTGAAGATGATGTGATGATTGTTGTGACAGTTATGATCGTTACTGATTAACCTGAATAATAAAATCACAGCCAGCAGAACTTGATCAACCAGTCACTTATCGATACAGTTCATCTCTGATGATTGATCTGAAACATCCAACGGGACAAATTAACGGTTCATTTCCTGTTTTATAGAAATTAGTTGAAAGATTTCTCAAACTTGTTTTTTATTTTGATCATCCTTGAACAACTATGGATGGCTCCGCTCTCTGTTTCTGATGATTCATCATTGTTCTGCTTCATGTGGAACATCCTGATGTTCACAGAGACGATGATGTCATACGTGTGTGTGTGTGTGTTTTGGGGGGTGGGGGGTGGCACTGGACCAGACCTGGACTGGACCTGGTCACTGAACCATGAATCCTTGGTTTCTTTGTCTCCTCAGGACGTAGCTCTATCATCAATAATCATATGATCAATCTCTCATCCTCACTCTGTCCTCTGACCTTCAGACTGGGAGGTCAAAGGTCAGGTTGCTCAGTGAACACAGGAAGTGTATTTACTGCATGACATCACTTCCTGTCAGGGCAGTCAGCTGGTTGATTGACATGAGACAGAGTGACAGGTGGAGAGTTTGTGTTTGAACACACAGTAGCTGCTGCACACACACACACACACAGTCACATAAAGACACACGCAGACACACACAGACACACACACAGACACATAAAGACACACGCAGACACACACACAGACACATAAAGACACAGACACACACACACGCAGACACACATACACACGTGCATAAAGACAGACAGACACACACACGCACAGACACATAAAGACACATGCAGACACACACACAGACACACACACACAGTGACACACGCACACACAGTGACACACACACAGACACACACACACAGATCACATCAACAAGAAGTTTATCTTAAAAATTTGGTTTATATGTGAAAACAATCTGCTGACAGACAGACGGGTCAGAGGAGAGACAGACAGGACAGAGGAGAGACCGATCTGCAGCAGTTTGTTTCTGTTGCAGCTCAGTCATAGGAATGCAGCACATGACCTGAGCAGCGCTGCATAACCCGCATGTTTTCCATCTGCACAGAGGAGGGTGTGTGTGTGTGTTTGTGTCACTGTTTGTGTGTGTGTGTGTGTGTGTGTGTGTGTGTGTGTGTGTGTCTTCAAACTGTGGAGTTATTTGAGAGTTCGGCTGCAGAGGCAGAGAAAAGACCCTGCACTGACAGCTAACAACATGGTTGTGGTCATGTGACCTCTGACCTCAGACTGACGACACCATGAGTTCCAATCAATAATCAGTTGCATTGATCTGATCTGAGATCTGCTGCTCTGAACTTGTTTCATATGTTTTTCCACCGGCTGAGAGTTCTGGTCTCCTCTGGGACCTGGTCCTGGACTCTTATGCGTGTGTGTGTGTGTTTGCTGCAGAACTGTCTGCGAAGGAGAGACGCTGGTCTCATCTCTCAGCTGCAGGAGCTGGACCAACAGATCAGTAACCTGCGATTGGACACAGAGGCGTCACGTGACCTGCTGGAGATGGATAGCCGACCCAGTTCAGGTACCAGAGAACCCCCGAGTCCCCTCAGATCAATTATCAATTGATGATTGACTGATTATGAGTAAAACTGACACCTGTCTCTCTTGACCTGTCTTTCTGCTCACCTGTGTGTCTCTCCTCTCCTGTCTCTCTGCTCACCTGTGTGTCTCTGCTCACCTGTGTGTCTCTCAGGTTTCTATGAGCTGAGTGACGGGGCATCTGTCGCTCTCTCTAACTCATCAAACTCCGTCTTCAGCGAGTGTTTCTGTCCGATGGCTGATGCTGATGGACGCCTCCCATCTGCAGGTAAACAACCGATCGATCAGTTAATTGATTAGATGATCAGCGGGCAGCTGAGAGGAGGAGATCAATAAAGATATTGATCATATCTCTAATTTTATGATGAAACAACTGCTGATGAAAGAAATCAGTAATCTGAGCTCGTTCAGGTCTCTCAATGGTGACGCTAAGGAAAAACAGGGGCTGCACAGGAAGTGATGTCAAGGCGTTGTGGTTCACTGTGACTTTGTTTGGACTGATGTGTGTTAGCTGATGTTAGCTTAGCGTTGCAGCCACCAGCTCTATCATACTCGTGTTGGCTGCTGACATTTGCTGAGCCAAGAATAAATTCAACCACAACACCCCCCCCCCACACACACACACACAAACACACACACACATATACACACACACAGTGTAACCCTACACCTCCTGCAGGCCCCCACCCCCACTCCCACCCGACATTTAGATAGATAGATAGATACTTTATTAATCCCAAAGGAAATTCAGGTATCCAGTAGCAGCGTCATAACCAGACCATTTTCATATCCAGCAGTGAACATGAAGAGTTAACGTCTGCAGCTCGCCGGCTCCACAGGAAAGAATGTTCCACTTACTGACGCTCGTTTGCTCCAAACAGGGTCATTATCACGTTCAACAGACCATTTCATCAGAGCTCTGCCAGGAAACTGCTCTGCTCACAGTCAACTTCCTGTCAGCTGTTGACTTTAGGAAATAAACCTCGATCCATTTAGACTGTTTATGTCTGATGATGTGCGATGTTGAGCAGTCGGTCATCAACACACAGTCACAGCTGTGAAAGTCGTGATCTGGAGTCTGGTTTCATAACTTCTTCTGTTTCCTCCTTCAGATGAGCTCGCCGGGTGTTGGGAGTGTGACAGTTTGGTTGGAGGACTCTGTGATGACTTGTCTTCGTCTGCTACAGTCCGCCACTCACTCTCAGCCCCTCACCCACCCACACTGGACCCAATATCCTCAGTGGTTTCCTGTGACTCCCAATCTAAGTACCACTGTGACCTGGTGACTCAACATGGCGGCGACGTGTACCGCTATCCAAGCCCGCTGCACGCTGTGGCCGTCCAGAGCCCCGCCTTCCTGCAGATGTTGGGTCAAGGAGGTCACAGCAGAGATGAAGGGCTTCAGAAAAGCGTTGAGGTCGGTGTCAACAGACTCAGACCAGATCCTTCTCCTCCTCCCACCTCAGTTTCAGCTCCTGTTGTACATCAGAGCTCCTCATGGCCGGCCTCCTTCTCCTTCAAAACCCCCCCCCATAAACATCTGGACAGCTACATCTACAGCCTGCTGCAGCGCCGGGCTCTGCCCCTCAGGACCAACAGACCCAGGACCAGCATCAGCACTGACCCGTCAAAGAGCATCCTGAGGCAGGCCAGTCTCTGTGTGAGGCAGCAGTCTGGTCCCAGCTTGGGGTCTGGTATAGGGACTCTGAGAGCATCAGAGGTCAAATCCTCCTGGGCGGCTGGAGGAGCATCAGCAGAAGGTGCAGCCAGCTTGTCTCCTCTGAGGCAGTGGCCTGTGGACAGTAAATCTGAGGAGCAGGAGAGTCAAAATGTTGGTGCTGATGGCAGCGTTGACATTATGCAGCAAGGCCTCAAGACCAAAGTTGACCTTCCTCCAAACCAGATTGTTTCTCCTCTAACTGATGATGTCCTCGGTGACTCTGCTTCCACCAACAAGGACATTCATACAGACAGTCTGCTGACAAAGAAAAGCAAACGGCCTCTCCCTCCCTCTGCAGTGTCCACAGCCATTAAAGACTTCAGGGAGCTGGAGAGTCCCAAAGTTAACTCCTCCCCTAAGGAGGCCACGCAGCCATGTTACCCTCCTGAGCAGGAGCAGCTCCTCAAATTAACACTAGTTGTCAAAACACAATCACCTGCTCCCAAGAGCAGCGCCAAGCCAATGCAAACTGTCCAGTCGGAGAAGGTTTCCAAGTCAGTGCAGGAGTTCATGGGCTCGTCCTCCCAGCTTCACGATGTAGCCAGAGGAGATGGAGCAGGGAGTCACATGGTCAACACCAAGTACATCCCCACCCAGAGGCAGAACATCAAGATCCACAAAGGTAGCAGTAAAAATGTCAAGACCACCACCATGACCAAGACACGGACCTCTGAACACACTGATCCGGATAGAAAAGGTGATAAATGTAGCCACACGTCCGGCTCTAAAAAGTCCCGGCTTCTGGAAGATGGAGGCTCCATCCAAATTAAAGTCTTCAAGAGAGCAGCTGGTGGTGGTGGGGTGTCCTCTTCCCGGATCAAACGCCTACCTGCGTCCATCCCAGAAGGTCAAGTTCTGGACAGACACACCACATCAACACTAAGCAGTGTGCGATCAGGTGCATCCAGGTACCCTGGAAACCACCACCACACCAGCAGTAACCACCTCCACCACCAAAATGGGCATGACCAGGTTGTGGTTGTTGCCAAACCGAAGCACAAACGAAACGATTACCGGCGGCTTCATGCAATCATGGAGGTCCCGTACAATGAGGCGTTCAGGCGTGTTCGGCGGCGGCGGAGAAAAGAGCTGTTGAGTGATCCTGCTGCCAACGTGTACCTGCCCTCGGACAGGCAGTTGAGCAGCCCATACGCCTGCGTGGCAGGAAGTGACTCTGAGTATTCAGCCGAGTGCGCGTCACTCTTTCACTCCACTATTGTGGACACCAGTGAGGATGAGAGATCCAACTACACCACAAACTGCTTTGGAGACAGTGAGTCCGGGGAGGAGGAGTATGTAGAGGAGAGCACCACCACAAGTGATACTGAGGAGAGTGGAGGAGGCGGGGCTGGGGGTGGGACAGGTGGAATGGGCCGAGGGTGGAGCCAGCTGGGGCCAGCAGGGTCAAGAGTGGCAGGGCAGGAAATCTGTCCCACTGAGGCGAAGGCCTTAGTCAAGATCAAGGCATCTCACAACCTGAAGAAGAAGATCCTTCGGTTCAGGTCGGGTTCTCTCAAACTCATGACCACAGTGTGAGTCAGCAGGAGGCGGGAAGATGTTCCGCCACCACCCTGCCACAGTGGACCAGAGCCATATCAGGGTGCCTTACCCATGCACTTCTGATGCACCTGAACCGAACCCACCTGTGAACCACGGCCGCTGGACAAGCAGACAGGTGCTACATGGTACATGTTTAAACCCACCCCAGGCCTTTTTAGCTGTTGAGACAAACGGGTCATCTATCTTTGTAAAAGCAGGTTTGACATTGTTCCAGGTTGATCCCCAAGAAGAAAACCACATGAGAGAAAAGGTTTTTCTTATTTTACTGTTTCCTTTTTCATCTTTTCCTGCTCGTTCAGTTCAGTCAGGAAGGGCATTTGCTGTCTTTCACACAAACCAGTCAAGTCCATCTGAATGAGCCAGGGTTGTTGTGTCATGGTGGAGTTGATGTGATCGCTCTGGTCGAGACCTGCAGAGATTCTTCTCCTCGTTCCCTCAGTATGATGTTTAAAGACTAAAAAGGGAACATGAAGGAACCTGCTGCTGCTCAGTTCTGTTGTTGGTAACCTTGAACAAGTTACTTGATTGACAACATTTCATCTTATCAACTTCCTGTGTCTAAATTTACCTGCTTGTGGATCATCGGGGCTTTGGATTTCAGCATGGACTCAACTGAAAGTTCAAGTGGTTCAGCATGTGAGGAATCCACCTCATGTAACGTAGCACTGGTCGTTCACGTGGATTCTCTGGGGAAACACAGGTCAGTTTATCGTCTGAACTCTGAAGCCTCTGTTTTCAAATTCACTTCAGGGAATCAAACAAATCAACATGGCAACACAGACACTAAACAAGTATCAATCAAGTTTGCACATTTAAAAAGATTTGGCTAATTTCTGGTTCTCACAAGCAGCCAATCAGATGACTCCCAACCTCCTGCAGCATTAGAGGCTTTTAGGAAACTACTGTTTGAAAAGAGGTAAAGGGTTGATTTGGAGCTTTTAGCCAATCAGATTGGCCTCCTCCACCTCCCTCTCTCTTTTATGGCCCAAGTGCCTCTGCCGACTTCAACCCGGCTTCAAACTGAGAGGAGAAACCAGACTCTCAGTCTGCGTCAAACTTTGTTTTGATTGTTTGTTCCACTTCTGCACACAGCTGATCTACCACTGTCAGATTATCCAACAAATGTTTGGTTTGACGCGTCCTGCAGCCTGTGACGTTTCTAATGGACTGATCTAACGTCTGGTCAGTAGTAGATGTGAAGCTTTGGACTGGTGTTCTTCACAGCTGTTTAGAGAGCTCTTTAAGTGGTAACTCAAACATTTCAAGATGTCTCTTAATGTCTTCAGATGGTTCTTTGTAAGGTTGTCCAGAAGGTTCTTCAGATGCTCCTGAGCTGTTTTGAGGGTTTAGGTCATAACTTGCTGCAGTGATCTCTTTATTTTCTGCACTTTGAGACAAATGGACGGTTGAACTCAGTCTTGTGTTTTTTGTACATAGCCTTGTTTTGTATTTATTATCACAGGAAGTGTTGTAATGCACCGACATGGCATGCCAGCGTCTGTAAATGCTTCTCTTTTTCCGATTGTCGCTATTTTTAATGAAAGCTATTTAAAACCTAATATATTTGCTCGGTACATATTGGATACGTACATGGTACTGATTGATTTTACAGTTTTATAACATTTATATGCTCTGAAGTCTGACATGTCTTTAACACTTTCACCACTGTTGCTGTTAAAATGTATTAATGCAGAAAAAAAACAGACGTGTTTTTACCAGAAAACCTTATTCTCCTGTTTTTGTTTTTTATATCCTGCAGAACAGTGGAATAACTCTCTTTCTCTTTCTCCATAAGCAGTTCAGATCGCTGAAATCAAACAAACCAAACCAAACACTGGCAGCAACCTCAGTACTCAGTCAAAGCTTAATGTATTCAGGCAACCTTGGATTCCTGTAGAAAGTTTGGATTCCTGTAAGATTCATGTGGATTTCACTGTTTTGTATCACGATCATGATGTTATGTTTACTGGTTCTTAATAAAAATCTGCTGCGATGTGAAATAAAACATCTGAACCAATGCTGAATCCTGGAGTTTAGGTTGTCTGGATATTCACAAACCATCAAATGCAGCAGGGTTTGATCAGTTAAAGGAACTTTAGGGTCAAAGTTCTGTTTCTTAGATGGAGTCCAGCACAGGTCCGCTAGCTGTTTAGCTTAGCACAAAGACTGGCTGCAAAAGAAGCTGCTAGCCATTATTGCTACAAAAATGCTAATACAGCCAGCAACATATTAGCTATTTATGTTGTCGTTGCTACGGTTGCTATAAATAGTAAGCAGATAGCATTAGCTCCTGTGGCTTCAGCTAATTATGAAAAGTTATATCAAATGTTACTGTAGCTTTTTCAACTGCCATAATGTTTTTAACCTAGTGTAGCATAAAGACTTGAATCAGGAAGAAGCTATGCCTCCATGAAATGTAGCTTCATGTTAACAGCTGAAGAAATGTGGCTGTAGCAGCAGTTAGGATTGAAGCTACTGTTGAAAACATATGTTGAACTGTTTCTTTCTAACAAACGTGTTAGCTCTCCACTGCTAACTGTCCTCTGCTAGCTCTCCGATGTTAACTCACCATTGCTAACTGTCCACTGCTTGCTCTCCACTGTTAGCTCTAAACTGCTAACTGTCCTCTGCTAGCTTTCCTCTGTTAACTCACCACTGCTAACTGTCCACTGCTAGCTCTCCACTGTTAGCTCTCCACTGCTATCTGTTCACTATTAGCTCTCCACTGCTAACTGTCCACTGCTAGCTCTCCACTGTTAGCTCTCCGCTGCTATCTGTTCACTATTAGCTCTCCACTGCTAACTGTCCACTGCTAGCTCTCCACTGTTAGCTCTCCGCTGCTGTGAAGGTAGAGAGCGGATCTGAATCTCTTAAAACAGTCTGAATATGATGTCTGTGTATTAACATCGTGTTAGCGTGCAAGCTAACCTGTTATGACATCACATGTTACCTGTGACAGTGTGTGTAATCTAATTACAAAACATGACTCAGATTTTCAGTATTTTTCTCTTTAGCTGGAGCTAAGCTAGCAGTTCCCCTGTTTGATTTTGCTCATGACCTAGTTTTTGTTTACATTGTGTGTTTCGTTGAGACGAACAGCTGAAGCTGAGTTTGAAACTCAGGCTGGGATTAAAACCAGTTTCTGGATTTTATTTAATTTCTCATGTCTCCTGCTCTGAAACACGTTCCAGGTCTGAGTCGCTCACAATGAGCTTTAAAGAGCCAGATGAAGCTTCGTTCAGCCACCATCGCTCTGCTGATCTGTTTCACTTCTTGACGACTTTGTAATTTTCTCAGTTTAAACTGTTAAATGTTACTGATGTGTGTGTGTGTGTATGTGTCTCAGCCTCATAAACCAGAATGTTAACTTTTCAGCATCCACCTGTTTCCTGAGAGTTTTGTCCCAGTCGGGCTCAGGTCACCGGCCGTCTCCTGATGGGAACGCCATCAGCTTGATCCTGAGGGAGGATTAGTGTCTGTCTCAGTGGCTCACCATGCATCGGCACAGATCAGTGTCTCAATGCATCTTATTGTGTTTCGTTATGCATCAACGTCCAGAGCTGGTGTTTTCGGTGTGTCTGCAGTGTGTGTGTGCAGTGGTGATGGAGGCTTTAAACATGTTTTACGGTTCACTTTGTTTTCAGAGTCAACTGTTTGTTGTAATTAGTGCGACTGCAAATCATCATGTTGATGTTCAGATGGTTCAGAGAGAGTTCAGCTCATCGCACACACACACACTCTGTCATTACAGCTGTTGTGTAGCTCATTGTTGACTTTGCGTATTATGAAGTTGAAAAATTTATTTGTCTGTGATTCACCAACAGAACAGCGACGCAGAGACACAACTCATCACAGAGACAAATAAACAACAACAGTCATGTGACCAGAGAGCTCAAAGACTGACAGCAAGCTGGAGTGTGTGTGTGGTTGAGCAGCAGTGCATTGTGGGAAACGTCAGGCAGGTTGAGGAGCAGTGCATTGAGGGAAACGTCAGGCAGGTTGAGGAGCAGTGCATTGTGGGAGACCTCAGGAAGGTTGAGGAGCAGTGCATTTTGGGAGCAGCGCCGCTGCTGGATTCTGGTTTTTTCCTGCTGATGTTGCCGAGCCGAGCCTGCAGGAGAGTAACCATAACTGTCATGTCCTCACATCGCGTCTCAGTGATGAGCTCAAACAGTTAACTAACTGCTAACATGCTAATTTTAGCAGGTATAATGTTTACCATCTTGGATAAGCATGTTAGCATGCTAACATTAGCTGATCAGCAGCAAACACCGATGGGAACCATGATGATAACGTGACCTGAACCACATTTCCACATGAACCAGACAGTGATACTAATTGGCTGTCTCTGAGTCTGAATGTGTTTCAAATGAATCAGGTTAATGACATCATCACCATCGTCATCATCATCATCATCATCAGTGGAGGAGGAGGGGAGCAACCGTTCATTCATACGGAACGCTCTGTTCTCCTGAAGAACCTGAACGCAGCACCAGTTTTTCCATCTGAGCTGCAGGTTTGGCTGCAAGAGGACGACAGGCTGACTCTGCACGGACACACACACACCATAACACACACACACACACACTGTAACACACTGAAGCACACACTGGATCAGGCTGTCAGCTCAGAGGGAACAGAGGAATAAATCACCGCAGTGATACACACACAGGAAATCCTTGAGTGCCCTTAAAC
>WARS01001466.1:810073-922319 GCA_008933995.1 Datnioides undecimradiatus | reverse complement strand
CACACACACACACACACAGTCTTTCCTCCATCTGCCTGATGAGAAAGTGTGTGTTTGCATGTGTGAATCGGAGCCTTTGTGAATGACACTTCTGAAGAACAAAGATAAGAAAACGGTATGAAACAAAAAAATGACTCTTTAAAGAGCCCACACACACACACACACACACACACACACACTCACACACACACACACACACACAGGGTCACCCTAATCCCACCGTCTGTTGGGGGTCTCTTGTTGAACTGGTTTTGTGTCGAGGTCAGCAGCTCAGCTGGGATTATCCCAGTCTGCAGTCTGAAGCATACACACACAGACACACGCACACAGACACAGTTTCTGTATTTGCGCTGCTCCTCTCGACATAATTCTGGTATATATTCAGTGTGTGTGTGTGTGTGAGTTTGTGTGTGTGTGTCTTTGTGTGTGAGTGTGTGTGTGTCTCTGTGTGTGCATGTGTGTGTGTGTGTGTGAGACCTCTGAACAGATTATTACAGACTGGATCAGATTTTGTTGAGTCAGCAGAATTCTTCATTTTGTTCTTTTAATACGAAAACCAGAACAGGAAACACTCTGGCTGTGTGTGTGTGTGTGTGTGTGTGTGTGTGTGTGTGTGTGTGTGTGTGTGTGTGTGTGTGTGCGTGCGTGTAGGTGTGCGTGTGTGTCACAGTGCCGCCTGCTGTCCATCAGCTGTTCCTGCACCTGCCACATCCTGTGATGACGCTCTGCTGCCCCTTGCTGGCCTCTGTGTGTGTGTGTGTGTGTGTGTGTGTAGATCTACAGATCTAACTTCCTGTTTTCTGTCGCAACTGTGAACCAATAAGCACCATAGATCCACCGACCACATGTTTGTCTGTAGCCTCACAGTGAAGCTGTTGACAGAATCATTTCTTATTGACTTGTTTTGTTTGTCCTGTTTGTTTATTTCTGTTTACACTGTTTTCAGTGTTATAATGAATGTTTTTATGAGTCCAAACATGAAAAACCATTCGTAATCAGACTGAAACATCATGGAGCTCACACACACTGCTGTTCACTGTGACTGAGGAACACTCAGCATCTGGAGTTTCACTCAAAGTATTTAAGGTATTTAAAGTACTCAGAGTACTTACAGTTACAGTTTGTATTTGTTCTTAAAGCTGCGGGTGTCACTGTTCATCCAACAGGAGGCAGAAAACACCTGAACACACTGCAGACAGACATGACCACACCCAGTCTGCACACACACAGAAATGACAGTGAGTCATCAGTAGGGGTTTGTGTTTGTTTGTGATTTGTCTTCAGTTGCTCAGCAGTGGGTAGTGTCCTGGTCTGGCCCAATGGGATTCTGAGTTGCTGTCATGTGACCAACTGGGTCACACAGTCGCCAAACTGCAGGAGGGTCTGAGAAACTCTGAGACAGGAAGTTCAACCAGGAAAATACAAGCATCGAGATGTTTGAGTGAAGCAGCAGCTGCACAGCTCCCAGTCAGAACCACAGCTCCCAGTCAGAACTGTGGAACCGCAGCTCCCAGTCAGAACCAGTCCTGGGTCAGATCTCACTCTGTGTCATTAACAAACATCAGATGTTACAGGAACACGTCCTCAGTCAGATCCTCTGAGTGTTGAAGGAGGGTCTCATCTTCATCTGCTCGTTTCCACAACAACGCATGATGACTGACACCCGTTGATAATAAGTTTAGTCTGAAGAGTGTGAGAAACAAAGTTACAGGAAGTTTACATGAAGACGATCAAACACACACCCACAGATGAGTCAGAGTGTGTGTGCGTGTGTCAGTGTGTGTCCATGTGTGTCAGTGTGTGTGCGTGACTGTGGGTGTGTGAGTGGGTGTGGTTGTGGGAACAGGGCGAGGCTCTCGATGATTTAAACACTCTCATATTTGTCTCAGAGTCAGTGTGTGTGCGGCTCTCAGGTGAACTCAGGTACGTGTGTCTTCTTCTGTGCTCAGGTTTAATGTTCAGAGCCTGTTTTCTTCTTCTTTTGTGTCGGACGCTGTGATTAGGGAAGGGCCAGAAACAGGAAGTGGTTGTGTTGTTGTTGTTAGTCACTTGGTTCATGGCAGTCATGTGGCATGTGCACGTCCTGGAGGGCTGTTTGTGCGTTTGCTGTGAGAACACTGACAGAGACAAACACAGAGTAACTGTAATATTTACTTGAGTACTTCATAAAGGAGCTGACTCAGCTGCTTGTGTCACTGAGGGTGGACAAAGTAACAGAAACACTGTCAAAACTGCAGCAGTGACGTCATATCCATGCATCCGGTCAGATAAGTCGCTACAGGAAGTTCTCTGATCCTGAGAATACTCTGCTACAAGTAAAAGTACTGCAGAACAAGAAAAGAGTAGTGTAGAAAAGAGTAAAAGTACAGCAGTAATCTGAGTAAATGATTCCAATCTGACGTCAAAATCATTTAATTAAAGTTATTGATTTAAAGGGACAGTACACGTGAATAAACAGGTCTGTGACTCTGCTGGGAGAGTTCACAGAAACAATAACTGATCCTAACATTAAAATGATGAGTTGGCGATGTTTCTGTTCTGAGTCACTGTGATGCTCCGCCTGCTGTAGCAGAGCCGTTTCCCCTCTGTGGGGTCAGAGACAGGCCTTTATTCCCGCTTTATCAATATCACTGATCAGGTTTCAGAACAAAGCCTCATCATTTATCTGTTACCACAAACTCAATACTTCCTGTGCCTTTCACATTAAAAGCACTGGAGTGTTTGTTCAGTTGGATCAGTGAACCAGAATGTGTGTTCTCATGGAGAGGAACCTTAGTGACACTCTTTGTTCTTCAGCAGCTGTGATAAAACCGATGTTATAGCAGCAGCTACGCTAACCTTAGCTATGCTAACCTCAGCTGTGCTAACCTCATCGCATCTGAACCATGCCCATAGCCACCTGGAGTTCCTCAAAAGCACTGACTCAGCAAATCCCTGTGGTTCAGCCACAAACACACAATAGGAAACTTCTGTGATCATGTGATTTCATGTAATCATCTGATCATCTGATCTCATGTGCTTCAGGTTTATTTAAACCCAATCAGAGCTGGTGTTTGTTTGTTATTTCTGGTTAAACCAGAGGGATCTGAGATCCAGAGAGTAATCCAGTGATCCAGAGAGTAATCCAGCAATCCAGAGAGTAATCAGGGAGCAGGAAGTGAGTGGATTATGTTGTTGAGCGTTAAACTGTGGCAGGAGCATCATGAAGCAGCAGCTCATGCTTTTGGTTCATTTTGGTTCATGTCTGCAGTTTATATCTGATGAAAACAGTAAAACATATGAAACTGTTAATAACGCAGCTCTGTGTGTGTGTGTGTGTGTGTGTTGGGGGGGTGCGCGACTTCCTGGTTCACTGTCCTGTTTTTCTCCTTCATGTCTTGACTCATCCACCACACCCTCAGACGTTCTGTTCTCGTTCGGCTGCAGATCCCAGAGGAGCAACATGAACGTGAGTGTTTCTCAGTCTTTGATCTTTTCAGTGTTCACATCTGTAACATGAGGAACTCAAGCTCAACAGGAAGTGACGTATTTTATTTATTGATCAGTTGCTGTTTTAATTGTGTCAGTTTAAACTTAGTTCTCTAACTGAGCAAACCAAACATCACAGCGAAGCTCCTGATGCTCAGTTATGGTTTTAATTCATTAAGGTAGAGCCGGTAATGAACTGTTGGAGACACCAATAGATGTTAACATCACAACGTTCTGACTCTCAGCTGAGGACATGAAGCTGAAGACTCAGACACTGAAGGATTCACTCAGAGTTTAAACGAATGAACGATGACAACATGAGTCATGTGACTGAAACAGCAGCTGTGTGGAGCGAGGATGAGGAGGCAACATTAAGTGACGAAAAGTTTCTGTAACTCTGAATTTGAGTTTAATGAGAGAAGAAACGAGATTGATGAGTCGGTTTCATAACGAGTCGACGGCGTGCAGCTGTCTGAGGCCTGCTCAGGTGGAGAGACTCCCGGAGGATTTACTAAGATACAATACAGACACTGTGACCGAGTGTTTGCAGAGGGTGTGTGTGGGTGTGTGTGTGTATGAAGGGTGTCAACAAGATGCCATTCATCTCCAAAACCAACACCCTCATACAGAACATTCCTGATGAGTCTGTCACCAACACACCCTGAACTCTGTCGACCACATGCACACACGCACAAACGCACACAAACATAAACATAAACATGCACGCTGTGGTCTGTGCTGCATTCAGGGACAGCGAAAGGCAAAATGAGAGCATTTTGCTTCAGGCTGCTTTAATGCGTTACCAGAGGTTGCACTATTATCACTATGTGTAATTTTGTTTTCCATAGAGCTGTGCTGCATTACACCTGTAACAACAAACAACTAGTAACCAGACAGCTAACTTTAAACATGCTAACATCAAAGATGCTAACATGCTAAGTCGCTAATGTTTAGCAGAAACAGTGCTGACTATGTTCACTGTCCTGGTTTAGCATGTTAGCATGCTATACTGTATTCATCTGTATTGTTGGAGCAGTTGGAGGTGTGACACCACAGCAGCACCTGGTGGATGTCAGAGGAACTGCAGCCACCACGGTTTCTCACTTCCTGTATTTCTCCACCTCTTTCTTCCTCTGCAGCTGGAAGAGGCACTTGATGGTTGGCCTGCTGGCAGCAACCAATCAGGAGGAGGGGGCATTTGGCCTGGACAACCCAGCAACCCTGGTTGGCCAGGTAAGATTATCATCTTCACCATCATCACCATTTAAAGCTCCCATCATACCACTAGGAGCCTCCAAAGTCCAGAGTGTTTCATCCTTCATGACAGGTTTAATAAATCTGAACAGTGAAAAAACGATTAAAGTAGATCAAATAAACACCTGGTGTGTTTGTGTGAAATCCGCCATCAGGACAGCCCAATAACCCCGCTTGGCCTGGAGGTCAACCATCTCCCAACCCCGCCTGGCCTGGAGGTCAACCATCTCCCAACCCCGCCTGGCCTGGAGGTCAACCATCTCCCAGCCCCGCCTGGCCTGGAGGTCAACCATCTCCCAGCCCCGCCTGGCCTGGAGGCCCTTCACCTGGACCAACTGTCCCTACTGCCCCCCAACAGAGTCTGGTGAGAAACAGAACTGATGGATGAATGATTGGCTGGATGGTCGGATGGTTAGATGGATGGTTGGTTGGTTGGATGGTGGAGTTAACAGTTTCCTTGTTGACAGTCGGTTCCGTTCCAAATGAATCTTCCCAATGGAGTTTTTGACAAACTGCTGATCACCATTGCTGGAGTCATCAAACCCAATGCAGACAAGTGAGTCTGAACCTGAACATTCGTATTTTACATGATCAACTTTATTATTGATGAGTTATTAATGAATTTCACCCAAGCCAAACCTTTGTCTCTTCATGTGTCTGAGATGGTTTGGTATTGTTGACGTGATCGGTCCAGTGGATCCAGCTGCTCAGTGATGGTGTTGTTGTTTCTCAGGGTTACGGTGGATTTCACCACACCGCAGGATTTGGTCTTCCACCTTAACCCTCGCTTTAACGATGAAGGTCGGCAGGCGATCGTCAGGAACAGCTGCATCGGCAACAAGTGGGGAAAAGAGGAGCGGGAATTGATGACGTTCCCCTTCGCCAGGGGTCAACCATTCGAGGTCAATCTCACTCATACCTGCACATGTTTCAGTAACCCTCTGCATGTAAATGATGACCACAGTCCTTGTTTGCTCTCTGTTTGACACTCAGGTGTCAGTGGGTCTTTGAATGCTAAAGTTAAAGGGCCAGTCTGTAAATACCTGAGCAGGTCGATGACAGTGTGTGGTCTTTTGTTGTAGATGAAGATCCTCTGCACAAACAGTGAGTTCAAGGTGGCTGTCAACAACTCACACCTGCTGTCATACAAACACCGGGTCACCAGCCTGAGAGCCATCAACACAGTCAGCGTCTACAATGACGTCACCCTGACCAGGGTCCACATGGAGACTTTGCCCTGAGGCAGATCGCCAGATCCACCACAGATCAGGGGGTGGGTCATTCTTGATCAACAGGAGATCATCAATTAATCCATAGAAGATCCATTCACCAATATACTCCAATACACAATAGATCTACTTCAGATTCATTGGATATCTACAGAATGTAAATAGAGATCTACTGAAGATCCTCCAGAGATATAGCAAGAATTCCCCAAATATTGGCTGTCAGAGATCATCAGTGGATCCGTTGTAGAGTCTCAGTATCTACCAAAGATATTTTGTAGATCTACAGAAGATTTTATCTTAAAGAGGTCTGTAGAACCTTGTTAGTGGAACCACAACAGTTTCTCCCCAGAACAGCAGGAGATCTTCTGTTGATCCGGTAGATTTACAGGCATTCACCATAGATCCAGACAAGCGCATCATGAAATGATTGTCAATGATCTTCAGTAGATGCACTGTAGATTACCAACGAATCCAAAATCTATGAAGAATTCTGTAGATGATTAACCACAACTGTTCTTTTGTACATTAAACAGAAGGATCTCAATCGACCCTCATGTACTTCCTCTCTTCTGTCTGATTCATATCAATAAAGAAAAATTTTAATTTCCTGGAGTTTGAGTGTGTTTATATCTGTGAAGCAGATTGGATGTTGCAGTCAAGTCGACTGCTCGAGGAGCTCTTGGTTTGATGTTTGGTTTCTGTTGGATAATTGGCTGATGTGAAGATCAGAAAGAGAAGGAACATTCAGTGAGAGTCAGATATGATATTCTAGGGGTAAATTAACATGAACAAAGCAGGTAAAACCTGGCTCCTACATTACCCACAATGCCCCATGGATATCCAACAGTAGGGTGAGAGGTTCAGGTGTGTCAGCAGCTAATGTGGCCTGAGGCCTCGACCCTTCAGACAGCATCTCTATCATACAGAATGAGGACGTGGAGGAGGACAGAGGGAGGAGATTAAGAAGAGAAGGAAGCATAGAAGGAAAGTGGAGAGGTGGAGGAGGACAGACTAGGTTGATGAAGGAAAGAATAATTAATTATTCAATCAACAGCATCTCTGGTCCATACACCTGCTCTGATTGGACCCTGACAGCCCCGCTTCTCCTGGTTCCTCTGGTTCGTCTGTTCCCTCTGGTTCTCCTGGTTCTGTCTGTCTGGTGTATTTTCATGATGGAAACCTGCAGCTGGTTTTTGTTGATGAAACTGAAGCCGCCTCAGAGCTGCCTTAATGTTCGACAGGAAGTCTTTCTCTGTCATTTATCATGTTGTAAGCCTAAACAGAAACATGATGCTTATTAGTGCAAATAAGCAACATTCAAGTATATATAAATAAATCAGTAGCTAATAGTTATAAATTGGTATAAAATTACTTACAAGTTATGATAGAAATGCTTATCAAATTATAATTATTATGAAATCACCTAAACTAATTCTTACGGTATGATTGCTCACCAAACAAGTCTTCATTATAAGCGAAGTGTCTCTGACTATGATTACTGACTCTTAATTATTGAGTAAGAACACTTTGCTTTGTGTTTGAATGTGTAAGGGCTGCACCAAACTTAAAGTAAAGTATACAGTAAAATTGATTGTTATGACCTATATATATTTTTATTGCTCTTTTGCTCTCACAAAATATTTTAAAAATCAAAACAATGTTCAGTGTCATTGCCTTCGAGTTGTTACCGTAAACAGCGTGTTCTGTAACTTGAAACTTTTCACTGTGTATGTTTATGTTGGATATAGCCGATCTTTGGCGGGTTTGTGACGTCATGACGCACCAGCTCCAGCTGGACGTCACTGTGTTGGGTTAGTAATTGTTAGTTGGCTCAGAGGAACAGAGAGGTCCACTGGTGGCGGAGCTGCGTTTAACCCGCGATTAAACATTTTAAACCAATTTTTTCTGAACATTTGATTGAAGCAGCCGACAGTCGGCAGTCTTTACGGTTAACGGACACACCAAAAGAAGAACTATGTAGTGTTTTTCATCGCTGCCAGTATCTTTCTTCTCCGGCGGACAGAGACGGATTTGTTTCCTGGCTCAGGTTAGTCTGACCCTCGGCCTCTTCTGGGTGTCTGTTAGCTTCTGCTGCTAAAATCATCTGAACACACCGACACAAACACAGACAGCTTTACCATAAAATTACTTTTGTTCCTGTGAAACGTCGACACGCTGTTTTCTTTCCAGGCAGTTCCGTGTTTGTTAACCACGCAGGCTAGTCAGTTAGCCAGGTCTATAATGGCTCCAGACGGCCGCAGCTACTAGCATGCTAGTTGGCACAATAGCTAACAAAGTTGTTGACTTTTCTCTGAACTGGTTGTTTTTATTTAACTATGTTAAACTATCTCCCCTGGCAAATCTATCGGACTGAATCCTCATTTCATGTTGTTTTAAATGCTAAATGCTAACTGACACCAGAGAGCCTAGCTGTGTTAGCTGTCTTAGCTGCTAGCTCCAGACCACAGAAGTGCGCCGTGTTAGCTAGCCTAGCTGTTAGCTTCAGACTGCAGATTCAGCAGCTGTCCGTCAGTATCTCCCTTCGGGGCTGAACTGGTTCAGTCTGTTTCAAGATGTCTGCAGTGTGTCTTCCTGGTCTCAGCTGCAGCTTAGCACAGCAGGTTAGCGATGCACACCGCTGCAGGACCAGCTCAGATCTGCTGGGAGGAGGGCTGAGAAATCCGTATTTGTGATCAAACAAGTCCCGGCCCGAGAAAACACGAACACCCGGAGTGAAGACGCTGGCAGCAGACAGGCAGGTTTACTTCAACAGAAACCTAAGTGGTTAATTGATTTTTATTTGTGTATAACTCATTTATGTCTGTTTTCTATTGGATTAGCTGAGTATTAAACTGACTGTCCTGATTTTATGTGGCTCAGTAAGATGGATCCTGATACAGTCCACATGAACATCAGGATCCTGGTGTTGTGTCTGAACTTGGTTTTGATCAGACCCGATGTTGCTGGAGCTCCAGGATGTGGATCTCCCTGTTTCCATGACGACAGATTCCTCTTTATCTTCTCACATGTTCTCTTTGTTCTGCTTTCACTCATTCTGAGCTCAGGTGCTCCTCTCAGTCATCTGTTCATCACAAACATGTTCACAGCACAAGACGTTTATCCAGGTTCCTGTTCACAAGCTCAGAACATGCTGAAACAGGTTAGAGCTGGAACCTCCAGTCATTTACACAGTAACGTTACTGTATTAACTGTATTAATATTCGAACATTCGAATATTTAATCAATAAAGTGATTCATTGTTGATTACAGATACATATTCAGTTAAACCAGTTGATTAATTGACTTGGTCTCTGTGTTAGAGCATCGTGTCTGTTCACAGCAGGTCAGATGTGAGAAATGTGTTATTGCTTCTTGTGTTTGCTGATCACTTCCTGTTGTGGCGATCAGAGACTGTTTTATTGATCTGACCAGCGCTCAGCAGATGAGCCTGTAAATGCACTTTACTGCACTTTGACCTTTGTCCTGTGATGAACCAGCCAGCTCACACACACACAGACATAGACACTCTTTGGTTTGTCGTGTAGTAAATAAAGTGTTAAACGTCTCTTTGTTGAACATGAAGTGTTTTCTCTGAGTTAAAGGAAAAGACAAAAGCTGAAACACATCAGACTCTTTCAAGCAGAATCCGCCTGTATGTGTTTAGACTCACAGATCCAAAGTTTATTACCTTTAAATTAAACAAACAACTCTTTTGTTGTTGTCCTTTGTGAGGAACCTTTCACCTCCTTACAGTTTGATTTTTAATAAACATTTAACATCTTTACTCGACACACCTCAGGGATAATAATGAGAGGATATACCATGTTCAGTCTGAGGTCACCTGTTCATATTAAAACACTGATGTTTACACAAGCAGCTATCTCAGTCAACTCCTGCAAACCAACAGCCACAACGGAGCAGCGTTTGTGTGTGTGTAAGCTGTGGTGAGCAGTTAGCCCACAGCCTGTTTCTTTACCTGACGGCTTGTTCAAAGGGAAACATGTCTCAGACAGTGGAAACTGGGCGGTTGCTTGTTGTTGATGAAAACTGACAGAAGGTTTTTCAGCAGTGAGCTCGATTTGATTTCTGAACATCAGGAAGTGAATGTCTAACGTTTAACAGAGTTTTTATTAAATCATAAACCAAGCAGAGAGGCCAGTCACTGTGCAGACAGAAAACACATCTAGGAGGGTGTGTGCTGTGTGTGCGTGCTTGTGTGTGGGGTGGGGGTGTGTGTGTGGGTGTGTGGGTGTATTTGTATCCTGCTTAAAGTGAGAAACCAGTTTGGTTAGGTGCTTGAAGACACACTGTGTGTTTTTCTCTTAGATGATGTTTGTGCCGCAACCCTCAGACACACACACAGAGCAGTTTGGTGTGCTCCCAGAATGCTGTGTGGTTTGGGTATTGGAGGGTGTGGTCGTCTAGCTGAACCGGCTGAAACAAGCTTCAGACTGTTTAAGGCAAACTCAGCTACTTCTGCTGTTTCTTTCTGACCAATCACAGGCCCAGCTGGCCTGTAAACATGGTCACATGACTCAAACAGCTGGTGTCAGCCATAAAGACAAAGCTCTGGTGAGAAACATAGAAACATTAAATCCAGAATGGTTCAGATCTGAGCAGCAGAGGCTGAGACACCCTGAGTTTAGTCCAAACACCAGGTCCTAAATTTCCCATGATGCACCTGGACCTGAAGCTGTTTCATCTTTGTGGTTGTTTGAGTTTAGACTCATGAGTTTCTTTAATTACAGCCGTAGTGTCTGCTTCCCCGAGTGAGGGATTCTGGGTAATTGGTGCTTGGTTATTTGACAGAACCTGTCGAGTTTCTTTTAATACCCTGCTGGAGCCAGACGGGTGGAGTTAACCAATCAGGACCAAGTTTCTCTTGTGAATTTCTGTATTTGTCGAACGTTCCCAGAGCCGAGAAAAGTTCTAAACACTTAAATAGTTCAGAGCGACACTGCGCTCATGCATCATGATCCGTCACTGCAGGGGAGACCAGCCAGCAGGTCCAAACATCCCCAACAGGAAGCTGATGCATTAATACTTAAACCTTTACTCTGACCTCCACAGCAGGTACGGGTCCTCTTAGCATGTTAGTATTATGCTGCTGCTGTGGAGAATCTGCTCTGTGAGTGTGAGTGAACCTGCTTGGTGGTAACCATTAGCAACACACCCGCAGAGTGTGAGTGGCTGACACACGGCGTGGACACTGCAGACCTATTGATTACCTGCTTCCTTATATAGACACAAGGAGAGCGTTCTAGGAGCTGATTGGCTGGTTGACTCAGTCTTACACAAACACACACATGCTCTGAGTGTGTGCAGTGTAAGCAGAGTGTTTGTTTCTTCTGCTGTCACAAACTTTGCTGGATACTCTCAGGCGTTTGAATGAACAATGACATCACCAGTCATGTGACTGAAACAGCGAGGAAGAGGAGGCTATGACCTTCCTTGATGAAACGTCTCACTGGAGCTCTTTGATTAGACGTCGTCTCTTCTTCTGTGGTGGTTTGACAGCAGCTCCACCTGCTGTTTGTCTCACGGGGGTTCTCAGGTCAGACCTGATCAGGGTGAAACTGGACCGGAGGCAGAGATGAAGGACTCTGAGTTGACCTGATAAGACAACTCACTGCATGTTGCTGCAACATGTTGCTGCTTGTTCCAGCATGTATCAGTGCTATTTCCTGTCCAGTTGTTAAGTGAACTGATGGTTTTATGGTTGTGACAGATGTGTTTTCTCATCAATATGTGTGTGTGCGTGTGTGTCCTCAGGGATTGTTGGAGGAGGCACAGTGAAGTCTGAGAGATGTGAGGCTGAAGGATCAGAGGAGCAGTCACTCAAACCAGGACCACGCCCCCAGCAGCAGCAGCCAATCAGCACGCAGCCTGCAGGTAAGCCTGATATGTGTCAGAGGAGTGTGAGGAGTTATTTTGAGCCTCGTGGCGTCTGGTTCGCCGGCGTTTGGATGTTTTTGACACGTGAGCGAGTTCAGATGTTTGTGTAAACGGAGACTGTCATCTTTACATTTAGGGAGGCAAAGACATGATCCAAGCAGTCACACACTTTCAGTCCTCAGATTCACAAACCTGCAGCGTGACAATGACATCACTGATGATGTAACAGGATGAGGTAACCGTACATGAATTGAGTCATGGTTGTTACACAATTGCACCCCGGCTGTGTGTCTCCATGAAGCCCCGAACTCACAAGTGACTGAGGCTGAAGCTGCAGATGAAACTGAAACAGACAACAAACACACAATCAATCAGACAAACAGACAATCAGACAGACAAACAGACAATCAGACAGACAGACTCTGAAACAAAGACTGTCGACTTTTGTTTTAACTGAATCTTTAAACGCTGAGTTTTCAGAGCGGCAGCAGCTGCAGGCGAGGCCTCGTCACTGCGACTGGGAACAATTAAGATTACACAACCTGCAGTGAGGCGGCCAATCAGAGCCAGAGACTCTGTTACATAAACACTGAGTGCACAGAGGTCAGAGGTCGTCTCACACACACACACACAGCTGTCTGCAGCCAGATGTGCCAAACACTGGATTACAACACAGTTACAGTGTGTGTCTGTGTGCAGCAGTGTGTTACAGTGTGTGTTGGTGTCTCAAGGAAATTGAATCAAACGCAACTGGACTTTAGCTTGGACGCTTAGTCCAGCCTAGGCTAGTCCAGCCTAGGCTAGTCCAGCCTAGGCCGATGAGCATGAACTGATGAAGCCTCTTGGATGAGAGGCGAAACGTCTTCAAAGACATATAAGTCCAGTTGTGTTCGATTCAATTTCCTAACTATGACCTGGATGAATGAGAATATCCACAGGCTTGTGTGTTGGTGTGTGTTACAGTGTGTGTTGGTGTGTGTCTGTGTGCATCAGTGTGTTACAGCGTGTTACGGTGTGCAGGTGCGTGCTCCACCCTCACCTCCACCAGCTGTTTCTGAAATGAACCAGTTTGTATCCAAACACCCCCCACTCCCCCCACTACCAGGTGGAGGGGGATCAGCTGACCTTGTCAGGTTGCATGTGATTGGACACATTCTTTAAGGTTTCAGTCGGGTTCGTTCATGGTGTGTTTGTGAAAACTGAGAGCAGACAGCTGACGTAATGCTGCTGCTGTGTGTGTGTGTGTGTGTGTGTGTGTGTGTGTGTGTGTGTGTCACATGATGTTATGCTGTAGTTAAAATGTTTCTGCACATGTCTGTACATGTGTTGGAAGGCAAACAGGATGTGATTGGCTGAGACAGCTGTCAATCTAAGCTACAACACTGGATGACAGTCTTTACTCAAGGGTCACTTACACATTTTTCCCAGTGCTGCAGTCTCTCTGCTGCAGTTGAAAGCTCAGGAAAACTCCAGTAAGGCGATTTTGAGCAACGTGTGTTTCATCCAACCTGATGGTTTCAGCCTGTCTGACTCAAAAACAGCAGAAACACAGCTGTGGTCTCTGGGCCTCAGCTGTCTCCTGCCAGCAACATTAGCCACGCTGTTTGTGAGGTCACAGCCGCCTGGCTGCAATAAATATAACACAGACACTGTGTGAACACACCTGAGGAGGCTGCTACATGCTACATGCTAGCAGCTCCGCGGTAATGTGTTGATGGTCCAGACTTTTGATATTTAGCCTCTGAGTTCAGCATGTTAGCGTGTTAAACTGCAGGAAACACGGCTGCAGCTGACACACATTGACCTGATAAGAGGATGCACACGAACAGGAGGAGGAAACAGGAGCTGAAGCGCGTGTGTGTGTGTGTTTTTACCAGTTACCAGTCTGTTGTCTCTGGTATGTTAGCATGTTAGCATGCTAACACTTGCTAACCTCTCTCTCTCTCTCCCTCTCTCAGGACCATCATGCACCTGAAGTCGTACCCGAAGCTCGTGCGCTCAGAGTTGCGTCTGGATGCAGCCGGTGTCCAGACATTGTCCCAACAGAGCAGCCTGTTTATGAGTCAGCAGGGGGCGCTGCTGAGGACCAGCTGCAGTAACCATGGCAACATCAGCACCAGCCGCCTCCCATTCAGCGTCATCTCCACCAACACGCTCCGATGCAGCAACACAGCAAACAACAACATCAGCGGCAGCATGACATCGCATCGACTGAAGGTGTCGCCTGGCACCACTCCGCCGCTCCTCCCTCCCTCACCGGGCTATGAGAATGACACGCTGAGACTGTACCAGACCACAGCGGGGGACGCCGATGCCCCCCTGGACATTTGGACCGTCATCAAGCCTGGACACGTCCGTGAGAAGATTGCCATCTTTGCTTCAGGTGGAGGGCGGACCAACAGCACCATGGACAGCGAACACACCTCAACCAGCAGCCTTGGCAGTCGGGACAGGACGCCGTCAGTGTGCACAAACCACGCCACTGTGTCGGGGCCATTACGAGCTGTGAAGGCAAAGGGAAGCTGGGAGGAAACTGGCAGCGCCAAACGGCGACGCAGGTCAGGACACAGCCAGAGCCAGCAGGACCAGAGGACCCAGGTCCTGGACTCACAGCCACACACCCACAGACCGTCTCTACAGCACCCGGACTCGGCTCTGCAGTCATGTGACAGTCGGGCTGCAGGTGGGGCTGTGACGGCAGCAGAGGAGGAGGAGCAGAAGGTGTCGGTGGTGGAGATGGTGGCGTTCCTGGAGCAGAGGGTCAGCGAGCAGCAGCTGGACTCAAAACCTCTGCTCACCCTCCAGAGGAGCTCCACCACCATCACGCTGTCCAGAGCCCCGCCCACTGAGGTCAGGGGGGAGGAGCCAGAGAGCATCAAGGTGTCAGATATGGTGGCAAGGCTGGAGTCCGAATGTCTGAAGAGGAGAACAGAGGGAGATCTGTCGAGGAGCAACAGTCTGAGGAGGATGGTAGGACGAGTCCTGCTTGCCACCGGGGACCAGGGCTCCACCCCCTGCCAACCCACATCATCAGTGACATCATCAGTGACTTCACCTTCATCATCATCAGTGCTGGGAGCTCAGAGTGCAAGCAGGGAGACAACCAGCTGCTCAGAAACACCAAGGATGGAGACACCTGCCCCAGCTCTGACTACGCCCCCCTCACCTGACCTGACCACGCCCCCCTCCCCTCCCTCAGGTGAGGCTGCAGTGAAGGGTCAGGAGGTCAGAGCTGCCAGGGGTGTGGAGACAAGAAACACTGAGACTCTGACACAGGCCCCACCCCCTCAGTGTGAGGAGGCGGAGCCTGTACCAGGCCTGTTGTTTCTGGCCCCACCCACTGCCTCCTCAGACACTTCTCCCCCCACAGACTCCACTTCTCCCCCCACAGACTCCACCTCTCCCCTGTGCCACAGAATGACCTTTGACCTGGACCGTGCCCCCCCTCAGCCCCGCTCCTCTCCTGCTCGCTGTGACTCTGGCAGCCAATCAGAGAAGAGGAGAAATGCTGACGGAGCGATGGAGGTCGGTGGAGCGACTCCAGACTCTGCCGCCGTGCCTCTGAGCCGCCATGTGTCGGTGTCGCAGGACTTCCTGGAGATGCGTCAGCGGCTTCAGCAGCTGCTGGAGCCCCAGCCGTACCTGGCTGTGCTGCCACATCACCTGCTGGTCAAGATCTTCCTGCTGTTGCCAACACAGAGCCTCGCCGCGCTCAAGTGCACCTGCCACTACTTCAAGTTCATCATCGACAACTATGGCGTGCGGCCTGCCGACTCGCTCTGGGTGTCCGACCCCCGTTACCGTGACGACCCCTGCAAACAGTGCAAGAAGCGATATGGTCGCGGCGACGTGTCGCTGTGCCGCTGGCACCACAAGCCGTACTGCCAGGCGTTGCCCTATGGCCCCGGATACTGGATGTGTTGCCACGGCGCCCACAGGGACACGCCAGGCTGCAATGTGGGTCTCCATGACAACCGCTGGGTGCCGGCGTTCCACAGCATCAACGTGCCGATCTACAGGAGGAACTGCAACAACAACTGACTGACTGTGTGTGTGTTCGTGTGTATGTGTGAGAAACAGGTCACTGATGATGATGATGATGTAACCGTCAGCTGCTCCCATGATGCAACAGCAGGTCACATTTACCTTTGAACAAACAGGAACACGTTTAATTTCACAAAGAAGCATCAAAGACTCGTTGAGCTCGTTATGATTTTACTTAATGAGTTTCTGTTAGTGTTGACCACGGCTGTGCGGCGCCCTCTGCTGCTCACACACCTCCTCACAGCCTCCATCAGCTTCCTGTTAGGTGTTCGTTAACATGCCCTCATTACTGATGAGCAGCAGCTGGAGGGATGAAGTGTCCCAACCAGGACTCTTCTTCTTCTGTGCCTGTGCCTGTTTCACTGTTGCTCGGCAACAACAGAAACTGATCAAATGTTATAATGTTAATTATCCTGTTCTCCATCCAGCTGAGTCAGACAGGTCAGATGGTCACATGTTGTCCAGACACGCTGCTGTAGTTCAACTGAGCAGCTTTACTCCATTAATCATGTGACCTGTCTGAACCAATGAGCAGCAGTCTGGTTTGGTCATCATCGCAAAAATAAGTTAATAAGTTGATAATTAATTAACTGATTGATTGTGCAGCATTGAGTCGATGCTAACGTGCACATCTGGACTTAACGATCACAACATCATCAGCATTAATAATGAGTTCATGTGAGGAGGCGGAGCTTCCGTGGCGCCATGTTTGGAGCAATAATGAATTGTTTATCTGCACCTTGTTTGTGTTTACATTGTACATAAATCATAAAGAGTTTATGAGTGTGTTCATTGATAATGTGAGTGATCAATCGGCGGCCGAGCGATAATCACCTGAAGCTCGACTCGTCAGCATCGTGTTGAAACAGGAAACATGGCCTTGAGTCTCGGAGACGATGCAATATCAGAAACGATAAAAGAATGGAAACGGCCTCAGAGTTTTTGTTTTTTAAGGTTTGTTGTTTTTCTGCTGGCTGGTTTTTGCTTTAATAAAGTACTTTCTCATCGGTTCTACCTGGGTTCAAACACCTGACTCCTGTTTTATTGTGTGACTGTGAAGGTTTCACCTGGTGGAATCACGTGTCAGTGAGTCATCAATCACCTGAAAATCATTTTCGTTTCCTCAGACAAGCCCGGAGCGGGCAAATGGCGACTCTATGTAGGTTCCAGTCCTGCTGCCATACAGGTGAGTCTTATCTGCTCATCTGGAACAAAGAGCTGCAGGATCAAAACTGACCGTCCTTTGATTTGTGTACAGAACATAGACTTAAACATAGATGAAACGTGCGATGACGGCGCAGGTGTCAGTTCATTCTCACTGCCTCACCTGCTGCACAGGTAAGCATGCCCTCTGTAAGTCACAACTGCTCCAACAGGCAGAACATCAAGCGTCTGCATTCAAGTTCTTTCAACAAACCTTTATTCAGTCTCTTCACACGTACAGTTGCACGGTTGCTGTGACATCATACAGCTGCTGTGATGTCACATTGACCCTGTGACCTTGGACAGCGTCTCCAGCAGCTGGAAGTAGTTGTACTTGATGTCGTACTCCATGTCGTACCAAAAGTTCACTGCAGCAGAGAAGAACAACAGCTGAAGGCCAATCAGAATCGACTGATCACAGGTTATTGATCATTGATCCTAACATCAGCGGGTATAACCTGATAAGCTGATCAGCGTGTGTGCTGATCAGTGTGTTCTGATCTCCGACTCTACAGAGGTCAGAAGCTGCTTTCTGAAACACATCACTCCTGCTGCTCCTCCTATGTGTGTGAGTGAGAGCTCACACTTGTCGTCAGTCTGTGGTGCATTCAGGTGCAGTGCTGGTACCTGCGATGCATCCATGCGACTGCTGGACATGGTGGAACCACAGTGATGGCAGGTACAGCATCTCTCCAGCCTTCACGCTGCAGTGGAGCGGCCGGGCGCCGCAGTACTGTGGGTACCGCTCCAGGTCGGGGTCCAGAGGGTCCAGGGGGATCCACGGGACCTGACAGGGAGTCAGGCAGAACCACTGTGATTTCAATCCAACAAGGAGCGCTGAGAGTTACAGGCGACACCTGAACGCACCTTCTCAGAGTTGCTCTGATCGATGACCTCAAACTCACCGTCGTCCCGCTGACGGTAAACCGCCGGCTGGTACCAACCTGACAGATACACATGGGTACCATGGTTACTGAGGAATATGAGTGGTGGTTACTATGGTAACAAAGGGATGGCAAGTGGTTACTGTACTAAACTGCATGTGGGTACTATGGGTACAGTAGTGGGCTGAGAGTGGTTGCCATGGTTACCGTAGGGGATGAAGGGTCGGTCTGTTGGCGGCAGCAGGATGAAGTCCTTCTCTCCAGATATCACACAGTACAGGTTCTCATAGTGGTCTTTGTGCACTGAAACAGAAGAACAACAAACACACTCGCACACACTCAACCCACGCAGCCTGACGTGTGGTGTTCAGGTCTTACTGGACGTGATGGCGCTCGCCTCTCCCAGCCAGAAGTTGACAGCGTCCGGTGACTTTCCTAAAAACAGAAACAAGATTCATGACGATAAGACCAGTGGAGAGAAAACACACCTCGGTTCTCAGGTTCAATAAAGAACAACATGATAAAACTGACCGTGAAACGACGCCATCCGTGACGTGGGAACAGGGCGCTGCAGACGGCTGCAGTTACCCTCCCCGCCGCCGGCGGCAGCAGCGAGCTCCGTGCGCCATCTTGAATTTTCGAAAGGCGCCTTCCCAGTAAACAAACCTGGGCGCGAACAGGCGTAGTTCACGGTTTCTGCGCTCCGCTCGGTCCGCAGCAGAGAAACGGGACTTTAAACCCGCGGCTTCGGGTTCTGTCGGTTTGCTACCTCACCCCGACCCGAAGGACGCGTTTCTCTGTTTCGACTGTGTGCGGCACGTTTGTCAGAAGACAAAGAAATGCGGTAAGCGGCGGGTGTATGTGGACCCTGACGCGCTCTCCAGCCTGGCCCCCGCGGCGTGTCCCGCATACCCCACTCCGCAACCACTCCGAGACTGAAAACCTCCCGCCGCCCCGCCGCGTACCCATCGCTCCGGTGTGCGCGCACCTGCGCAGAAAGAACTTCACTTGAACCGCCTGCTGCAGGTGTCCCGCTTCGGGGGAGGCTCTGATCAAAATGTGCGGGAAGATCACACAGAACTTTATTAACAAGAACAGAAACAATAAACTTAACAGCAGAATGATCTTGTTGAGGTGTAAATAATGAGGATGTTGGACAGAAACTCAGTGTGAGGTCGTCAGAGATGTGAAGTCATGACGTGAAAGTTCAAAGATAAACAATAAACAGGAAACAGTAAATGAATCAGGAGCTGAACGCTGTGATTGTGTTGACAGAGGAAGCAGCTGGTGAGCGACCTGAACAGGCCGTTCAGGAAGACCCTCCGCTCTCAGAGCCAACCCACCTCCTCATATTCAGATGCGCATGGATCTCACCAGAGTTCAGTTCCTGGACGTCAGACTCTTCAGATCATCTCGTCTTCTTCGTTCCTCTCAGGTGATGAGACAGACGCAGTTCTGCAGTGACGACTCCAAGAAGGTGGTGGCCTACAGCTTCACCTGGGTAAAGGTTCGGGTAAGATGATCTGTGACATCACTCGACTTTGAACCTGGTGCGTTTGCTGTTTAATGGAGGAGTCCCAGGTGTGTGCTGTAGGTGCTGCCTGCACCCAGGTGTTGTGCTGCAGAGTGAGGAAACACCTCTGAGTCGTGGGCATTCCACTTCGCTCGCAGAGGCTGGGTTAATTTCCATTACCTGTATGGAGCTCCAGTCAAAGTGGCGGAGCAGTCTATCTGTCACATAGATGAAAACAGCACGTATGCCCCATCACGTGACATCATCACTGACTCTTCTTCTCTCAGACGTTTGAGTCGTTGCAGTCGCTGAAAACCTTGGTGATGCCGACAACCTGACGGCGCTGAAGGGACCCAGAGGACAGGTGGTGAGACACATGAGCCAGCAGAGCACCATGGTGAGTCCACCTGTCCACCTGTGCAGGTGCTGCTGAGGTCACAGAGCCATGTCCTGATTGGTCCCCTTGGTCCACAGGTGAGTCTGGGCGCAGTGAAGCCTGACGCCTCGGCGGAGTCACGCGCTGTCACCTGTCACCTTGGGGACACTGTACCATATTCTGTACTGCGGTGACAAAACCCACAGCCAAGGTTCAGTGCCTGTGTTTGTGCCTGTGCATGTGTGTATACATGTACATGTGTGTAGCTGTGTGTGTGTGCCTGTGTGTTCAGGGAACTCTTGGTCACATCATCTTGCTGTTTCCCTTCAAGACGTTCAACAGCGCAGCCCGACACCACTTCCTCCACCTGTGTGACTTCATCATGGTGACATCATCGGGGGGATGCCACATCAGAGCAGCGTGTTTTGCACAGTGATGTTCATTTGACTCCTGGCAGCCATGTTGTCTCTGTTTGTTCTGGACTAAATAAAAACAAGTTAAAGAACACTCTGAGTCTGAGTCTGGGTCTCAGTCTGGGTCTGATGTTTTTATTTGAGGTCTGATTGCTGCAGTGTTTTTGTTTTTTGTTTGGCTGCAGCAGTAACAGTGATGAAAACACTGATTATTTTTCTGAGTGGTCAGATCTCCCTCAGCTGGTGTTTCCAGGTGTTTCCAGATGTGTGATGTCATCACTTCCTGATCAGCTGATTCTTATTGACGACTGATCGAGCTGTTTGTATCGATGATCAGCTGATTCTGATCAGTGATCAATCACCATCAAGGAGGAACTCCTGTCTGCAGGTGATGATCATGATGTTGATGCTCCGCTCAGTGCAGGTAGATGGGTGTGTGACAGGTGTTGGTCTGAGCATGCTCAGTAGCCCGAACTCACCGAGTGCAGTGCTCATCCAGGACACGTGAGGCTCCATGTCGTCAGTCAGTTCAGGAAGCTCATCGAGCAGGTTTGAGCTCTGCTTCTGCACATAGAAGACGCCGCAGGCCTGCACCTGCAGCACACACAGTGAGCACAGCACACGGTTCACACACAGTATACACACACACAGTACACAGAGTTAATTTTTAGTGAAGTATTCTGATCAGTTACTGAAAACATGCTAAACTTCGTGCAGAGTGTGTACAGAGTGTGTGTGTGTACTGAGTTCTCTCTCACCTTCCCCTCGATGATGTCGAGCACAGATGACAGACTCATCCGTCTCTCTTCAGGCATGACGAAGCGATCGCCACTGACGGCGTCAGCGTAGCCGTTAGGAGTCACAGCCACGCTGATGACCTTTGACCCCACCTTCTCCCTGCACACAGGAAATGGCGTGATCATCCATAGCAACAAAAGACATGACCACAGAACAAGAAGGTTGCAGGTGTGACGGGGGGTCCCTCACCTCAGGTACTCTGGGCTCCACCTCGACAGAGCTGGCCAATGGCTGAAGGCGTTGCGGATGACGCAGGGTTTGTTTGGACCAATCCAGTCGCGGTAGAACTGCAGCGGGTCAGGTGGTCCCTCAAGATAGGGCACTGATTGGTTCAGATACAGATCTGAAAGGAAGTCAATAACCGATCACTCTGACTGATCAGCTGACTCACCGCTGTGAGTTACACCGGTTGTACCTGTGCGTGGGTCAGTGCGTAGGACTGTACCTGTGCTGACGGTGTGTAGGGTTAAAGTAGTACTACTGCGACGTAATATTGGTATCGGCAGTAACAGCAAGTGACGTGTAGTGATGCTGTAGCGATAACACTGGCAGTATCAGTAGTACCTCCGTGGTACCGGCAGCACTCACCGTGAGCCTCCTGGGAGAACTTGGCCAGGCGTCTCTTCACAGAATCCATTTTGTTTCCTCTTCAACCGGAAATGCGTCACGGAGATGTTTATAAATTCCGGTTAGACATCTGATCAGAAATCAGTCAGAACATCTGCGATAATCGATCAGTGCTGCTGTCACGATTCAGCCGCCATGCTGCTCTGTTTATATCATGTGCGCATGCGCAGAGCTCCGTTTGTTCGGTGTTTAAAGTGCGCAGGTTTCCCCCTGCACGAGGGAGGAAGAACTGCAGCTGATTACTAACAACAACAATAATAATCAGAATAATAATCTGAGTGTTATTTATGTTTGTGTGAATCTTCATGTTTTTAGTTTCAGTCTGTTGATGTCAAACTAACAAATTTAATGATGCAGAAACAGGAGCCGTGATCACTGCAGCTGTGTGTGAGTGAGTGTTTGATGAGTTCAGATTGGATGCAGCTGTGCAGCTTTGCTTGGAAACAAGTCCTGGAAGGTCCTGGATCAGGTTCAGTCATGGATGAGTCGGCACTGGAACGATACTTTGATGACTCGATTGCAAATGTGAGTATGAGTCTGACTCGTTTGAACAGAACTTTATTGAGAGTCTGAGCGGCACTGACTCTGGGTCTGAGTCTGGTTTCAGCTTTGTTCTGGTTTCTCATGTCTGACACCTTCTGACCTGAAGCTGCAGAGGAAACATCACCCCTGAATCATTTTCAGGTTGGTAACTGACCTGTTGATTCTGTTTGTCTGAACGTTAAAGTTCCTGATTTGCTCTGAGTTCCTCAGAGTCTCAGCTCTGCTTGAGGCCGTTGCCGTGTTACAATCACGTTCGTCACTTCCTACTTTCTGATGTTTGACGATGAACTCAACTCTTCATCCTGAAGCTGTTTTCCTGCTGAGTTCTGCAGAAACCATCGCCACTCGCCACCCCCATCATCATCGTCTGTTTTCCTCCAGCAGGACTCTGGCTTCAGTCTGGGGGAGGAGCTGGGCCTCCAGAACCCCGCCCCCCCTCTGCACCACTGCTCCCTCCCGGTGAAGGCAGGGCCTGGCAGGGAGCCGGGCGACGAGCTTGACCTCAGCTTCCTCCCTGATGAGCTGAGCATGCAGGATGGGTCCAAGCGTCATGACAACGCAAGTATGACATCATCAACGTTCAGAGACATTTGTTGTATGTTTGTTTGCTGTCAGCTGATCCCGCCCATGTGACTCTGATGTGGCAGCTCTGGATGTGTCACAGGACAGCGCTGTCTGTCTGGACTACAACTCCCAGGATGCCTCAACAGCAGCAGCCAAGCAACAGGAGGGGTCGTACGCATCAGGCCTGGGAGCCTCGCCCTTCTGTCCCATGACCCCTATGACCCCCATGACCCCCATGACCCCTGTGACTGAGAGGTCAGGAATCATCCCACAGTTACAGTGAGTCACTGCCGAGTACACCGAGTACTGATACTGCACAAGTACTGCACCGAGTACTGATACTGCACAAGTACTGCACCGAGTACTGATACTGCACCAAGTACTGTGTGTGTCTGTCTGTGTGTCTCTGTGTGTGTGCAGGAACATTGTCTCCACGGTGAACCTCGGCTGTCCTCTGGATCTGAAGTTCATCGCTCTTCAAGCCAGAAATGCAGAGTACAACCCGAAGGTGCTGCTGTCGTGTCGTTGCCATGTCAACCAGTCACGTTTTTATTACCTGATCATGAAAAGTTAATGTGTGAAAACGACAGACATGGTCTGACGTATTGATCACTGATCAGTTCTGCTGTTTCAGCGTTTTGCTGCAGTCATCATGAGGATCCGGGAGCCGAGAACCACAGCGCTGATCTTCAGCTCAGGGAAGATGGTCTGCACAGGAGCCAAGAGGTCTGTCTGTCTGTCTCTCTGTCTGTCTGCCTGTCTGTCTCTGCCTGTCTGTCTCTCTGTCTGTCTGCCTGTCTGTCTCTCTGTCTGTCTGCCTGTCTGTCTCTCTGTCTGTCTGCCTGTCTGTCTCTCTGTCTGTCTGCCTGCCTGTCTGTTAACCTGCCTGCCTGCCTGTCTGTTAACCTGCCTGCCTGCCTGTCTGTTAACCTGCCTGCCTGCCTGTCGACCTGTCCTCACCTGTCTGCCTGTCTGTCTCTCTGTCTGTTAACCTGCCTGCCTGCCCGCCTGCCCACCCATCTTTGAGCACGTGCAGTGAGGAGCAGTCTCGGCTGGCAGCCAGGAAATACGCCCGTGTGGTGCAGAAACTGGGTTTCCCGGCTCGCTTCCTGGACTTTAAGATCCAGAACATGGTGGCGAGCTGCGACGTCTGCTTCCCCATCAGGTTGGAAGGGCTCGTCCTCACACACCAGCAGTTCAGCAGGTACACACCCGTGCAGCTAGCTTAGCTTAGCACAAAGACTGGAGGCAGGGGGAAACCGTTAGCCTAGCTGCATCACAGAGACAACAGGCTAACAGACAGATGGGTTAACAGAGAGACAGACAGACAGTTTAACAGACAGGCAGGCAGGCAGGCAGGCAGACAGATAGGTTAACAGACAGACAGGCTGAGAGACAGACAGTCATCTAATGAGCTGTGTTATACTGATTGTAACCGTTACAATAAAAGCTGCTGTTTGTTTGTTTGTTTGATTGTTTGTGCTCAGTTATGAACCTGAACTGTTTCCGGGTCTCATCTATCGTATGGTGAAGCCTCGGATCGTGCTGCTGATCTTTGTCTCTGGGAAAGTTGTCCTGACTGGTAATGAGCCAACATGGCCGCTCACTGACTCTGGCAAACTCTGACCTCCTTTGTGACGCTGACACCTGTTGTCTCTGGAAATGAACTGCAAATCTGCACGTCAGCAAAACATACAGCGGATAAATATGATACAGATTCATTTTGGCATCTGTATGATCATGAATATACACGTCAGCTGATTCATTATGAGATGAGTCCATTCACAGCTGTGTTAATAAAGTGGTGTGTTCAATTCCAGGAGCTAAAGAACGAGCTGAGATCTACGAAGCATTTGAGAACATTTACCCGATCCTGAGGGGCTTCAGGAAGCAGTGAGGCCGGCCTGTGATGTCACTTCCTGTTATGTAAATAGGGCTGTTTTACGTTGCTGTGGGTGGTGAGGGGCAGCTGTTCGTTCGAGTCTCTGTTGAAATTTCACCATCCTGAAAGAAAATAAATGAGTCATTTCCAAACCGAGTTTTAGTCTCCGGCTCTGAATCAGCTTCAGCACCAAACGTCCGCGGTCAAACAAATCATTGGTTATGGTCATGTGATCTGAAGTCTTTCCATTTCAGGTAAACAAACTGACTTACAGTCTATATCTTGACTCATTCTACTGTTTAAATGATTTGTGGAAACAAACCAAATCCTGAATTTCTTCAGTAATCGAAATCAATCATTTGTTTGTCATCACTTTTCTTTTTGTTTGTTTTGGCTGGACTGTGCTTCCGTAAACATGCAGACATGTTTGTTTTTGTTTCTTGTCCACGACTCTGTTCCGCCCACTCTGTTACGTCATCACATAAACAAACCGCCTGTCACGTTTTCAGAGGAAACCGGAAGTGGCGGACTCATCGTCTGCTCATCAAAACAAAAACATCGGTGTCAACTCGTCGTCGTCGCCTCCGCGGAGCGAGTGAACGTGTGACGGCGGCTTCGGTGGGAACCGGACCGGCCGCGGGTCAACATGGCGCCGTAGAGCACGAGACAGACGGCTGACTCCGGCTAGCTGCGGAAGAGTTCCCGTTACAGTAGCTGCTTAGCCCAGTTAGCCTGGTTAGCTTCGTTAGCTCTTAGCTCCGCTCCTCCATGGCGTCCTCAGCGGGACTCCCCCCGCTTGGCCAGGACCGCGCTGTTCCGTCCTCCGGCCTTCACTCCGGCGGGAGGCCGCCTCTCCGCCCCCATCACCACCATCACCACCATCCGGCTCTGTCCACCCCCGGCTGCGTGATGGTGGAGTCTGTGGACGACGCGGAGGGTCTGTACGTGGCCGTGGAGCGGTGCCCCCTCTGCAGCACGTCCCGCCGCAGGCTGACCTGTGCCCGGTGCGTGCAGGCCGGAGACTTCGTGTACTTTGACGGCAGGAACACTGAAAGGTGAAGTCCACGGAGCGGGGCGGTTCACTGCAGCCTCCGGCCCGTGTTTCACTTTCCCTTCACTGCCGACACCGAACTCCACAGACAGATTCGCACATTTTAAATCGGCCTCGTGTTTTACGCAAACATTCAGCACACATTCGCTGATATGAGTAAATAACATTAAACCACGAGCCCCTCTACAGTTCGGCATCAATTAGACTCTTTAATGACTAATGAACATTAATCCCAGCGAGTCCTGAGTGTCGATCACCGGGCAGGTGCATAGGTGCAAAACGTCCGCATTTTGTCCACACAGTGACTCACATGTGTAACACATTCATGCCGAATTGTGAAGGTTATTCTGATCTTAAGTATATATATTTTCTGTTTTATATTTTGTCTTTTTATCACTTAAAGTCGGTGTTAATTCATTAACATACGGTTTTATACACAGGTTTCACTTGCTGGCGTCAGATCCACCCGCTCATACCAACAAATTCAATTTGATCCGGAAAATATCCGATAAAACCTGCCTCAGACCTGGAACATGTCTGATATCAAACATGTTACTATGATAAGCTAAACTTCACTGAGTCACTGTCAGTCCGTGCTAACAGTTAGCATTAGCATTAACGGCTAACTTACTCTCAGATCTGTCGCTGAGTGTCCTGGTGTTTATTCAGCTGCCCGCTGCAGTTACACAACACGTGGACACCCGAAATAACTTTGACCTCATAGTTTAGAAGTCAGACTCGTGTGTGGTGGTGGGTGAGTTGGGGGGGGGGGGTCCACAAACACCTGTGCAGCTGCTCAGCTGCAGGTTAATGCATCTGATCCGACGGTTGTTGATGTTTGTAGATACGCTGAGAAGCTGGAGCGTCTGAAGAAGCTGAAGGAGGAGAAGGAGCAGCTACAGCAGAGGTATCTCACACACACACACACACACTGAGCAGTGTAACCATCACCTCACGGACTGCTGTGGATGTTAAACTCGTATATAAACAGTCAACGCAGTCAGCTGACCGGGTTGATGTGTGTGCACAGGGTCATCAGGGCAATGGACAGGAAGCTACAGGCGGACGAGATGGTGAGTTCAGTCCTGAGACCGACCTCAGACCGGATCAGACCACAGCTGACCTGTTGGTTCACACCTGAGTCGATGTCCAATAGGCAGCCTTTGACGTCAGAGTCAGGTTTCCTGTTGGTCACCTGAGCTTTGCTTTTTGGGTCGTGTGACTTATAGAATGAACTGTGATTGGACGCGCTGCATGCTCACAGCTAAAGTCGTAATTAGTTGTGATAACGATGTGAGAGCTGCTGACTGAAGCTGCTGTTTCCTCAGAAATGGAAGATCATGTCGTGCAAGATGAAGATCGAGCAGCTAAAGGAGGCAGTCGCCGCCGACAACGAGGAGGTGAAGAGCGGTGAGTGTATTTCTCTGAAGGCTCTGTTCAGGTTCTGTGTATCTGCTCCTCGCTCATCCTCCTGCTCCTCCTGCTCCTCTTGCTCCTCCTGCAGACAGAGACCTCCTTCTGCGCTCTCAGGAGGAGAGTCAGCGGCTACAGCGCCGCGCTGGACGCCACCAGGAGAAGCGCGATAAAATTGAGCGCCACAACCGTCGACTGGGGGAGCTGCTGGAGAGACGCAGCCACGAACTTCAGAGCAGACTGAGTCAGCTGGCAGCGCTGAGACGGGAACACATCCTGGAGCTGAGCACACACATCTTCCACACACAGGAGGAGAAACAGGGCAGCAGGTCACACACACACACACACACACATCGAGAGACACACACTGAGGGAGACACACAGACACTCACAGACACACACACACACAGGAGAATTGATTGATTGGTTGATTTGTAACAACAGACACTGTGTGAGGAGGAAGAGCATTAACGAGTCCTTTGCCCCTGCGTTTGTCCCTCAGAGACCCCGCCGACATTGTGGCGGAGTGCGACCCGGCACTGACCTCCAGCACAGTGAGCGAGCTGGCGGAGGCTCGGAGGACCACCTACCTGTCAGGGCGCTGGATCTGGGACGACCAGAACGGAGAGACCAGTATCAGCATCACCGGCCCCCCCGTCACCCTGCCCAGCAACGGAGACTGCTCCGCCTACTACAGCTGGGTGGAGGAGAAAAGCACCAATCAGGGTCCAGGTGAGGAGGGAGGGGTGGGGCTTCAGCACCAGGAAGTACTCGCATCATTACCTGCATAAAAGTATTAATGTAGTTAGAGTATTCAGAGTAAAAGTAATCAGAGTACTCTGTCCTCAGAGCTGGACCACATCAACCCAGCTCACACCATCAGCGCCGCCCTCTGTTACTCCACCCAGCTTGTCACCATCCTGTCGCACATCCTGGACGTCAACCTGCCCAAGAAGCTCTGCAACAGGTGAGACAGGAAGTGGCTGCTGCTGCATTCACTGACGGAGTGGCTTCAGGAAAACACAGGACCTAGTGTGTGTTGAATGTGTGTATGTTTGTGTGTTTAACGTGTGTGTGTATGTGTGTGTGTTTGTTCCTCAGCGAGTTCTGTGGAGACAACCTGAGCCGATACCGTTTCACCAGAGCCCTGAACAAGCTGAACACCAACATCCTGCACCTGTGCTTCTCCCAGGTAACACACACAGAGACACACAAAGACACACACAGAGACCCACAGAGACACACACAGAGAGAGACACACACAGCGACACACACACAGCGACAGAGACACACAAAGACACCCCTAGAGACACACACAGAGACACACACACAGAGAGAGACACACAAAGACACACAGAGACACACAAAGACACCCACAGAGACACACACACACACACCCACAGAGACAGACACACACACACATTTCACACTCACTGATGATGCAGAACTTTAATATATTGTGTGTCTCTGTGTGTGTGCAGCATGTGGACAGTGAGAAGCTCCACCCTCACCATACTCTGAGGAACATCATGTTTCTGGTTTCCCCCGACAACAAAAACCTGGGCAGGTAAGAAACACCTGTCTGTCTGTCTGCATGACTGTCTCTCTGTCACTCTGTCACTCTGTCTGCCTGTCTGCCTGCCTGTCTGCCACTCTGTCTGTCTGTCTCTCTTTGGTCCTGATCCTGGTACTGGTTCTGGTCCTGATCCAGGACAGGTCCATTCGAGGTGAGCGCTGACCTGGAGGAGTCAATGGAGTTCGTGGAGCCGGAGGCGGCGGGGCCAGCGGAGGAGAGCGGGGACGAGGCGGTGACAGACGAGGAGACGGACCTCGGGACGGACTGGGAGACGGTTCCCAGTCCACGATTCTGTGACATCCCATCACAGGTAGCAGCACCTGGAACACCTGGTCCAGGTTCAGGTCTCCCTCAACATCTAATGTCACAATCAATAAATAAGTTTACAGTAGGAACCATGTGACATCTAACACCCCTCTCCCTTCCCCTCGGCCCTTTCCTGCAGTCCATGGATCTTTCCCAGAGTGCATTGCAGGTCTCGCAGCCCTCTGCCAACACTGGAGGGATGATCTCATCGGCTGCCGCCTCCGTCACTTCCTGGTTCAGAGCATACACCGGTCAGCGCTGATCACAGGGGACCAGAACCAGGTCTGAACTGGTCTGTACCGGTCTGGACAGAACTGAAGATCTGCAGGTGAACAGCCAGTCACAGCTGCACACCTGAGTCAGACTGTGGATCTTCAGTCTGAAGCGTCCGTCGCTCAGCTCTTTGTTTACTCTGTGTCCTCAGAGTGACGTCGTGTTGATCAGTAAACAAACTGAGAAGCAGAGTGAGACGTCTGTCTGCGAGAGGATCTCTGCACAGCCCACACACACACACACACACACACACAGATCAGTCAGATTATTGATTATTGAATATTCTTAATGTTATTAGAGTAAACAATTTACTCCCAGTAGACATGTTCATTAAATGTTTGTTTACAGCTGAGAGACAGGTGGCCTGTCTCTCTCTCTGCCTGTCTCTCGCTCTCTCTCTCTGTTTGTTTCACCACAAAGGGAAGTTGTTGTTATGTTTGTTTGTTTGTTTTGATGACGGAGCCTTGGGTTCAGAAGGAAACAGGAAATAAACGGATGTTGCTGTAACTGTATCTGTAACCATAGTTGATGAACGGTTGCCATGGCGATAATGAACCCTGTTTGCAAGCCTGAACAGGGAGACCATGACAGGAAACTGACTGAACCTGAAGAGAAGGACTTCCTGTCGGACGAGGCCTCGGGTGTGTGTGGAGCGAGCAATGACATCACAGCTGCTTCTTCCTGTTTCAGGAACACGTGTGAATTTTCTCTGTTGCCATAAAAAAATAAAATCCTGTTTTTCTCTTTTCTACAAAGTTTCTGACTGTTACTGACTCAGAGTCGGGCTGAAAGTAACTTTTTGCCAAATACATCTGAACTGTACTTTTACTCCATTACTTTTGCTCAATTACATTCCTCAGACAGCTGTAGTTACTCTGTAAACTCAGCGATTGATCAGTGTATCAACAGGACGTCATTGACCAGCTGATCTGATGATGCTGCACTGATGTTTCCTCTGAGCTCCGTTCTGATTGGTCGGAGTGGACAAACATTGTCACCATGTTTCTCTGTTTTTACAAACAATCAACAGATTGAAACAGCAGGAGCACAAAGAAACAATGGTGAACTCTGTGTCAATAGTCCCGCAGGAGGTATTTGCAGTAAAGTATCCGAGCACCTCTGACGTTTGGAGCTCTGTGATTGGTCCTCAGCAGTGCGTTGACAGAGGTCAGTATCAGGAACGTGATGTAATCCGCTTGTTTCTCATTCAGATTTAAACTCTAGCGAAGCACAGCAGTGTGCACGCTCACGTGCACGTGAGAGTTTAGTGTCTGTGTGGCTCTTTGTGCTGGTCAGTGTGTGAGCTGCAGATTAGCGTGTCAACTATGTTCGGTATGCAGTGCTGCAGCAGCTGAGGCCGCCAAGGAGCCATGGACACAGGGCATGAGACTGAAGCAACGTAAACACGATGTAAACAATGTAAACATAATGTGAACAAACACGAGTCAAACAAATGAAAGCAGAAGAATGAAGAACAGGAAGTCGGCACAGATTGAACTGAAACTCTGCGTCGGTTTGTTTGGACTCTGGGGACAGGACCCAGACCAGAACCCAGACCTGATCTGAGCTGCAGACCAGTTCTGTTTCCTGAACCAACATTTTAAAGTTGGTTCTTTAGAGTCTGGGTCGGTGCAAACAGATGATGTGGACTCATGGTCTCTGCTGGTCTTGGTGATTCTGGATCAGAAAATAAATGGGTTCTTTTGATCCGGATCAAACCAAAGTCCTGAGATGCTCCTGAGATGACAAACATAATGCTGAACTTTGACTTTTAATCTGAGTCCGTTTCACCTGCTCCTCACACCTGCTCCTCACACCTGCTGATGTCATCAGTCACCTGCTGATGTCATCGTTCACCTTTTAATAAACCTGTTTACAGGGTCGTGTCAGAGGAACTCATTATGACATGAAACAGATCTGAACATTGGTTTAAACCCAATGCGAACAGAGTTAAGCTGACGTGTCTGAGTCACAGATGAACTCCTGGCTTTTTTTGTCATTAATCAATTGATCGGATTGATCAGAAAATGTGATTTATTGATTGTGTCAGTTGGTCATCCTCTGTGAAGCAGGAACAGCTGGTTTCATCTAACCAGTCACTGCGATGGTCCACCAGACGACGATAAACTGACATTAAACTCAGCAGTTGGGTCTCGACTTGTTCACTCACCCTCTTATGACCCTGATGATCCTGAAGGCAACACTGAGGTCAAGCATTGAGTGGCTCAAAGACCAGGAAGTAAATTGATGCACAAACAGTCGTTATAGAAAATTAAAACGAATTAAGAAATGACGATTTGTCTGATTGAGTTTTTATCGGAGGAAGGAAACAGACTCGCTGCTGCCTTCACAGAGATTAGTGTGTGTGTGTGTGTGTGTGTGTGTGTGTGTGTGTATATAAGCTCTTGGTCTTTGGTTCAGCAGCAGGTTTTGGTTTCAGGATGAAGTCTGCTCAGTTTCTGCTCCTGTTCCTCTGTTTGTCTCTAGCTGTCAGTCAGGAACAGCTCCGGGTGGACAGGGTCAGGACAGGTTTGGAGGATGGGGTCAGGACGGGTTTGGAGGACAGGGTTTGGGGGGCTGACATGACTCCAGAGCTCCCGGTCCTCTGGGATGAGCTGTGGGGTTTGAAGGAGCTGGTCCTGAGCCTGAAAGCAGTGGAGGTGGAGCAGCGTCAGGCCCTGAGGAGCATGGAGAGCCGGCTGAGGGATGGAGAGGTGGAGGCTGAGCAGCAGCGACGCAGCCTGGACGGCCTGGAGGAGATGGTGGTCCAGCTGAGGGAGGAGCTGAGGAGCACTCAGGTGAAGACGGAGGCCGACAGGAAGCTACTGATGGATTCGAATTCAGACCTGAGGAGGAAGGTGGAGGAGCTGGATGAGCAGATCAGAGGTGGGTCAGCACAGGTATCACTGACTGCATGCTAGCAGCTAAAGTTAACATTAGCATGCTAACATGCTCACAATGCTTTTAGTTTAGCATGTTTAGCCAGCTAACATTGGATCCAGCTGAGGCTTTTGTTGTGTTTGTTGCTTGTTTTGTTGTATTTTGGGCGTCCAGCTCGAGCAGTAGAGGTTTCGGCTGACGTGTCAACTCTACGGTCCAGACTGAACTCCAGCGAGATCTCTGTGGACGAGCTGAAGAAGAAGAACTCAGGTGAAGCAGCTGATTCACACACACACACACACATAGGCGCTTCAACTCCACAGTTTCTCAGTCTGAGCACCCATCGCTTCAACTTCAGCTTCAGCTGCTTGCACATCTTACTCAAACTTTCACACTTTAACTACTTTCAGTCAGAAACCGACTCTGTAATCCTGTCAGTGACGGTTGATTCTTCATCATCAGATCTGATTGTTTGAGTTCTGGTGAAGTTTTTCTGACAATGGGCATGAACAGATCCTGAGGAACACCAGGAGTTACTGAGGGTTCCAGCATCGTGAGGAGATCTTTGGTCTGAAGGAACCAAACTGTCACAAACACTTTTAATCACAAAAGAGATGAAGCGATCTTCTCAGGAACCTTGGTAGCAGTCTCACACCAGTTTGGCCACAGGTGCATCTCTGGTTGCCGTGGTAACACTGCGCTGGTGTCTCCACAGCACTAGCGGCGGAGCTGCCATTCCTGCAGACAAGACTGAGGGCGAGCGAGAGCACCGTGGAGCAGCTGAGGAGGAAGTGTGCAGGTCATCATCATCATCAGATCTCCTGTGTTTGACGTTTAAGCTGAGTGCTGTGGTCTGACGGCGCCCCCTGTGGCCGCAGTCAGGACCAGCTAATGTTTGAGGCTGCTGAGTGTGGTGTGTGTTTCAGTGCTGGCGGTCAGACTGTGCAACACAGAGACTCTGATGGAAGAGCTGATGAAGCAGAGCTCAGGTCAGATTCATCAACACTGACCAACATAAAATGCAGCTGTAATTCACAATCACATCCGCTCATCATCATGATCAGCTGCCTCACTTCAGAGTGAACCTCAGAAAACTGTGAAAACTGATTTATAACTGATATTAGTTATTGAATACAGTGTCAACGTTAACAGACTTTATGCTGGTCATTTCCCAGAATTCCTGGCATCCAACAGTTCGTCTGAAGCGTCGGAGACTCAACTGAACGTCCGTCTGCAGGAGCTGCACACAAACACACAGGGTGACTGAACTGATCAATCCATTGATAATCAATCATTCTCACTGTTGTTGACACTACAAGGCCTCATCTCTGATGTCGTGAATGACTAATCAATAATCAGTCATTTATCAATCAATCAATCAATCTATTCTGATTTCAGTTCTGCAGAATCAGCTGAATTCACTGCTGAACGCTTCTGCTGAGAGAGAGGAACTCCGACTTGTTCGAGGTCTTCCATCGTTTGTTTGTTTGTTTGTTGGGTTGTTTGTTTGTTTGTTCTTTCAGTGTCTTCACTTATTTTAAATGTAACTTTGATTTGATTGCTTTATTGATTTCAGATCAGGTATCAGAGATCAGCAGCAGATTGAACTCCAGCCAGCTTCACCTGGAGGAGCTGAAGAGAAACTCTGCAGGAAGGTCACATGACACACAGGTCACATGACACAATGATGTCAGTTGCATGGTTTTAAAATGTGTTTTTGTGTTTTCAGGTGAGTGGAGTCAACTGAGGTCTGCAGAGAGACGAGTGGATGAGTTGAAGTCAGGTGAGAAACACCTGGACTCATCAAACGTGTTTGTGTGTGTTTTAGTGTCAAAGAAGTTTTAAACATGTTAAAGTCATATTTTTCCCTTTCAATCAGTTGAAGTATCAGCAGTTTCTGTCTGAACCTGTTTTCAGCTCTGGAGGTCAGACTGAGATCTACTGAGACACAGCTACAGCATCTGGAGACAGAAAACTCAGGTAACTCAGTGAAACCGGTTAATAATGTTGAAACTGCTAATAATGTTAAAATGGTTTACAGTGTTTGAAATGGTTAATTATTTTTACAACTATAAATAATGTTTACAACTGTTAATAACGTTAATAACATATGAATTTCTCTTTTTTTAAATATAAAAAACTGTTGATATATTTTGAAAAGATTAATGTTTAAAACTGTTAATAATTTGTGAAATTGTTCAAATGTTGAAAAAATATTTCAAATTTTAATAATAAAAATGTGAATAATGTTTAAACTGGTAATAAAGTTTAAACTGGTAACAGTGTTTAAACTGTTAATAAAGTTTGAAACTGTGAAAAAAGTATAAAAACTCTTGATAATATTTGAAACTGTTAATATTAAAATCTGTTAAACATGTGAAATTGTTGAAATGTTTTTAAGTGTTAATATTTTTACAACTGCTAAAAATCTTAAGAAACTGTTAATATTATTTAAAACAGATAATAGTATGATATCATGTTGGAAGCTGTTTATTATTTTTAAACAATTAATAATGTTTAAAACTGTAAAAAAAAAAAAAGTTTTAAAAATGTTTTTTAAAAATGTTTAAAACTGAACATTTTTCTTTTCAGTTCAGTCTGTTCAACTTTCCCTGATGGAGTCCAGAATGACAGACAGCAACAACAACACTACAGGTAGATTTTTATTCATGTTAACATTTTAGCAGAACTCATGCATCCATAAACACTGAATCTATATAATAAATGTGATTATTGATCAGCTCTGGAGGTCAGACTGAGATCTACTGAGACACAGTTGCAACATCTGGAGACAGAAAACTCAGGTAACTCATTTAAAATGGTTAATAACGTTTAAACAGTTAAAGTTTAAACTGGTAATAAAGTTTAAACGGGTAACAGTGTTTAAACTGTTAATAAAGTTTGAAACTGTGAAAAAAGTATAAAAACTCTTAATATTTGAAACTGTTAATATTAAAATCTGTTAAACATGTGAAATTGTTGAAATGTTTTTAAGTGTTAATATTTTTACAACTGCTAAAAATCTTAAGAAACTGTTAATATTATTTAAAACAGATAATAGTATGATATCATGTTGGAAGCTGTTTATTATTTTTAAACAATTAATAATGTTTAAAACTGTAAAAAAAAACAACAAAGTTTTTAAAATGTTTTTAAAAATGTTTAAAACTGAACATTTTTCTTTTCAGTTCAGTCTGTTCAACTTTCCCTGATGGAGTCCAGACTGACAGACAGCAACAACAACACTACAGGTAGATTTTTATTCATGTTAACATTTTAGCAGCACTCATGCATCCATAAACACTGAATCTATATAATAAATGTGATTATTGAACAGCTCTGGAGGTCAGACTAAGATCTACTGAGACACAGCTACAGCATCTGGAGACAGAAAACTCAGGTAACTCATTTAAAATGGTTAATAACGTTTAAACAGTTAAAGTTTAAACTGGTAATAAAGTTTAAACTGGTAACAGTGGACTCAAACTGTGAAGTGAAACAAAATTTAATTAAATTCAATTTTATTTATATAGCGCCAATTCACAACCAAATTCATCTCGGGGCCCTTTACAAACAGAGCAGGTCTAGACCACACTCATTACTATTAATTATACCCAACAGTTCCACCATGAGCAAGCACTTGGCAACAGTGGCAAGGAAAAACTTCCTTTAACAGGCAGAAACCTTGGGCAGATCCTGGATCAGGGTGGACGGACATCTGCCCTGACCGGTTGGGGGGAAAGAGAGAGAGACAGAGAGAGAGACAGGAAGGGAGAGAGAGAGAGAGAGGATGGGAGAGAGAGAGAGAGAGACAGGAGGAGAGAGAGAGAGAGAGAGAGAGACAGGAGGAGAGAGAGAGAGAGAGAGAGAGAGACAGGAGGAGCAAGAGAGAGAGAGAATACACCTTGTCGCAGACAGAGATACAGGAGTACATAACTTTAGATGAAACTGGCAGAATGATAGAGCAGCAGAGTCCTAACTATGGCTGCTGTTTGAAGTACAATATAGAATAATGATAATAAGTGGCAGCAGAGGACACGGGGCAGGTCGGTGGAGCCACAGATCAGATGTTCAGCTCTGGAGAGATTGAGAGAGAAACAAGCACAGCGCTGGGGAGAGAGGACACAGAGTTAATGACATATGAAGCGTGGTTTACAGATGAAGGATGGGTCTGAGGAGAGAAACAGAGTGTGGAGGCGTGGGGCGTCCATAGCAACCTAGGCCTATAGCAGCATAACTGAGGGTAGCATGAAGGGGTAGTTTTGACTATGGGTGTAGTTGGCATGGTAACTAGAACTAGCTGTAAGCTTTGTCGAACAAGAAGGTTTTAAGCTTTACTTTAAAAGTAGAGAGGGTGTCTGCTCCTAGACCTTAAGAATGGCAGCTGGTTCCACAGGAGAGGAGCCTGAGAGCTAAGGCTCGACCTCCCATTCTACTTTGGAAATTCTAGGAACCACAAGCAAACCTACTGTTCTCTGGGGCCGAGGAAGTGATCTGTTAAGGGGTAATAAGAATTAACATCTCATTGAAGTACAATGGGTTTTGGCCATTAAGAGCCTTGTAGGTAAGAAGAAGGACTTTAAAATCTATTCTGGACTTTACAGGGAGCCAATGAAGAGAAGCTAAAACTGGAGAAATATGATCTCTCATCAGAACCCTTGCAGCAGCATTTTGGATGAGGCTTCTCAGAGAGCTAGTCGGACAACCTAGGCAGTCCTAGTGACCTGCCTAATATGGGACTGATAGGACATACCCTGGTCAAATATGACTCCCAGGTTCCTCACGGTAGAACTGGAGGCCAGGGTAACACCATCCAAAGTGACTGCAAGGTCCAGATAACCTGTCTCCTGAAATTGTTTAGAGCCCAAACAAAATCACCTCAGTTTTGTCTCTGTATTTAGAAGCAGAAAATTATAAGTCATCCAGAGCCTTAATATCTGTCAGACGTAATGTCCTGAAGTCTGACTAATTGATCTGTTTCTTCTGACTTCACAGATAAATATAGCTGTGTAAATGAAAAGTGATTCCTCAAAGAGCTGCTGAAGTTTGATATTCATGCCTCTGTTTGATTGGTTGATAAAAGAACAAAACAAACACTGACTCAAACAATAAAGTCAAAGCTGCCGATTCGCCAGTGCTGTGACCTTCAGACTGTTGCAGTGAGAACCATCAGTGAGATTTCTCTGAGAACCCCTGAGGTGAACTCTGACATCTGATGGAGGCGGCAAGGAGACACGTACAGCTGAAAGCTGTTTAAATAGGTCCTGGATGTCTTAAAAACAAGCTTTTGAACTTTTTAGCAGCAGAATGAAGTTCAGCCTCTGAGGAGGATCTGCAGTCTGCCACTCTCTACCTTCATTATCTATGCAGAGAGCTCTGAGTGGGCGGGGAGGCTCTGTGTGAGGCGCTACGCTGATTGGCTGCCTGAATGACTATGGAGGGGGAGGGTGCAGAGCGGTGCAAGACCAGTATCCAACATGGCTGCCGCGCTCCCGACGAACAGCCTGCGACTGTACGCTATAGCTCCGACCCAGAATGTGACGGCGAACAGCGGAGGAAGACGGTTGGAAAGTGTTGTGTACATAGGCATCATTTGTTGTGCCTTGTAGGAGCAGGTTATCTATGATAATTATTAATTGAAAGAATATTATTGTTATTAAGAATTAATAATTACGGGGCACCACCCTGGTGCCAATAACCAATTCAAAAATCAGTCTCACAAATGTTCGCTTACAGATATCAGTACCTGGGGGGTACTGATATGCATAAGACGAACAATGAAGGTGTGAATCCGAGCACTGACTCTTTTAACCAGCCTTTACAACAACACTTATACAAACAATATAGACAACTCTTTAAACACAACCAAATTTATTAAAATCCAATTATATCAATTAATAATCGATAACACCTCAATCAGCAACATCCATCATGTACCTATTCTAAATTATACAAGGGTGTGTGTGTGCGTGCGTGTGAAAGAGGAAGGGTGAGGTTGCGGACGTAAGGGAGGAGGGTACGTCACGCAAGAGTTTTCGGTCAGAAATGACCGCGAGGTTTGAAAAAGACAGCAGCTAGTGGCGTCTGTGAGCTTAGCCCGTATGTCTCTAACAGTGACCGGTGTATACCCGGTGTGTATGTGCGTGTGGTAAAAAGGGGAAAGAGGGGAAAACACAGCACATAAATACAAATTCTTTAGGCTCGGTTGTCCAGACCGTAGTATGCCCGATCAACTAAATCAAATAAAAATAACTACTTGGGCGCTTGGTCCGTTATTTGTCACAGGACTTCGCAGTCCGCTAACCTTATACAATACAAATTATAGAAGAAAACACACTTAAAACTACCTCTGCCAGATCAAGCCTCTTACGTGCTGCCTCTGAAGCAGGGAGATGTGTAGGATCCGTCTTTAGGTCGGCTTCCGGTTCCTCGGCTTTCCGGATAGCGGCTTGATTGGGCGATGTCGCTCTATCGGCGGGTTGCCTGGCCAGGTTGCATAGGTTGAAAAAGGCAGCGGCAGTCTTTTCTTCCCTTCTGCGTACTTTGGCGCTGGCGTATGGCGTCTGTGGCGGCGGCCAGGCAATTCTCCCGCGATCAGCGGGGTAGTAATCGGGTTGAAAGAGCCTTGTGATCCTTTCTTCCTTCTGCGGAAATACTTATCGCGGCGGCAGCGGCAACTCTCCTTGGATCCGGAAATAATGTGCTTAGGAAATCTCAATTTGTCCAAGCGAGGGTGAAGATTGTACGCGTAGTTCAGAGTCCGCCGCGGTGTTTACTTCGCTTTACCGTCGCGACCAGCTGGGATTAGATGTAGAAGCCAACCAGACACGAACTGGAAGCAGTTCAAAGCGATGGTTCCTCCTTTTCTGCGATAAGTGACCAGCTGGGATTAGGTGTAGAAACCAACCAAGACACAGTTTGGAAGCGGTTGAAGCGGTGGTTGCCACTTCGCTTTTTTAAATCGTGCCTAGCGCTGGGATCCGGTGGAAACCGACTAAGTGAATTTGGAGCTCGTGGTTTAAGCAGTGTTCACTTCATACTACGTCGTGCCTGGCTGCAGGATTAGGTGTGGAAGCCACTGGAGCACAGACTGGAAGCAAAGTTGTGAGGTTGGTGCAGGTAATACACAAACATCTGGCTGCTGGCAGGGTGCTGGCGGCTATTGTGCAATAGATCCGCACCCACCGGAGAAGCGACAGAGAGGGGGTTAGGGCGGCGGAGATGGCCGCGCTCCTTCCTGGTCTGTGCTGATCTGAGACAAATGGGCCCGGGGTGTGGCATTTGGTTCCCGTGCCATTTGAGATCGCACGCTCACCAGGGGGGCAGCCGAGCAGGTAGGGGCGGAGGTGTCCCACACTCCTGTGTGCTCTGGCCCATAGGTCTAAGATAAGGAGCAGCCAGGGTGCTAATGGCTCTGTCCCATTGGGGGCTGCACCCAGCAGGGGGGGCAGCAGAGTGAATGGGGATGGAGGTTTCCTGCATACCTTTGTTACCTGGCTCCCAGGTCTTAGACAAAGAGAGCAGCCATTTGGTTGGTCTGCAATCTTTGATCTGTATCAGACCCCAAGTCGTAAACCTTGTCGGGGGCCTGTTGTCTGTATGAGGCCCAACAGAAAGAATAAAACGCAGCCATGGTCTCCTCTGGTCTTCTGGGGCTGGGACAGAATATAGGCATTGTGTTGGTGTTTACAGCCAACAACAGAGCAATCTGCATGTCTGGCTCTGACCGACGACATCTCCACACACCACTAGCTTAGCTGGAAGCAGCAAGCTACCCTAGCAGGATGAGCAGCCCCCCTCTCCAGTGGTTCCTCAGAGGACGGCCTATAAATCCTCCTGTGGTTACTAACGACAGCAGCTGAGTCTGAACAGACTGTAGGACCAGAGGGTGGGCTGCAGAGACGATGCAGGACCTGCCTGCCTTCCTCAGTCTCTGAGTTGGTAGGCTGGAGGGGACTAGTTTAAATATGTATAGGCAAGAAAAACCTGTTTTATAATATGCCCCCTTTAATGTTGTTAAATGATCTTAAATTAACTGAGTTCAGTCCAAGACGCTGAGCTGTCAGCGGCTCATCTGAGGCTGAACGTCACTGAGGATTCACCTGGGCCAGAGCTCAGGACATGTCACTCAGGTGAGTTCAGCTCCTCCACATTTGCTCATTCACGTGCGTGACATGGATCAGCTGTTTGTGTGATGCGATGGTCCTGAACATGTGTTTGTTACGTTATACTGATGGAGCTGATTAGGTTTCTTGCTGTCAGTGCTGCAGGACCGACTGAGTGTCGGTGAGCTCACAGTCAACCAGCTGACAACAGGCAGACGAGGTAAACACGCATCAGCTGATTTATCAGCTGATTGACTGAATCAGCAATTCAATTCAATTTTATTTATATAGCGCCAATTCACAACAAAAGTCATCTCAGGACTCTTTACAAACAGAGCGAGTCTAGACCACACTCATTACTATTAATTACACCCAACAGTTCCACCATGAGCAAGCACTTGGCGACAGTGGCAAGGAAAAACTTCATTTTAACAGGCAGAAACCTTGGGCAGATCCTGGCTCTAGGTGGACGGCCATATGCCTTGACCGGTTGGGGGGGGTGTACAGTATAGAATAATGACAGCAAATGGCAGCAGAGGACACGGGGCAGGTCGGTGGAGCCACAGATCAGATGTTCAGCTCCTGGAGCCACAGGTATCTGTAAGAGAGGTACAGAGACCAGAGAGAAACAAGCACAGCACTGGGGAGAGGACACACAGTTAATGGGTTTGAGGAGGCACTTCACATCAGCACTTTATTAAAGTAAGAGCCAGCTGTTTCAATGAATCCTGACTCCACTGTTGAAGAACAGAAAGCGTTATATCTTCAGACTCGAAGAAAATACAATAAATGTGAAAATACAGCAAAAGGCTTCAAACATAATCAGAAACAATCAAACACAGATGATCAATTGATATTGATCGTTAACAGACAAATAACAATAAAATAATTAATCACTAAAACAAAAATAAAGGAAATATGATGACGACGTTTCAGCGGGTAAACATGACATAACAACACGACTGAACATGTTTCACTGTGAGAATAATAATTCACTGCTGCAGGAAGTCTGTGACTGCCAACCTGTGACTGTTTCCTGTCTGCAGCTCAGTCTGACCTGCTCACTGAGATCAGCTCCAGAGTGGAAGCTGCTGAGAGTCGCAGCTCAGGTGAGTCTGTTGAGCAGGTGCTCAACAACACACCCTGAAACACAATCTCTGTGTTTTTTACCTGAGAATCATGTGAGAAGGCGTCAGACTGAGCATCACTGAAGATGATGAAGATAGCGATGATGATGATGGTGATGGTGATGGCCAGAGTCAATTCAATTCAACTTTATTTATACTCTTGCCTAAATTCACAACAAAGTCATCTCAGGGCACTTTACAAACCTGGCTCTTCACCAACAAACACCTGGAGACAGAGGCAGGAGACTTCCACCACTTAGCAACAGGCTTCCTGTGGCAGGACCTTCAGACAGGAAGGTTTTCAATTCAATTCAATTCAATTTTATTTATATAGCGCCAATTCACAACAAAAAGTCATCTCAGGGCACTTTACAAACAGAGCAGGTCTAGACCACACTTACCTTACTGTTAGTTACACCCAACAGTTCACCATGAGCAAGCACTTGGCAGCAGTGGCAAGGAAAAACTTCCTTTTAACAGGCAGAAACCTTGGACAGATCCTGGCTCTAGGTGGACGGCCATCTGTCTTGACCGGTTGGGAGAGAGAGAGAGAACAATATAGAATAATGACAGCAATAGGCAGCAGAGGACACGGGGCAGGTCGGTGGAGCCACAGGTCAGATGTTCAGCTCTGGAGCCACAGGTATCTGTAGAGAGGTACAGAGAGAGAGACCAGAGAGAAACAAGCACAGCACTAGGAGAGAGAGGACACAGAGGTTAATGGAGTTTAAGGAGAGAGAGGGAAGAGGAGGAGTGTGGAGACGATCATGGGATGTCCCCCAGCAGCCTCGGCCTATAGCAGCATAACTAGGGGATGGCATGGATGGTGTAGTGTAGATGGTAACTAGAGCTAGCTGTAAGCTTTGTCGAACAAGAAGGTTTTAAGTTTTACTTTAAAAGTAGAGAGGGTATCTGCTCCTGAACCCAAACTGGCAGCTGGTTCCACAGGAGAGGAGCCTGATAGCTAAAGGCTCGGCCTCCCATTCTACTTTTGGAGATTCTGGGAACCACAAGTAAACCTGCACTCTGGGAGCGAAGTGATCTGTTGGTGTAATAAGGAGTTAGCATATCATAACGATGATGATGGTGATGAAGATTATGGTTATGATGATGGTGATGAAGAAGATGATGGTGATGATAAAGATGATGGTGATGGTGGTGGTGGTGATGATGATGGTAGTGATGATGATGAAGATGATGTTGATGTGATGATGATGATGGTGATGAAGATGATGGTGATGATGGTGATGATGATGATGTGATGGTGATGTGATGTGATGCTGATAATGGTGATGAAGATGATGGTGATGATAATGATGAAAATGATGGTGATGATGATGATGTTGTGATGGTGATAATGGTGATGATGCCGATGATGGTGATGATGATGAAGATGATGGTGATGATGATAATGGTGATGAAGATGACGGTGATGATTATGATGGTGATGAAGATGATGGTGATGGTGATGATGACGATGTGATGATGATAAAGATGATGGTGATGTGATGATGATGGTGATGAAGATGACGGTGATGATGATGGTGATGATGTGATGGTGATGATGAAGATGATGGTGATGATGATGATGAAGATGATGGTGATGTGATGATGATGATGATGTGATGATGATGATGGTGATGTTTCAGTTCAGGCAGGTGAAGTTTCTTCTCTGTCAGTCGTTGATGCTCATCTTGAACCAAAGTGATGGTGAAAAAAACACAACAGTTCAGTTTTTATTATTATTTTTTAATTATTTACTTTTGTTTCGTATATTTTTTATTTTGAACTGGTGAAAATGAGTGACGCCTCAGATCTTTATTTGTGCGACATTTGATGATCAATGATCCTGACTCGTTTCAGCTCACGGCAGCGATGTGTTGGCTCTGAGAACTGAAACTGAAGGTAAAGATCGCTAACTGACGCTAACCACCAGATGCTATTCAGTCACTGAGCTCGTGTTATATCAGCTGTGAAACATTTAAAATTAAATTACAGCATTTTGATCAAGCACCATATTTTAGCTTTATGAGCTCTTTGCTGTATATTTTCCTGTTTCCTGTCTAGCTTTGGAGGTCAGACTGAGATCTACTGAGGCACAGCTGCAACATCTGGAGACAGAAAACTCAGGTAACTCATTGAAAACAGTTAATAGTATTTACACTGGTAATAATGTTTAAACTGAATGTTTTGTCTGAATTCAGTTTTTCCTGATTCCAGTTTTCAGCCTCAGGCTGAATGAAGCTGACAATCGTCTGCACAAACTCACAGACGCCAACTCAGGTTTCAACCTCTCCAAAACTAAAATATGAAATGTTTCAGTCGTTTGACTGAAAATGTTTTGTTTTTAACGAACATGAAGAGAAATATTTTTATCTGTTTTGTCGCAGAAGAGTTGAAGAACATTCAGGAGTTTTTTGTCCAATGTCTGTAAAACTGAGAAATTCACACTGAAGCGTCATCGTCACTGCACCGAGAGACATCACCGTTAAATTCACAATTCAGTCTTTTATAACGTTTGAACTGAAACACCATTAGCTTACTAACATACACCAGCTTCTCTGGATGAAAAACACATTTAAGGCCAGGAAATATTAAAAGTATGAATAAAATATGTTTTAATGACGTTAAATCATTGAAATAAAGGTGAAACTCTCCTCCAGGTGAGCTGAAGGTGGCGTTCTCAGCCGGTCTGACTGACTCAGGATCAGTTGGACCGTTTAACAAGGAGGTGACTCTGATCTTCTCAAAAACCATCACCAACATCGGCCAAGCCTACAACCAGACTGCAGGTGACCCTTAGACAGGAACCTGTGTGACGCCTGAAACTGGTTTTTGGAAGTTTCCTTTAAATGCTCCTGTTTTCATGTTTACCTGCTTGCTGTTTGTCAGGTGTGTTCACGGCGCCCGTCAGAGGACTTTACTTCTTCAGCTTCACAGCTGCAGATTACCTCAAAGGTTACATGGGTGTCTACCTGTACAGAAACAACCAGCCAATCCTCTTCAACCTGGACCTGAACGACCACGGTGGCTATGCCTCCACATCCAACAGCGTGGCTCTGCAGCTGGAGGAAGGCGACGGTGTCCGCCTCAGTCTGCCGGCGAGCTACCGGCTCTACGACGACTCCCGAAACTTTAGCGTGTTCTCTGGTTTCCTGCTGTTCCCCCTCTGACGGGACAGTCCTGGGATTGGGGTACAAGTGAGACATCCTGTCAACAATAAACCATCTCCTGTCATCAGACAGGAAGTGGAAGAATGGCATTTTATTTTGGTAGGATGACTTCATGTGGTTACAGAACAGCCTGACCCCTGAAGGCAGTGATGATGTGACAGAGACTGTTTCCGTCTGTGACGCTAATAAACTTTAATAAAACTGAAAACTAACGAGTTTCGAGTCTGAACAGGAAATGACTTGGCTCCAAACTTCAGGAAGTGATAGTTCAGCATCACAATGCACAAAAACAAACAACACACTGTTGTTTCATGTCGACGTTCATTTAGTGTCTCCTCAATGTTTCCTCACTTCCTGCATGAGTCTTGGCTCCGCCCCACAGGGACGAGAGGATGAACAAATGCAGCAGGTCGCTGCTCAGAAATGAGAATAAACACCTGAAGAAGCTGCACAGGAAACATGTTCAGATCAGGCCGTTCATAGAACTAATGTAATAATAATAATAATAATTAATAATAATAAAATAATGTATTCTCATTATAAAAGCCAGGTTTTTATGATTCATTTTATCAATAAACCTGAAACATTAATCTGCAGTTTTATAATCTTGAAAATATAACTGTCTGTGGAGGAGACGAGACAAAGCAGCATTAGCAGGAGAAGAAGAACTCCGAGGCGTCGTCATGACAACAGTTTATTTGTTAAAACAGTAAAAGAAACTGACCAATCAGCTTCTTATAAACTGGAAGACGAAGTTCTCAGAAAATCACAAAATAAGACTCAAGCAGCAAAAACATGAAAACGTATTTTCAACCCGGCAGAGCTCTGAAAGTGTTTCAGTAATTATTATAAAAACCCTCAATATTAGAAAAACATGGCGGGCGGTGTGAACAGGTGAGTCGTCCGGTGGCCGACAGGTAAACTGTGACATCAATAAATACAAAGTGAAACTAAACATCACCCTGAACTCATACGTGGCGTTTCTGATTCAAGTCAAAAACAGAAAAAAAAAAGTTTGTCTGCGTATTGCTGTTTGTCTAACGTCTACAGAAGCAAAATCACATCAATAATCAAAACGAGCCCAAGCGTCCGACCTCAGGGAGATAGAAAATGGAAAAAGTTCCTCGAAGGCGTCTGTAAAAAGTTTCAAAAGATCCAAAAATTTACAAAAAGATCGAAAAGGAAGTCTGAGCGAGAGATGGCTAGATCCTTCGCGGGGGCTGCTCAATTACAAAATAAAATCATGATCCTTGCACATGATTATTCATTCATTCTGTAAATTTCCTTCAACTTTGAATTAATTCAACAAAATAAATAATGACAACAATAATAATAACAATAACAACAACAACAATATTAAGACAGGTTTAATGTGACGCTCGTCCTTTTTGGCCGCTCAGAGCTTCCATACTGTGACGTCATCAAACTGACTCTCATGTATTTAATGATCTTGATTTTATAAAGAACAACACAAACCAATGACAAACAAATAAACCTGATGACTCAGCAGCCTGAGAGGAGGAAGGAAGGACAATAAGGGCTGATGAAGGTGGCGTGGCGCGTGTGTCTCTGAGCTGTGTGCGTGTGTGTTGATCCTCTTGTGGACCGCCTGCAGGAGGAGCAGTGGAGTACTCTTCCAACAGTGCCGCCAAATCTTCTCCCTACTCCTGCCCCCCTCCTCCCCAGCATGCTTGGCGCTCGGCGGCAGACAGTTCCCAGGCTCCGCCCTCATGGCCTGGAAGGGTTTCTGATGGGACAACAGACATCTGATGCTGGTGGGGAAGACCATCATAAGACTACTCACCTGTAGGAGACAGGAGACAGGTGAGTCTCAAGACAATGATGATGTCACTGATGATGTCGGTGAATAATAAAACAAGAAATGAAATCAAAAAACTGAATCAAACTAAGAAAAACTTACCTGATGTGACTCAGCATCACATGACCCACTCACCTTCCTGTACAGGTGTGTTGCTCTCTTGAAGCAGCTCTGCAGCTCATTGGTCAGAGCTCTGCAGGGTCTCACACTGATTGGCTGGTCTGCACAGAGAGAGAGAGCAGAGGGTGAGCTCGTTCGACCAACATCATGTACAAATACCTACACCTAATACATCAGAAGAGATGAAGAGAAACAGTTAAGGAGGAGCAGGAGGAGGAGGAGGAGCAGGAGCAGGAGGAGGAGGAGACGGAGGAGCAGAAGCAGGAGTAGGAGGAGGAGGCAGAGGAAGGGAGGAGCAGGAGGAGAGGAGAAGAGGAGCAGGAGTAGGAGCAGGAGGGAGGAGACAGAGGGCAGAAGCAGGAATAGGAGGGAGGAGGGGAGGAGGGCAGGAGTGGGAGGAGAAGGAGGTGGGGGTCTTTACCTGTGTGTCTCTCTCTGAGTCACAGAGCTCCTCCTCCTGCAGCAGGGGAGTCAGAGGCAGGAGAACCGGAGGAGAACTGCCCGTATTAGGAAAGGCGAGGAGGCCGGTTGATGGTGTGAAGGAGGTGAGGGAGGGTTTGTCGAGAGTGGCTGCGCTGAGGGACCCTAGCCTGGAGAACCACGAGGGAGGGGCTGCCTGGTTACCATGATTTATGGCGAAGACGAGGAGGAGGCAGCGAGGCGACTGGGACAACAGCAAGCGTGAGGAGGTGCAGCCAGGGCTGCGTACTGGGCACCCGCGGCAGCATGAGGGAGTCTCTTTGACCTGAGAGGAGGAGGAGTTCACTGCCGCTGCTGCTGGTGATGGTGATGTCACTGAGGATCCTCCAGTGGGTTCGGCCATGTTGGTGCGTCACCCACAGGGGCAGACGGACATCTTGGCCATGGAGCTGGCTGGTGGGGCTCATGTGGGAGGCGTGGCACCCGAGGGGAGGAAGAGGGAGGAGGTGGAGGACTTCCTGGGGGTGGAGACAGAAGACAGAAGCAGCTGTTCCTGGGGCCTGGGGGAGGCAGGCTGGGCCTCTGAAGGGCGAGAAATTCTGAGCCGAGAAGGCGTCAGGGGAGGAGGTAGGAGTGGTGGGAGCGCTGTGGGGAGGAGCTGCTGGTGGGAGACCTCTCTGGATGGGCCGGACTGGAGGAGGAGTGCCTGAGGGAGAGAGAGAGAGAGACAAGGTATGTGAGTCCAAGACCAGTCCACTACCAGAGCAAGACCACAGTCCAGGACCAGTTTCGAGGGATACCTGCGTCCGTCAGCAGACTCTGGACTGACTGAGCCTTCCGAAGTCCAGAGGGGTTCAAATGGGAGGTGGCGGCCCGGGCTGTTGGACCCAGGTTCTTCCTGGACTCAACCTGGACCTTCTTCTTCTGCGGTGACGGTTGGTAAGCCTGCTGAGCTGAGGTGGACTCCTCATCTGCCACCTCCAGGCGGCTCTGGACCTGATCTGCATCCTGCTGGCTTTGGTCCCTGTTGGTCCTGGTCTGGAGGTCTGTACTTGGACCTGAAATGAAAGGGACTGGTCCTGGTTCCTGTTTCTGGGTTGGGATTCTGATTCCGCAACACCCCCCTCCTGTTCTGGGTCTGGTGGTGGTCCATCAGAGGTCGGACCTCTGAGACCAGAGGCCGGGCCTTCACTGCCCTGCCACCTGGTCCTCCTGATCCTGTTCATACGGCGTCCTCTTGGTCCTGGTCTTCCTCCTCCTGCTCCTGGTTCTTGTCCCCCTCCGGGTCCTGCTCCTGCCTTGGTGATCCGGGATGGGAGTGGGGTCCGGCTGAGGACAGACAGAAGCAGGGATGAGTCGCAGAGCTGATCCAGATCAGAATGTGCTGAGTCATGAGAATGTGGACCTGAGTGTGGAGGTGTTTTACCTGCCAGGTGTATTCTGGGAGAGGAACCTGGAGGAGATGCTGAGACTCTCAGTGGAGCTGTGAGACACTCGGCTCGGACTTCCTGTCAACACAGAGACAATTGGTCGTATCGATCTTTTTCTTAACCACCAAACTCCACCGAGCAAGAAACATCTCAGATCCTCAGAGATGAACCTGACGAGAACCTCCTGGTTCTTCTGTCCAGGTCCAACAATTAGCAGCTCCACTCCAATTAGACCTTCAGCAGCATCGTTGGATCAGACCAGAACAGAGATGGTTCAGTTCCTCCTTTTTGTAATGATCTGAGCAAGTAAATCAGGTGGAGTCTGGTGCGAACAGGAAGTCTCTAAGGTTTGGTCAACGTAAGAACAACAATCTAAGCTGAGGCCACTGGACGACTGTGGCGGGGACTTGCCTCGCGGACTCTGACAGACTGAGGTCGACTATGGTGGACTCTGACAGACTGAGGTGGACTGTGGTGGACTCTGACAGACTGTGACAGACTGTGGTGGACTGACTGTCATCAGGATTAATCAGTGAACAGATGAACCATCTGCTTGCCTGAGGTGACAGGTCGTGGCCGTCTGAAATACTCCTTCAGGAGCGCCTCCTGGTCCGGAGTCTGAGAGACCGAGCTGAGCAGCCTTAGCGCCTTGCACCTCCTCCTGCTGCTCCTGCACCTCCTCCTCCCTCATCCCTCCTCAGCTCCAGAGGAATTTCCATCACACTGAAGCTCAGAGTCTGACAGACAGACAGGCAGAAGACAGGCAGAGAAAGAACAGCCAGAAAGACAGGAGAGAGAGAGAGACAGTCAGAGAGACAGGCAGAGACAGGCAGAGAGAGAGAGAGAGACAGGGGAGAGAGGCAGAGAGAGGGGGCAGAGAGAGACAGGGAGAGGGAGAGAGGCAGAGAGAGGGGGCAGAGAGAGAGAGAGAAACAGGCAGAGAGAGACAGGCAGATGGTGAGACTGGTGGTATGTGAGACACGTTCTTCTGCAGAAATGAGTCTGTAGTACTTAATTACTTTAATACTGCAGTAAAAATATTCTGTTCCAGATGTAATGGAGTAAAACCTATCCCTGATGGATGGGGAAGGAAACAAACTAGTACTGCACCTAAAGAGTAAATGTACTCAGATGTACTACTCTCACATGCCTACTCTCGTCTGTCTCACGATCTCTGCCGGTCTCACTGGAGGCTGGACAGACTGGAGTTGAATCCAGTGAGCAGCCGCTGTCGGACTGGAGGTTTCTCCTGTCGTCCTGCAGCAGTTGGACACACCTCCTTCTGGAACTCACTGACAGGAAGTGCTGAGGTTACAGTGGGCGGGGTTTAGAGCACCTGATGATAACATCAGGAAACTGGCCTACCTTTCTGCCAGACTCACTCTGTCCTCCCATTGGTTGGGATACAGCACCTCCTCCCTGTCTGGGCTCTGATTGGACAGCTGGATGAAGTCTGTCCTCTGATTGGTCTGCACGTCATTGTCCTCCACCTGGACAGAGGTACACCCTCATCCAGCACCCACAGATGCAGGTATGTGTCTGTGTGTGTGTGTGTGTTCTCACCCATGCTGTGGTGACCTGTAGACAGTGGGCTCCCAGCTCCTGATTGGTCCTGTGAAACCCGCCTCCCCACCTGGCCTCCTCCGGGGCTGGAGGAGATATGAGCTCAGGGGGATCTCTTCACCTGAGTGGGTGGGACAAAAGTGCAGGTTAGCTGTGGTCACCTGTTTGGTTTTGTAGTGGAGGTGTCTGTATCCTGACCTCCTGCTGCTCCTGCCTGCTGCGTTTGGGGCAATCACAGGTCCCTTGATCTCAGGTCAACATGGACTTCACCATCAGGACTCAAATCCTCCATGCGGCCGTCCTCTGAGACCACCCGTGGCGGTGGAAAGCCCAGCCGTCCTGAGGAGAAGAAACACAGTGGTGAACACAGTGACGTTACGTGTCACATGTTCAAAACAGGAACATGAGGGAACGTCAGGAACATGATTTTCTCTAATAGAAAATCTGGTGTCATCCTGATGATGATGTCACTTCCTCTTACCTTCTTTCGTCTCTACATTCTGCAAGTCAGAACCTGTCAGCAGACATTTCTGCAGGAAAAGCTCGGCTCATGAGGTCATCATCTTTGTCTCTGATTGGACGGCAGGTGAGCACTACATTACCATGTGAGTGTTAATGAGGTCTAAAGACTTAAAACACCAATAAATGATCTGTTGTCATGTCGTTGTGCAACAGTTCATTCATTGATTGTTGTAGTGAAAATGGAAAACAAACGTAACCATGGAAACACACCCCTTTCTTCCAGGGTTCCTGCTGTGACCATATAAGGACAGCAGAGTTCCTCCTCCTCCTCCTCTTCCTCCTCCTTGTCGCTGTCAGACGACATCGTAACAACACGAGGAGCTGACACCTCCCTGCTGTGACACACCACGCTTTTACGTGAACACACACATGCACCGTAGACACACACACACACACAGACACACACACACACACACACACAGCACACACGCATAGACACACACACATACAAACACACACACACACACAGACACACACACACACAGACAATAAATGTAAAGATAAAATATATTCATATACTCAGTAATTAATAATACAGTTATATATTTTAATATGTTAAATATTTTTATCACACACACACGCAGGCACACTCACACACACACACCAGGTATGAACAGCAGTGTTTACCTGAGGTTCACCACTTTCTGCAGAGGTGCATTCTGGGAGCTCTGAGTGGTGTTCAGGAGGAGTCCCTAGGAGGTCCAGCGATCATGCCTCATCCCTGATAGTCAACTCTGGACTGAGGCGCCACACACAAAGATACATGCACACACACACACACAGGCGTTTATTTGTGACTTCTATAAGAATAAATAATAAATAGTGTAATAATTCCAATAAAAAAAGTCTTTGAGCAGATCTAAACAATGAACAACAAACAATGACGAATAAAGAATGATTCACACTGTGATGTCATCATGATGAAATATAAGACTGCAGGTGGGGGCCGCACTGTGCGCCCGGAGTACCGTGATCAGGTGTCTGCAGTCACTGCTGAACTTCAGGCCTGTTACTATCTCTGAGAGACAGACAGGCAGAGAGACAGGCAGAGAGAGAGAGACAGGCAGACAGAGAGACAGGCAGAGAGAGACAGAGACACAGAGAAAGAGACAGAGAGACAGGCAGAGAGAGAGAGACAGTGAGAGGGGCAGAGGGGGAGAGGGGGAGGGGGGGAGGGGGGGAGAGTGTTAATGTGAAATATCTATACAAAAAGCTGAGCTGTGTGATGCAGTGTAACGTGGTGTGATGCAGTGTAACGTGGTGTGATGCAGTGACACTGACCAGAGTGCCCAAACATGGTGGCCACACACTCTCCAGAGTAGAAGTCAAATATACTGATGTTCTTATCTGAACAGGAGGTGGCAATGTAGAGACCTGACGGGTCAATCTGCACCTGAGGGGGAGGAGGAGGAGGAGACTGACACCTGCTCAGGAATCATACACACCTGCTGTTGTCATGGAAACACTGGAGGACACGTGTAGCGTACCTTAATGAGAGTCCCATCCTCACCCTGAGAGCCTTTATACACCTTCTTCTGTTTTCCATTACTGATGTTAAAGATCCTGCAGGAGGACGACATGGGTCAGGACAGGCCTTCATCAGCTTCATCAGCCTCATCATCATCACCCTCTTCTTCATCACCACCACCATCGTCACCATCATCATCATCATCATCATCATCATCACCATCACCAGCAGCAGCTTCATCTTTTCATGCTGATTATTTTCTCCATTAATATTTCATCAAACAGTTTCCAAATAACATATTAATAGGCACACACACACACACTTGTGTGTGTTATGTTATTAGTGGACTGATCGTTTCAGTAACTAAAGGTAGTGCAGGTAACTGTAGTGGAGTATGCAGGTGCAGGTTCAGTCTCTGACCAGCAGGCGGCAGCACAGTCAGTTCAGATGAGAGATCACTCATCTCAGCTGCAGCCACAATGAGCCAACATGTGATCACATGACTGAGCAAATCCGTCTGTGGTGCATTCAAGTGCTGCTCTGAACGTCTGAGCCTTTAGTTCCGCTGTTAAACATTATTGTGTTAAATCAAACAGTGAAACAACACGAGGCTGTTAATGTGGACGATCTGAACATGGAAACTATATCGTGCTGATCCTCAGTTGACTGTCAGGCCGGAGAGAGTCCAGGGCTCCGACGGCACACGAACGCACCGTCTCAGGTTGTAAATGTACTGTAATGAACCAGAGAAACGTGTTGGTGCAAAGAGAAGAAGGAGGAGGGAGGGGGACAGCTTCACTGCAGCTAATCCTAATCCACGTCTCAGTGCCTGATGGGTAATCCAGACTACAGACTGAACTGATACGTCTGTCTCAGGAGGTGGATTATCACACATGCTGACAGGTGTGTTACCTGATGCTGCGGTCCTGACAGCCCACTGCCGCATACTTCCTGGTTGGTTCGATGTCCATGTCATACAGCGTCGTCTTCCTCACCACGTGATGAGTTCGTGTGAACTCCAGCCCCTCGTCCGTCTGCGGGCGCAGGAAGAGAAAAGAAGAGGTCACATGACCCATGGTATCATCACTGGATTAACAAAGGCTCATAATGGTGCTTTATTAATGATTGTAACTAAAGATATTAAATGTAATACAGTACTTCAGTACTCATGCAGACATCAGTGTACATGTGATCATCAGCTGACCCTCTCTGTGACATCACTCAGGTGCTGCTCTCACCTGCTGAGCGGTGCGGAAGTAAACACTCTTATCGGCTCCACAGCTGATCATCCGCACCTTTCCCTCATTGGCTGACAGAGGGGAAGAGAAGGTGATGTCAGAGGATGAAGGTCAGAGTAACAAGAGACAAGTCAGAGGTCATGGGGACTGACCAGCAAATCGGACGGCAGTGATGGAGGACGAGTGTTCATCCAAAGTCTGAACCAGACCATACTCTGTCCCTGCATCCAGGACGTGGATCAGACGATCGCGACTGGCTGTGGCCAAGAACTGGAGACCTGACAGACAGACAGACAGACAGACAGACAGGCGGACAGACAGGCGGACAGGCAGACAGAGAGACAGACAGACAGACAGAGAAACAGACAGGAAGACAGAGAGACAGGCAGACAGAGAGACAGACAGGCAGACGGAGAGACAGACAGGCAGACAGAGAGACAGGCAGACAGAGAGACAGACAGGCAGAGAGACAGGTTATTTTGTGAAAACATTTATTCCTTTGATTAAAAGAATTTAAACCAAACACAAAAATTGATTTCATGTCAGTTTGATCCTCAACAAGATCTATGAGAACATTTGGATCCTCAGCAGGAACGTTTGGATCCTCAGCAGGAATGAGCTTCGTGTCTGTAGGAGACGTCTGACTCTGGGGGTCATGTGTTACGATAGTGCAGCTGAGCTCTGACTCCGGGACAGTTTGACCATAAACTCTGTCTGTGTGTGTGAGTGTGTGTGTGTGTGTGTTTACGAGCCTCAGCATTCCTGTGTGTGTGTTGTTTCCTGGACGACAGAAATGTTTCTTTTTGTTCATTTTGCTGTTTTTACTGTCCAGAGGTTTACTGTCTGTTTTATGTGTGTGTGTGTTTGAGTGTGTGTGTGTGTGTGTGTGTGTTTGCCTCTGTGTGTGTGTTTGAGTGTGTGTGTGTTTGAGTGTGTGTGTGTGTGTTTGAGTGTGTGTTTGAGTGTGTGCGTGTTTGCCTCTGTGTGTGTTTGAGTGTGTGTGTGTTTGCCTCTGTGTGTGTTTGAGTGTGTGTGTATGTCCAGTAAAACTGAAATGAGACAGTTTGAACATTAAAGTCATGTTCCTTCAGTCCTGTGTCCCTGGTGACACCTGTGGTTATTGTGGTGACAGCAGGTGGAGGTTGCCGTGGTGACAGCAGGCAATTACAGTTTAATTTCGTCTGAAAACATTAACATCATGTGTCAGAGATGGAGACAACAGCACAAATTTACTTCACTGTCACGAGTGGATCATCTGACTTCGACACGTCTCTTTCGACTGATCCGCTCTATTAAACTGTGGTCTCATCTTTGATTGGCTGAGTCACATGTGATGTCACAGAAGCCACAGCTGAACCACTGAGACGGCGGGTGGAGGTCGGCCTTAGTGCATCGGCCCTGCAGCAGCTATGCAGGTTCACCGCCTGGCTCAGGACACCACCACTGCTGGGTCACACGGGTCATGTGATAGCGAGGTGGTGGGCGAAGATTCTCACAGTGCTGACTAGCAGGTGTTTCATCTTTCAGAGTGTCTGAGCTTCATGTAAAAACATCAGCTTCTTTGTTTGTTGTGATTTTTAATGTTTATGTTATCAAACTTCATCAAGTCTGTTCATATTTATTATGCTAATACAGTGAAATGTGTTATTGACTGTTCGACAAAGCTTACAGCTAGTTCTAGTTACCATGCCAACTACACCCATAGTCAAAACTACCCCTTCATGCCACCCCTCAGTTATGCTGCTATAGGCCTCGGCTGCTGCGGGACGTCCCATGATGGTCTCCACACTCCTCCTCTCCTCTCTCTCTCTCCTCAGACCCATCCTCTTATCTGTAAACCACGTCTACATGTCATTAACTCTGTGTCCTCTCTCCCCTAGTGCTGTGCTTGTTTCTCTCTCGTCTCTCTCTCTGTACCTCTCTACAGATACCTGTGGCTCCAGAGCTGAACATCTGATCTGTGGCTCCACCGACCTGCCCTGTGTCCTCTGCTGCCACTTATTATCATTATTGTATTATTATCATTATTGTCCTGCTAACAGCAGCCATAGTTAGGACTCTGCTGCTCTACCATTCTGTCAGTTTCATCTTTATGAAACTGTCTCTCTCTCTCTCTCCCCTGTCTCTCTCTCTCTCTCTCCCCTTCTCTCTCTCTCTCTCCCCTCCTCTCTCTCTCTCTCCCCTCCTGTCTCTCTCTCTCTCTCTCCCCCCAGCTGGTCAGGCAGATCCAGGATCAGTCCCAGGTGTCAGCCTGTTACAGGAAGTGTCTCCTGCCTCTGTCTCATGGTGGAACTGTTGGGTGTAATTAACAGTAATGAGCGTGGTCTAGACCCGCTCTGTTTGTAAAGTGCCCTGAGATGAATTTGGTTGTGAATTGGCGCTATATAAATAAAATTGAATTGAATTGAATTGAATTGACCGTGTGTCCGTGCTGTGTGTTCCTGTTGTGAGATCTTGTGAGTGTTTGTATCCGACAGGTGTCTCACCTGTGTCAGGTTTGGAGAACTCGAGGCAGAGAATCTCGGAGTCATGAGCCTGAACATTCATGATCTCCTCCAAGCTGTCCAGGTCATGGATCCTGCGCACACACACACACACACACACACACACGCACAGACACACACACACACACACACACACAGGTTCTTCAGTACAGTGTATGGTGACTCAGCAGCCCCTCCCCTCCACACAGACCTACGCCCCTCCCACCTCACCTGAGGACTCCCATGCGGTCTCCAGAGGCCAGGTGCTGCCCATCAGGACTGACCCTCAGGGTCCTAATGCCTGCTCTGCTCTGGTCAGCCTGCTGCCCCTCTGAGCCTGTCGACCCCGCCTTCTCCGTGTTGCCACCAGCAACTGTGGCGCTCTCAGTGTCCAGGAGGTTGGATATGTTGTCATCTACGTAAATGACCCTCTGCAAGTCCTGAGGGGTCAGAGGTCAGAGAGGGTGTCAGGTGCACAGATATAGGTCAGGTGTAGTTCAGGTGTAGGTGTGTGTATAAAGGTGAAGGGGAATGTTCTCGTACATGGCTCAGGATGTTCCTGTTGAGAACGTTGTGGCCGTCGATGTTCCACAGCCGGATGGTGTTGTCTGACGAGCAGGACAGGAACGATCCAGGGGGGAGACGCACCTCCCCTGCCCCTCCCAGCTCTGGATACACCTGCAGGAGACATGAGAGGAGGTGCTCACCTGTCATACTTCAGGTAAATATAACATCATGAAACTCATCACGGCCAGTTTCATTTGTTAATTACACTCCTACTGTTTACAAGCCCCTCCCCCTGAGCTGTGGCTGTCCAATCACAGCTCAGTAACAGTAACCAGCCTGAGACGAGTCAGCGTTGAGCTGCTGTCACAGAACTAACATTAGCAGCTAATGTTAGCTGCTTAATTAATCAGTTAATAATGATGTAATTAGACATTTTCACTGATAAATGTTCAAAATATCAATTAATTAATTGATTGAACTGGCTAAGCTGTCAGAGCGGCTTCAGTCTGATGTGTGTTAATGAGCAGCTGTGTGACCTTTGACGCCCACCAACCCTCCACTGACCTCCAAGCTCCACACGCAGGAGGAGTGATACAGGGCTGAGTACAGTTTTCCCGCCCGGCGGGGGTCACGCAGGTCTCGGATGTCCCACACGTAAACGCTGTGGTCGTTGTAGACACATGACAACCAGCGGCTGCTTGGGTCGTAGGTCACCGCCACCGTATCCGGGTAACGAGCATCCGGCCTGCAGGAGAACAGCTGACTGAGGAGGAGCAGGAGGAGAAGGAGCAGCAGCAGGAGGAGCAGAGTGAGATCGGAGCTGAGACCTGACAGTTATTTTGAGACTGTGTTCCTGGAGGATTGTGGGATACGAGGCATCCTAGCACCAACTAAAAATAAAAACCATGCAGACGTTTCTGTGGTAACCAGGTCACATGTCCTGTGGTCAGCTGACCTCTGAACACCAGACTGACTGAGGTTTCCTGCTCTGAGTTTAAGTGAAGTTCTGTGGTTTGACATCATGTGACATCATGTGACCTCTGAGTCTGCGTCAGCTAACGTATGAACACAGAGTTTACACAGATAGTTAAAGATCAGCAAAAATTTAACACACACACATACAAGTCAGACATGTGTGTGTTACCTGGTATCCACCATGCTGGCAATGTCAGCTCCCAGGCAGTGTGGGCGGGGCAGAGTGCACAGGAAGTGCAGGTTGATGGGGCTGAAAACTCGAACTGTCCCGTCAGAGCAACCACAGAAGATCAACTCATCTGTGACGGACAGACAGGTGGCCTGAGACGTCTGAGGACAGACAGGCAGAGAGACAGACAGACAGGTGAGGCAGAATCAGGATGTTCGTTCTTCAGCTGAGTGATGACGACACTGTGACGATGGAGGTGAGTCAGTTTAATGATGTCACTGCAGCTTTTGTTAGGGACTATTTTCAGCGGCGGATGAATCCACATTTGCTGCTGTGCTTCAGTTTCCCTTCACTTCCAGTCTTTGCTAAAAACACACACAGTGAGATATATGCTATCAGCTGGGACGAGTGAACATTTGCTCATAGGTCAAATTTAAAACTAGTTAGCATCATTTATATGATAGCTGTCTGTAGCTGTCTGTCACTTCACACACGTTAGCAAACTATCTACAACAGCTGAAGACATGTTTTCTGCTAACTGTTTGTGTTTCCTCCTGTGTTCATGCTAAGCTAAGCTAATCTCAGCCTGTCAGCCTCATTTCCACTCCTGACCAATAAACATGTTCCAGGTCTAACACACAGCTGTAATTATCATCTTACTATTCATATTTCAGCAGAGACTCGGAGCAGAAGGTTTAATATTTGCAGAAAGATTTAAACTCAGAGGAGTCGATTGGAGGCTCCTGAAGACAGGAAATGAAAATGTTTGTGAGTGAAGCTTCAGAGGAAGATGACTGAGGTCCTGCTGCAAGACCAGGACTGATCTGGCAGGACCAGGACCGATGCTGGGTGAGTGGATGCCCGTGGATGTGACTGATGCTGTGTTCAAAGCCCTCGGTGAATTACAGCGTGTTTGGTGAGTGTTGGTTTTGAATGACAGTGATGTGCTGTGAGACCGACCAGTGGAGTGAGAGACAGGAAGTGGGTGTGCCTGAGTCAGTCACTTCAGCCAGTGAGGAAACAAAGATGGAGGACCTGTGGCCTCGCGCCATCGTCATGGCCATGCAGCCAAGTGTTGAACAAACTGAGGAGGTTATCAAACGTTAGCTTAGCAGCTACAGAGCTAGCTCTTCAGTTAGCTTGTACAGACTGCAAATTTTAATCTCTGCTGATCTTTAGCATCCAGTTTAGCTAACAGAGCTAGCCTTTAAACGATCATAGCTAATTAGCTCTAAGTCTAAACTGTAGACTTGTTACCATTGCTGCGTCTGACTTCCTGAACAACAAGCTGTGGTACAAATAAATTCTTTAATAAACTCGCTTTGTCTGTTAGCAACCAAACTAGCTTACAGCATGAGGAGCTGCTAGCTGCCATGTTAGCAGTTAGCTGAACAGCTAGTGCAACAGTAATCATCACCAAAAGGCCACTTCCTGGTCTGCTAAGTTTCTATGATGGGGCGCTAAAGGCTAATCAGGAGCTAGCATAACAATAAGATTGACTGTGAGTAAATAAAAAATATAAATTTAAGAAGTTTAATATTCTTTATTTCAGGTAAATTCAGGTTAGTATCACTGACTTGTTGACATTTTGATTTTGTTTATTTGTTGTGTCGTGAGACATTTCAGTGTCATCATGGAGCCATTTTGATTGGACTGAAGCTGTGATGCGTTTCCTGTTCGTCTCATCAATCTGATCCTGTTCTTCTCTACAGGGTCACATGAAGAGGTTTAAAAGTTGCTCAGGTGTCACAGGCTGAGATGACTGAGTCCAGGTGAGGTGACGACTTACGGAAGCGAAGTCGACTCTCTGCGCAGGAAGCAGAGGAGGAAGCAGAGGAACGCCACGTTAGAGCGTTTTACACTGAAGACGGACACAAGGTGAAATGTTCAGATCTATCAAACCTACAAACAGCGACTGAACATCGAGCTGCAGTCTGTCTCTTATTGGCTGGTCAACAGTAATGTCACAGTGTACTGAGTACATACACACACAGCAGAGACTTTGTCCTGAGGATGGCGCCAGAGGAAAGATATTGAGGTCGCCATAGTTCAGCTAATGGTTTTAGTTTCCATCTGAGCACCGAGAGTCATCATGGAAACGTCCTAGAGACATTCTGTAACTTCCTGAAAGTTACAGGAAGTGCTGGACTCACCCGCAACTCCACCCACTTGTCGAGGAGTCTGCGGTCGTTGAACTCACACAGCAGACCAGAGGAAGTGATGCAGAAGGTGGAGGAGGCCTGTCGACCCCGCCCACACGCCACATCACTGAAGAAATTATTCCTGAGCTCTCCCAGCAGCCCCGAACGCCCCAGCAGAGGCACGGTGGCGTTTACCTGCAGACATAAGCAGAGGATCAGAGACACATACGGCGATCAAACAGGATGATCGACACGTGATTAACAGCTGATCGACATGTGGGAACCTTGGAGGTCTTGGCGTGGTCCAGGTACCAGAACTTGACGTGGCGGTTGCCGGCGGTAACAAAGTAGGAGCTGTCGTCTGAGAAGGAGACCGCCGTCACTTTACTGGACACCTTATTGGCTGCAACCACGATGTTTTTCTGGTGAACAACAAGTTGATGTGATCAATCATCAGCTCGTTAACAGGAGACAGGTAACGGTGTCGAGCTGCAGCACAGCGTTAAAGGTCAAAGCTGTCATAACTGAACTGAAATAAACAGATTAACTGACTTAATTGACTTCCCTGAGGTTTTATCTTCACCTGTAATAACACGTCATCACTTATTTAAATTAACTAATTAATATTTAATTATAATAATATTTTCTGTTCAACTAAAACTTAAAAGTAACAACTAACATACAAACCTGTGGATATTTCTCTCTGTTGAAGATCTATAAAGTATAAGAATCTGTACTTGTACCTGAGTAAAAGAAACTTAGTTACTTTCCTCCACGAGGGGATCAGTTACCTTCCAGTTCCAGACGTTCACCATCATGTCGTGCTGGTAACCGACGCTGACGATGTACTTCCCATTGGGGGAAAAGGCCACGCAGGCAATGCCGTATTTATGTTCCTGCAGCTCAGAGACCTGCAGACGCTCCGACACGTCCCAGACCCGAACCGCCGGCATGTGGCCGCACTGGGGGGTGTTAGCAGATCCAGGGTCATTGATCTGATCTGAGCTGTTTTCAGTTCGTTATGCAGATTCACTGAGTTCATGTGAGATCAGCTGCTTTGGAAACACGTTCACTCAACACGCTGGGGTCCATCAGAGCAGTGAGGAACTGACCACAGATCAGTTCACCAGTATCATGCTGAGATGCTGAGACCTTCTGCTCTACAACCTGCTCGTCTCTGCATCACTGACCAACCCCTCAACAACCCCCCACCCTGCTGCTGCCGACACATATATCGTATGTGTATGTGTATGTGTATCTGCAGGCTCATTCACTCAACACACACAGTATTTGCTCTCAGTGCGAATCATGAGTGTGTCTGTGTGCAGATGGTGTTTCTTTATGTCCTGCAGAGTCTGACTGAAACTGTTCTGAACCACTGCTACACCAAAATAACAACAACAATAATAAACAGTTATTATATCTACAAACATGGATCGTCTACAGACTGCTGTGGTCGTACTGAGCGTGCTCAGACCCGCTCAGGTGCAGGCAGACCTGGTCCTCCCCTGGACCTGGACTCACCTCCCCTGTGACGATGTATTTCCCATCTGGAGAAAAGGCCAGCGTGGTGATTGCCTTCCTGAACAAACAGAAAAACAACTAATCTGTTTTATTTCACTGACATAAAACAAAGCTTCTGATTGGCTGCTGCTGATGTCATGTGATTCATGTTGTATTTTATATCAAAGTGATGTTTAAAATAGATTTCAGTTATAAACAATAACAGACTGTTCACAGATCAGAAATACCGACTCTGACATGTCAGCATCATTATTATCATTTAATATCAGATGCATTATTCATATTTAATATAAATTATTTATGCTGCGTCTTTAAAGCTCTTGTCAGGTTTGTCTGTTGGGATCCGACAGACAGGAAGTGAAACCTGATTGGCTGCAGTTTTACCTGGAGCTGTTGAAGATGTGATGCTGTTTGTTCTTCCGGGGATTCAGCAGGACGACGACACACCTGCACACACACACACACACACACACACACACACACACACACAGGTTAACTCATACACACACAAACACATGGTGAATGATGCGGTAACCTCCACCCACTGAACACACACACCCACACACACACACACACACACACACATACTCTCCCTCTCTCTGCTGTGTAAACACTGGGCAGGCTTAATGAGTCTCTGTTTGGTGACTCAGTCTGTCCAACCTGAACCTGCATGAATAGCTCAGACTATTTCAAGACCAGGACCCACTCAGGACCTGGTCTGTCCTGGCGTGATTGTACTCTCTCAGATCCCAGTTGTGTGTCAGTTGCAGGTGTCAGCTACCTCTGACCTTTGACCTCTCAGCAGACAAACAGAAAAAAGAAAACAAACATGTTGTTGTTTGTTCTGACTCGTCCAGGTGATGACCTCAGCTCGCCACTGACATCATCACCCTGTCTGAACAGGAAGGAACCAGTGAGAACAAAGAGGTTTGAGTTTTAGCCTCAGGTGAACTCAGATGGATCAGGAGAAAGGGGGAAAATAGCACTGTGATCATGTGACTGCTGGATCAGTTCTGATTGGTCAGTAGTGCTACAGTACATGTTAGAAACATGTTAATCAGTGAACTATAGACTTACACAGAGCTAAGCTAAGCTAGGCTAGCTGTTTCCCCTGTTTATAGTCTTTATGCTAAGCTAGGCGAGCTGTTTCCCCTGTTTATAGTCTTTATGCTAAGCTAGGCTAGCTGTTTCCCCTGTTTACAGTCTTTATGCTAAGCTAGGCTAGCTGTTTCCCCTGGTTTTTAACCTCCTCTGATGACACTTTACACAGGTCAAAATGAACACACACACATGCACACATTGCTGTGTGAGTCAGCAGGCTGACAGACTGACTGAGTGTGTGTGTAGATAAAGACACACTCACTGATAAGTGTTTACTGACTGTCAGCAGCCGAGTCATCAACCAATTATATTCTTCCTTATCAATACACACACACACACACACACACGTGTGTATGTCTACATTTGTGAGGATGCCCAGTGAGTTAATTAATGTTTCATCAGCCTCCAGATTTATAATAATAATAATAATAATAATAATAATAATATTGATGATGCTTCATAAAAACATTCAGTTAACACAGTTAATATATCACAGGAAGGTGCCCTTGTCTTCAATACACACACACACACACACACACACACACACACACACACAATCTGCAGCAGTGTAACACACATGTTCAGGTACAGTTTGTACCAGAGACCACTGACCCCCCCCAACCTGACCCACATCTGCAATGCAGCAACGAACACAGAGAGGAGGGGTCTCCACCTGTCTGTCTCTCCGCCTGTCTGTCTCTCTCTGGAAAATCAGATCACTGCATTTTATCAGTTAATTTATATTTTACATTTAACAGTTTTTTCATTATATTTAATTTTTCACTGACTGATGTCACAGTGCAGTCACTGTGTGACATGTCTGTCTCTCTCTCTGCCTGTCTCTCTCTCTGTGTATCTCTGTGTCTCTCTCTCTGCCTGTCTCTCTCTGTGTCTCTCTCTCTGCCTGTCTCTCTCTCTGTCCCTCTCTGTCTGTCTCTCTCTCTCTGTCTTTCTCTCTCTCTCTCTCTGTCTCTCTCTCTGTCCCTCTCTGTCTGTCTGTCTCTCTCTCTGTCTCTCTGCCACCCCCTGCTCCACTGACCCACTTCACTTCCTTTCGTGTTTTCATCTGTAAACTGAATCTGAATCTTCTCATCTGAACACAAACTGACAGCTGATTGGTCAGCTGTGGGAGCTGGCCATGTTCCACCGCTCGCCCTCAGGCATTCCCATCATTCCTCAGTGCTGCAGCTGATAGAGCGACCTCCGACCTCTGCTGCTGGTTACTGCAATGGCTTTGATATAAAGTACTGTATTATAATTATAAATGATATGTTCTATAAATGATCATAAAGTAAAATATTATCACATTTAAGCAACAGTAACTCACTGAATCAGCTGACAGGTTGATTTAAAGACTCTCTGTGACCCCCAAACACTCTTCGACCACTGAGATCCCTGGAAGCTCCCCAGGAACTCCAGAAACCCCAAACCCTAAAAGACCAGTGAGCCCCCACAGATCCCTGAGTCCACCACCATCCTGCAACCTCAACCTCCTGAAGACCGTCAGGATCTGTGAGAACCTGATCCCTGAGAACACCCAAGTCTTTTCCAGGAGTCCTCCAGGCAGCCATGGTTTCACTGATGTGTGTGTGTGTGTGTGTGTGTGTGTGTGTGTGTGGCCTCTGTAAACACACGATGTGTTTAATCTGATAATCTGATCATGTCGTCGGCCTCGCAGGTCCTGAGAACCAGCGCCTGACATTCATTCTTACACTGCTGGGTGACTTTAATCTGCAGAGTGAACACAACACATCCACTCACTGCACTCACACTTCACTTACTCCAGTGCACAGCGGCCACGGATATACACACACACACCATGATCCACAACTCACACGCAAACTGCTTTCAGTGCACTTCAGCTCAGATCGTGTTAATACTGAGACACTTCACTGCTCAGACTTTCACTCCAACTCATTTCAACACTTCTTCCACTTCACTTCATCTGATTTCAGTGTTCACACTTCCACTACTTCCACTTCAACTTACAGTGAAACACTGAAACTCTGTTCAGCTCTCAGGCTTCAACACTTTAACTGCCTTCACTGGTTACACTTCGTCTGGCAGTCAACTCCTTTCTCTGATTCCATATCAGCCAACCTTTACCAACTTTAACTTAGCTCCAGCTGATTTCAGTGACTTCCCTCAACAATTCACCTGCTTTCACTGCTTTGACTCGCTCCACCCACAGGATGCTGACGTCAGGACATAAGACTCACCCGGCAGGATACGCCAGCAGTCCAGTTCGGGGGTCGCAGGCCAGCGCTCGGTTACCTGGAACCGTGATACCCAGAACCTTCTCCAAGGTCACCTGCAGAGCAAAGGTCAGCAAACATCAGTCAAACAGTGACAGCAGCGAGTAAACAATGACCACAGACACAGCCGTCCACCAAACTCCTGAGTCTCCTGAAACCTGATGTGGAGACGCTTCTCTGAAACAGGAAGTGCAGGTGGGACAAAACATTCGGAGGAACCTGATTGGCCCGTTTGACAAGTGGGCTGGGTCAGAACAAACATGGAGCGCTCCAGTGATTCAGAGTTGGATGATGAGCCTCAAGGTTCAGGTGTTCTCCACCTCAACAGGGTTTGAGGAGACCAACACCTGAAGACACACCCACGTAGCATGCTGCTGCTAGCTAGCTAACTGATGAATCAGATCAGGAGCTGCAGCATAATCCTCATACATCCATGACAGCACCAGAGAACCCACCCTAAGAACCCTGTTGAGAACCCCGTTACCCCCTCCGGAACCAGTGGTACCATCTGAACCACTGAGACTAGTTCAGGGACCAGCACAGGTTCCCCCGTCAGGACACTGACTGTCATCCATTGTGGACAAACTGACCTCAGCTCATCTGAAGACATCGTGCCGAGCTTCACACACACACACACACACACACACACACACACACACACACACACACACACTTACTTCGTGTTCCATGCTGCTATCAGTGAGTGTGGACCAACCCGTCCTCTGTGCATCAGTCTGTCTGAACTTCCTGTCGTCTACTTCACAGCACCTGAGCCGTCTCTTTCCTCTCCCTCACCGCTGTTAGTATGTTAGCATGTAGCCAGTAGGCTTTGATGTGGTCTGGTAGAGTCCTGTGCAGCTCAATGCTAAGCTAACAACAGCGAGCTGAGTCTCAGCTCTGTGTGTGTGTGTGTCACATGACTCTCCCTCCCTCTGCACCAAACTCTGTTTCTGCTTTCACTCGTTTCTGAGTCTCTGGCTGACGAACACAGTTTGCCCACATTCGTCTGCTTGTTCTGTCACGTTAAACTGATTAAAACTGAATCATCAGCTGACTTTGTTTACACAGATGAGTCACAGCGAACACACACACACACTCACATACACACACACTGGGGAAACTCAACTGTCAGGAAACCTCCTCCTGTCAGCTGAGACCTGCACAGCAACTCCACTTCAACTTCCTGTTGGCTGCTGCAGCAACCAGCTGATCATGTCAACAACAACAGCAACAGTGATGCTCCACAGGTGAGGACACACTTAGTTGCTCAGCTATGATTGGACAACCATGGCTGAGGGGGAGGGGCTTCAGAGAACAGTCACATGGTCAGCACTGCACACGCTGCTCTGCTTCTTAGCTCTGTCACTGTGCCGTTAGCTTTAGCGATAACATATAAATAATCATGACAGGAAGCTAACGGACAGCACTGACAACTGTAGCCTGTTAACCTGTTAGTTTAGCTGCAGATACCGCTGACACTGCAAATGCTGCTAATACTGTGTGTACTGCAGCTGTCAACAGAGTCTGAGCGAACAGTGAAGAGATGTGTAGTGTAACTGCTGTGTACACACACACAGAGCTTGTCTTTGTACTCAGGTATGGGTTTTTTTTGGTGGGGGGGACTCCAGACACTGAACTCTGAATGGTGATGGGTAGAAGCACAACTTAATGTGTAATATAACATAAGTATAATATATAAACATATGAATCTAATGCTAATGAGATGCAGCAGCTAATGCTAACATGCTAGCACACAGTTAGCTCTGACAGACCTCTGCTGAGACTGTTTTTCTTCTTCTCTTGCTCATCAACCTGTGACCCCTGCTGTTCAGCTCGTGGCCCTTTTGAGGCACCTGACCCTCAGGTTAATCCTCACTACCCAGATACAAGAAACACACACAGAGTGTTAAGTCAACACTTTCCATCCAGAGGTTTAAAGAAGACATACAGATCAAACAGCACAAAGCATTCTGGGAGTTTTACAGGCTGAATGAATGTAGCTGCTGACAGACGGACGGAAGCCCTGCAGGGACAAACAGACAGGAACAACCTGACTGACAGGACGCTCGCTCTGGCTCCATTACTTCGGTTTCACAGAGCAGCTGGAATGGACCTTCAGGACCCAGTGAACTCAGTCCGGGAGGTGACCGGAGACCAGACCGGAGACCAGACCAGAGACCAGTTTAGAGACCAGTCCAGAGACAACACACAGACTGTTGTTGTTGCTTTGATCTCTGCTGCATCCAAACTGATAAAAACTGATCTCAGGTCTGAATCTGATCGACACCAACTGAACTGAGCAAGCTGAACACACTGCAGAGGTCTGCTGCACGCCTGTGTGTGTGTGTGTGTGTGTGTGTGTGTGTGCGAAAAAAATGCCAACACAGCAGAATGAAAGCATTCAGCTGTGTGAGAAGCTGCACAACAAATGTGTGTGTGTGTCCCTGAACGTGTATCTCTGTGAGGACATTGTTATACAATATGGAATAATTTGAGACAATAACATTTCATTTTAAAATAAAAACTTCTGGATTTTAATTTGAAGCTGAACAGTTCTGCTGATAACAAAGACCCTGAACGCATCACCAACACATTTAAGATATGACCATGGTCTGAAATATGATGAAATCTATAAAATATAATGAAATAATAAACTAATAAAATAAGATTTCCGATAATTAACATTAAAATCATTATTATCTGAACAGTCACAGTGATATGAGCCATAAACTGTAATGAGGTTATTAAACAATGATACTAACCAGCGTGTGCGTGTGTGCGTGTGTGCGTTGAAGCGCGTGCGCACCTTGTCGCTGAGGTCCTCTTTGTGCCGCGCGGCGCCGCTCCTCCTCCTCAGTTTGATGGACGGGGAGCGCAGCAGGTTCTTGATGCGGCTGCGGATCGTGCCGCTTCCCTCCGCGGTCATCGCGCCGTTAGCTGCCCGGCTAGCTGCCTCTCTCAGCGGCTAGAGCCTCTGTGAGCCGCCGCTGCGGCTGTCATGCTGTCCGTGCGCCGAGCCGTGCCGGGCCCGGGAGATCAGCTCGTCTGGCACTGGTTCCGGTTCTGGACTGATCCGGTTCCGCTGCTGCTCCGCATCTTAAATCTCCGCCGCGGCGAAGACACGAAGCGGCCTGAACACGACCCAGACCGGACTGAGCCGACTGACGCACCGCGCGCGACAATTACCTGAACACTTCCGGTCAAACATTCCAAAATAAAACTTCTCAAAAAGCCATTTTTATAAAATATTTTAGCTAAATATTTTTAAATCTCAAGTATTTTTAAATGTCATGACATTAACTGCATTAAATGACCTGCATTTCCATTTTCTGTCTGCCGTCTCCACTGGTGCATCCACCCCGTGCTTTTACTTTGATATTAAAGCCTCCCATCTCCGGTGTCGTTGTGTCTGACTCAACTTGACGCAGCTCTGACGCCTCCATGCTGCGGGGTCAACGCGCTGTGAAGCGGCAGCGCCCCCCAGCGGCACCGACACGGACTGCAGCTTCTCATTGATCATTGATTGATTTTATTGAAAATCTTCGGTTCCGTTTCTGTTCCGAGTTAAAAAACAGGAAGACGGAGGCAGACAGTCTGTTATATTGAAATCAACAGGAAGTGGTTTATTAATTAAAAGAGAATCAAACCACCTGAATGCAGACACACATGTCCAACACTTCAGCTCAATAAATTCAGTTTATGAGTAAATCATGTCCGCTCCAAGTGACGCGTTCAGCTCTTCTCAGTTTACAGGCTGAAGAGACGAACAGGAACAATCCAAACTGTTGTGTCACCTGTCGCTCAGAGACAGAGCCTCAGGTGTTTGTCCATCTTTATTCATGTTAGAGTTTATATGAGCACCAATATTCACATCTGACGTCTTTACAAATACAAAAATACAAATTTAAGAAAAACACGACTGTACAAACATCGACAGAGAGCAGCAGCTTCCTGGGGTAACAGTCGCCTGAGCCACGCTGAGAAACACCACACTGGTCCTTTAGTCAGCAGGTTCCAGGTGAGTCCAGGTGAGCCCAGGTGAGTCCAGATGAGACTCGAGCTGCCGTCTGTTTTTACTGTTTAATATAAAAACTGCACTTTGTTTTATTCCCAGAGAACAGAAATAAACTGAAAACTTTAATATTTGAATATTTTCTCTGCTGCATTCAAACGATGATCAAACTCTGAATGATTCAGCACTGAAACAAACTCTTTTCCTCCATCTTTCAGTGTCATGTTTAAAGGAAGAAGTCTCAACTTCCGGTCGTCGCACCTCAGGACGGTTTCCCTGGTAACAACACTTGTCCTCTCACCATGGCAACAAGCTCAGACTGATTCTACTTTTCTCACACACACACACACACACTCAGACCCACTCTCTCACTCACACTCACACACACACACACACACACACACACACAGACACTCAGTTCTTTGGATATATAAACGCTCTAAACATAATTTTTCTGATTAAACAACTTAACTCAAATTTCTCGTGGCAACAATCTTCCTATGCAAATAAAGACAGTTTCCATGGCAACTTTGACCTGGCAACTTGCCGTGCCGTTGCCGTGGTTGCACTTTGCTGGGAGCAAAGAGGACGGCGCTTCAGGACAACAGAATAAATTAAACGTAGTGAAAATAACAGTTGTAAACATAAGTGACAGGATCTGAGGCCGTCATGGAAACAGCTAGGCTTCTGATTGGCCGGCAGCCGTGTCACATGGTGTGTTCACAGGGGGAATAACTTGACTCAAACTTCTCAGGACTCAAACAGCCAATCAGAGGACACCTGTAAACGACCAATGAGCTCCTAAACCAGCGGTGACGTTAACAGTCAGGTGTGTGACATGATCAGTCAGGTGTGTGATGTCAGCTGGGTGGGTTTCCTCTCAGTCCCAGAGGAACCAGCCTCGGCATCGGTTTCCAGGCCATTCCCCCCTCCCTCCTCCCCCCTCTTCCTCCGTCCCTTCCCACTGCTCCACCCCTGCTGGCAGGGTCCACCACATTGGCCCCGCCCACCTTCATCTGCAGTAGAGGGGGCGGAGCCAGGACCCCACCCATTGTGTTTCCACTGATGGGTCCAGAACCCGGTCCACTTGGTGTCATCTCCTGGTCCCTAGGCCATGCCTCTTCTGTCTCCATGGCAACAGTGTCTTCAGGGTCTACCTGCAGGAGCCAGGGGCTGTGGGCGGGGCCTTCCTCCTGCTGGCCTGCCGGTAATGAGCTCCCTGCTGTTGTTACTGTGGCAACAGCCTGCTGGTTGAGGAAGACAATCTCGTGGAGGAGGGACGTCAATGTCTCGCTGTCAGCTGAAGACTCGCCCACTCGCAGACGCCCCCCCACCAAGGGGCGGTGGGGTGGAGTCAAGGAGGACGCAGGTGAGGAGTCAGGCTGAGGTGGGGAGCGGGGTTCACCTGCCGGGACACGAAGATGCTGCTGCTCCTGCTGTTGTCGTGTTGTCGATGGGTGAACAAGCTGCAGCAGGTTGTTCAGGTTTGTGCCTGTCAATAAAAACAAAACGACCACATGGTCGAGTTAACAAGTCAGCGAGTGACTCTGTCAGTTCGTTAAGAGGAGATGATGATTGGTTAGTTCAGTTAAGTTAAATGGGAAGTCGGTTAGTTAATTATTAGTTAGTTTAGTTCAGTGAAGTTAGTGCTGATTGTTTCTTTGGTGAAGTTACTCTGTTAGTTCCTTAATTAGTTACCTGTGAGGTTACCGATGGCGACAGGGGCAGAGCTGCTGTAGATCTTACCGGTTGGAGGGTGGGGCAGTGAGGTGAGATGGATCTGCTGATTGGTTAGACTGGGGATGTTGAGGGTGACGGAGGCCATGCCTACAGACAGGAAGAGGACACGTCACTTCAAAATAAAAGCATGTTGCGGCAGAGAGCAGAGCTACGCTGAGTCACCTGTACCTGGCATCTGAGATGTCTGCAGAACTGTCGGTCCCGCCATCAGTGGGCTCAGTGTCAGGACTGGTTGCCCCGGCAACGCAGCGTTGACGAGTGACAGGACGTCAGCGGGGACCAGAGCCTGGAAAGACTCTGAAAACCACCAGATTACAGATCAGCTCATCAGAGTGAGCGATTGCTTGTTTGTTAGTTAAAGTTTATAAAACTCAGACTTTCTCTAATTAGTCACCAGATCAATGATCAACAATCAATCATCAATAATCTCCAGCTGCAGAGCTGTAGTCTCACCCTCCACAGGCTTTGTGAGGACGGACGATAGCGGCGGCGGGTTCTTGGTCCGAGACAGGATGTTGGGGACCGTCCTCACCCTGTCCCTCAGCACTGATGCACTGTGGGATACACCAGGAGCCACCAGGGTCGGGCTCAACACCTGCAGGACTGTCTGACTGACCTGAGCCCGCTGCACAGGTGTGAGAGCAGGTGTGGTGATGGGCGGGGCAGAGGCAGCAGAGGGAGGAGCTTGTAGAGGCTTGTTGTTGAACGTGACGGCGCTGTCAGTCGCAGCTGCTAACAGAGGATCTGAGGCCCTGCCCCCTGCTGCTGGCTGCTGATTGGCTGCTGGGGATGACAGGGGGTGCAGCTTCTTCAGGATCCTCGGCTCCGTTTTACCTGCACAGACACAACAGCAGGCTTCAGCGCCACCTACAGGTAACTCACCTGGTTAATCAGCTGACCCGACCCCCCCCCCACACACACACACACACACCTCCAGCTCCCCCTCCCCCTGCTCCTCCTCACCTGGTCTGAGTTCAGCTGTCGGGCTCCGAGCTGCAATCAATGGCTTCACACTGAAACTGACAGAAAACAGATTCACTGATTGTTCACCAACACCTGGAACAATACATTTTTATTTCACTGTCAAAACAAACCAATCGATCGATCGACTGATCAAACCATCAACAGGTGTGTGATTAGAGTTTTCCATTTGATAAAAGCAGAGCAGGCGTGATCAATACTGCACTACTTGCACTGAAACACAGCAGATCAGCGTTTATCAGTGACATCATCACGATCATACTGACGAGACAGGAAGTGGTTGCTACCCCGAGTCCTTGTTCCTCTTGTTTCTCGCCAACCTACGCTTGTCCTTCCTCTCCATGGCAACGCTTTGAACCCCATCGTCCACCTGACACACACACACACACACACACACACACACACACACACACACGCTGGGTTTATCTCTTATTGATTGGTGTCGTGTTGAACTCTGAGGCTCTGACTGAACATCTTGTACCTCGGTGACGGCACCGACGCTGGTCGTCTTGGCAACGACTCTCTCCCCATCAGACAAGTTGTCCGTCGGCTCGTTCGTCTCATCGAGCAGGTCGACCACTTCAATCACAGCTGCGTCTTTACTTCCTGTCCGTGATGGCTCCGTGTCTGACCCCTGAGGTCTGCCGCTCACCTGTTGGCTCACCTCTGAACACAGACACACAGCACAGCTCTGTGACATCATCGACCCGGCAGGGGAAGACCCGCTGGGGTCCCTGAACACAGACTGCGTTTGACTGGACTGTGATGTGTTCACTGTCCGTCTGAGTGATTCACTTAAACTTTATTTAAAACACCAGTTTGTTGCTCTGAGTGAATAAAGTTTTATTCAAAGCAGGAGAGAGTGCTGAGTCAGCAAATGGTCTTACCTGACTGCGGCGCCACGACACGCAGGAAGTCCTCCCTCCGCTCCATCAGCAGCTTCTTCTTCTGCTGCAGATCTGCCTCTGCGCGCCTCAGCTCCTGGATCACCTGCACCGCCTGCAGCAAACAGACAACAGCTGCTGGTCTGCACACTCAGCAACAAACAAACAAACAGACAGACAGAGAGACAGGCAGACAGACAGACAGAGACAGGCAGACAGGTAGACAGACAGACAGGTAGACAAATAGACAGACAGACAGGTGAGGTAGGCAGACAGGTAGGCAGACAGACGGGTGAGAGCAATTGGACCTTCTTCAGCGTGGAGATCTTGGACGTCCTCCTGCTGCTCAGCCCTGTTTCCCGCCTCAGACGCTCGAATAGCTGCAGCAGCTTCACCCGACGCTGCTTCTCCAACATGTTGTGGTTGAGACGCTGCAAACAAACAAAATGAGTCACATGCCTCTGGACAGCAAACAAACAACAACATTAACCTGCTCCTGGATCCTCCTTTCAGTTAATGATCCGTTTTAACCTGAGAGTAACTAAAGTAACTCAAGCTGAAGTAATCTAAAGTGGAAGTACTCAATTACCTGGCTGTTGGCAGCCGACTCCTTCTCTTCTTCTCTGTCCGTCTCGTCACCGAAGTCAGACGAGTTTTCCGTCTCGCTGCTTGACCGCTCGCCCACCGTCTCCGTGGCAATGATCTCAGTCTCGTCATCCACACATACGACGTCCAGGTCCACCAGGTCGCTGGCGGTTTCCAGCTCGGGGTGTGTGACCTCTGCAGACAGGGAGTTCTGGGTGGCGGTCTGAGGTGGGGGGAGTCTCTGAGGGATCGACGCCTCGGCGGGACCCACTGTCACCGCTTTGGCCCCCGGCTCCACCCCCTGACCTGCTGAGGGTTTGAGGGAGATGAGTTTCACTGGGGTCACGGGGGGGTGAGGTGGGAGGAGGGTGACTGGGCCCGGAGCCGCCACCACCTTGGTGGGGGGGCGGGGGGGCACTTTTGTGCAGGTGACTGTAATCGGCTTCCTGCTCGAGTCAGCGGGAAGTATTTTAAAGGTGAACGTTGACTTCTGAGGCAAGACAGAGGGGGAACAGAGTGGGGAGGGGAGGGGGGACACAGAGGAGGCCTGGAGGGCAGACAGAGAGGGGTAGGAGGTGGTGGAGGAGGGGGAGGAGGAGGCGGAGGTCACTGTGGTCACAGGAAGTGTTTTGTTAATGACACTGACGACTGGAGTCTGACATGATGGTGGGACGACTGAGGGGGAGGACGAGCCTGCAGGGGGAGGAGACGGGGGGAGACGTCAATCACAGAAACAGAAACACCTGATTGGTCAAACACAGACAATGTGACTACCCCCCCACCTCCCGCTGACTCACCTCTCTGCAGCGCCTGGTTTGGGGCCACTGGTCTCAGCTGGTTGATGACCAGCTGGACCAGTTTACCGTCAGGCCTGCGGTAGTACTGGACGCCTGATGCTCCCTGGACCGGCTTCAGGATCATCCTCTGGGTTGGGGGGGTGGGGCCGGGGGGCAGCGGGCAGGGCTTCAGGGCTGGGACAGGAACCACTCCAGGGAGACCTGGGACCTGAACCATGACCAGCTGCTGTGGGGGGTTTGGGGGCGGAGTCACAGGTGAAGCTGCAGAGCTGCTCACCTGCTCACCTGAAGGACCAGAAGACACACCTGATTGGTCAAACCAGATCAGTTTGGTCACAGTGTCGTCGATAAATGTGTCAATAAAGATTGTAAACGACTTGAAACGTCTGCGCTGCTCAGACAAACGTTATCACCTGTTCACCAGGCAGTTGCTTGGCTAACCTATCAAGAGCTAAACCAAATAGCAACCGTTAGCTGTTAGCTTGCAGCTGTTAGCCTGCAGCTGTTAGCCTGCAGCCATTAGCTTGCAGCTGTTAGCCTGCAGCCATTCGCCTGTAGCTGTTAGGCTGCAGCTGTTAGCCTGTAGTTATTACCCTGCAGCCGTTAGCCTGCAGTTGTTTAAGCACAGTCTAACAACTGTGTATGTGATTAATCATTAATTCGGTGTGTTTTCAAACTTGATTCAGCTCAGTGTCGTTAGCTCTGCGATGCTAACAGGCTAATGCTGTGAGACACGTCTGTTCACCTGATTAAAGTTTCATACTTGTTATGTTTTGAGTTTTAGCTGCTGACGGTTGATGAATTGTTTGTTTGCAGAGGTGAATGATGTCATCGACCCTCACAGACACTCTGTTCTTCTTCTGTGTTTTTATGCTAATGCAGGTCATAAAGGTGAGCTCACCTGCGGTGGAGGTCGGGAGGGTGAGCACTGCGACTGATGGCTGAGATGTGTGTGGAGAAACCCCAGGAGGAGGCGTGGAGACGGTCGGGGGAGTCGGACCTGAATTCTTCTGAGGAGGCTTCGAAGGAGATGGACAGGAAAGGGAACCCTCCTGCTTCCTGTTTGACCCCACCCGGCCGGTCAGATAGGCTGCCAGCCGGTTCGCCGGATGGAGCGCCCCCATCCTCCCCAGCTGGATCCTGGCCAGAGGATAAAGCTTCGCATTCACCTGTAAAAACCAACAGGTGAGCGACAGAGAAACAGCAGCTTCAGCAGCTTCAGCAGCCTCAGCAGCTTCAGCAGCTTCAGCGGCCTCAGCAGCTTCAGCAGCTTCATCGGCCTCAGCAGCTTCAGCAGCTTCATCGGCCTCAGCAGCTTCAGCAGCTTCATCGGCCTCAGCAGCTTCATCGGCCTCAGCAGCTTCATCGGCCTCAGCAGCTTCAGCGGCCTCAGCTGCCTCATCAGCTTCAGCGGCCTCAGCTGCCTCATCAGCTTCAGCAGCTTCATCAGCCTCATCAGCTTCATCAGCCTCAGCAGCTGATGTCGTCCCCAGCAGCCAATCAGCAGCCTCAGCAGCTTCATCAGCCTCAGCAGCCTCTGACCTCCAGCAGCACAGATTCAACAACAAACTGTGGAAACAGGAAGTTTGAGATGAAACATAGGTCGATTATGTTCAGCTGCTGAATCTGATGAAGCTGCAGAGCAAAGAGCTGCTGAGGAGACGCTGACAGAACGGACTGAGGTGGCAAAGCAGAGGAAGTGTTATCTGTAGCAAACATGTAGGGAACATAGGAAACACAGGAAACATGTAGGGAACATAGGAAACATGTAGGGAACATCCTGTCAGTGATAAACAAAGTCACCTGGACCAGCTGGTCTGTTCCTCCAGGCTGTTTCCTATTGGCTGAGAGGAGGCCAGCGGGGCAGATCCCTGTCAGGAAGGGCAGACCCATGCAGACCTTCTTCTTTTTCTTCTTTGACCTCATTTTCACTTCCTGTCTGTGGCGCTCTCTCCCATCGCGAACCTGACCAACTGATCCTGCCTCCTCTTCGATGTCTCCTTCCTCCACCTCTCGCTGCCAGTCCTCAGGAGGCTCCGTCTCCTCTTCCTTCACCTCCTGCTGCCAATTGCCAACAGGCTCCGCCTCTCTGGCCACCTGTTGCAGGTGATCCTGATGAGAGAAACAGCGACATCATCACTATCAGCTGTGGAGTCACATGACATCCACTGAATGAGACACACTCAGGTTGTAAAACAGGAAGTGATGTCAGACCAACTTCTTGCTGTGGCTTCAAAATAAGAGCTGACAATGAGCGTCGGCAGCTGTTTGTTTATGTGTTTGTTTCTTTGTTTGTTTGCTCATGTTGCTGCTTCAGCTCTGGTTCATAGAAAACGTTGTTCAGGACTTGCAGTCCTTCCTTCTCGTTTTGATTTGAAGTCACATGATCTCAGGGTGAGTTGTTGCCTACCTGCTGCTGCATCATCCTCTTGGGATCCACTGGTTCCACCAGTGCTGCTGGTGGGTCCTGCTCCATTTTGGGTCTGGAGATGTGGATCTTGTACTGGATGCAGTGGTCGGAGCCGCTCCACTCCATGGTCTGACCCATTGGGCTGATGAGGTAGCGTCTGACCCAGAAGGGTTTGTCCAGCTGGTCCCACGCCATCCGCTCACACAGCGTCTTCAGGACGTGGTTCCTGTCGGCGTCACTCACCCACTTACACTCCGCCAGGATGATCAGGCGCTTCGACGGCCGGGGGGGCGGCTCTGCTGCAGGACTCGCAGACCGATCGGAAGGATGAACCAGTTCACCTGCCGAGGAGACGCAAATGTTAGAAACAACACAGTCAACATATTTGTTTGTTTGTAGGGAAGCTCTGACTGGTTTGTCTCTGCTGTGACATGTGACTCTACATCTCCTTCATTAAAGGAGCTGACTGGTTCTCAGGTGTGAACTGATGATGATGCTCGATACAGCAAGAGAGGACGGAGGGCGTGGCTTCCTGATGACAAGTTGCTGCCATGGCAACCATGGATCAGGACTGAGGCACAGCAACATGTTTCCATGGCAATGTGTATGTTAACAGTGACTTCCTGTGTGAACTTTGACCTTTGCACAGTTTGTTTTGACTCATCGAAGTTGTCAAACTGCCGGTTCAGACTTCAGTTATCAGACGCTTGAACCTTCGTCCTGCTCAGTATCAGTTAATGTGAAGCGTCGATGCACCCTGATAACCTAGCTAGCTAGCTAACACTAACACTAGCAGCTAACAGTCCTCTCCACCCTCCTGTCACCATGGATACAGCCGTTATTCATATCGAGTTTTTGCCCAGGACAGAGTGGCTCTGTGAGGCAGCTGCCTGCAGGGGCTGATGGGAGGACGCACAGCTGACGGCGTGAACCGACCTGGAGGACCGGGCAGGTTAACGTTTGTCTCCTTCAGGTCTCTCTGCCGCACAGGTTTCAGCCTGGAGTCCTGGAGGAGAAGCATCAGAGGACATGAACATCACCTAATTACATCAGCTGAGCAGGTAAAACTGTCTGATCAGGCCGACCAATCAAGAGCCTCACCTGCTGTTTCTGGATCTTCTTCTTCCCTCTGTAACCTCTGACCCTGGCACAGCTGCTGTGACCCTCTGCTAAGATCCTCTCCTGCAGGAAGCAAGAGATCAACCGATCAAACTGTTCAAACTGATCGAACCAATCAAACTGATTCAGACTGCTACGACAACAGTAATGTGAGAATAGTGTCAGAGTAAGACTCAGACCCAGGTCCTTACTGTGGGCTGGGACACAGACGCAGGTTTGGGGACGTGAATCGGGTCTGGATCAGAGTCTCCACTGTCCCTCTTCCACAGAGTCCGGACCCGCTCTGCAGGTTGGGAAACACTGTCCGCCTCCTTCAGGACTACAAACAGGTAGAAGGTAGGAGGCAGGAGGTGAGGTGAGGTGAGACCTCAGAATAAAACAGTTTTACTGCAGATCAGCTCAACATGGAACCGTCCACAGCCAGCAGATAGTTAGCTTGTCTTAGCATAAAGGCAGGAAACAGATGGGAGGAGCTAGCCTAGCCTAGACTGTGATGGTGATGCACTCACTGTAGGCCATCTTCATCCTCCTCTTCCTCCTCCTCTTCTTGCCGTTCCCGTGGTGGGAGGGGCTGGAGTCGGACCCGTCCAGGTTCTTCAGGAGCACCACCTTCTGTTTGAGGCAGCTGCAGCCCAACATGCAGGTGGATCGGCCGCAGTGGCTGATCCTGGAGATGTGGGACAGACTGGAGCAGACACAGCCCAGCCTGCAGAACTCATTCAGGCAGGGGGGGGCACGTCTGCGGACCAGCTGGATGGGAGCGGTGGGGTTCTCACTGACAAAACCCTGAGGAGAAACCACATCAACCAGAGGAACCACATCTGGACTCGGACTCAGTGTGAAGTGAATTCATTATATTTTACTTAAAAGTGACTCATTATGCAGAAAAACACGTGACATCACTGGATTATAATTACCGATCATCACGTCTTTAATGTTTAATTATTATTTCTATTCGTCTCCAACGGATCAATAAAGTTTTAATTTATAGCTAATTTATTGATTCCATTCAGGATCAATAATCTGAAGTTGCCAGACTAATGTCATGAAGCAGACAGTACTTGAGTAAATGTACTTAGTTACTTTAGTTTCTAACTTTCACACTGATGAATTGGAACTTACTCACAACCCTGTTCATCTGATCAGACTCAGGTTTAATGTAATAAAAGCTAAATGTGATCAGTTTGTTATTAAAGTTATTAATATATTGTACTATCATGATAAAGTTTTAATTTTAATTGATCCTCTGATAATATTCGGATACTTTCCTGAGGTAACAGTACCTGTAACGGAGTATTTTCACAGTGTGAGACATCCACTCATCCTGATTTCAATCGTCTGAACTTTATTTGAACACATTCGATGTTTCATACTAATTAATTCATTCTGTGGGAACCTGTTAATGATTCATTGGTCATGTAACTGCTCACCATCAGCGTGAAGAGTGATGACAGAGCGATGGCGGCCCTCTCCTCGGTGATGCTGGTCCTGGCCTTGCCCTCCCACACCACCCCATCCTCCAGGTCCTTCTGCCTCAGCAGAGCCCGGGTCATCACGGCTCCTCCGGCCCTCCTGCAGGTCTCGGAGTTTGGATCCCCGCCCCCAAGCTCAGAGTCCGACTCCAGTGGTGCCATGTCCTCTGAGACGCCGGGTGGGGGGGCTGTGGACCTGAGGGCGCTGAGGGTCTGGGATGAGGTCCTGGGTTTGAGCTTCTTTCTCCTCTTGAAGACGGAAGGCTGAGGGGAGACAGAGTCTGGGACGTGGATTGAGGGAGGTTTAGGGTCCAGCTTTGTCTCAGCTGGGCCAAGTTCTGATCGGGGTCTGCCGAGTTTTGGACCCTTCTGCTTCAGGCTGTCTCTCCTGGACGCTCTGGGCTCCTTCAGGTTCAGTTTGGGTCTCTTGGAGGGTGGGATGAACCCAGATATGAGGTCTGAGGTGGGGGAGTTGCCGCTCTCCTTCCTCAGTACACTGTGGAGGGTTCGGACATAGCTGGTGCTCCTGGTGGGCAGTTCGTAGACCACCGGCTCCACCACCGGCTGGGAGAAGCTGGCGGCTCGCTCATCAATCAGCTTCGCTTCGTTCTCCAGGTACTCGTCCAACATGTCGCTGCAGAACGCAGACAAGTTCTTCTTCTGCAGATCTGAGCTGGGACCAGCTGCAGGAGGCCAGACGCACAAAGAATATCAGTGTGTGTGTGTGTGCGTATGAACATGTGTGTTGAGTCGTCATTTACCTTCAGCTCTGGATGGGGCAGGAGTGGGCGGAGCCTCTGATGCAGTGAATTTCTCTCTCCAGCCTTTGATCTGAGTCACATCTGTAGTTTTTCCTGTTCTGGACACAAACGCAGAACAAACTCCTACAGAGACAAACAACAAACATTCTGATTAAACACAAAACTGTGAAAACAAACAAAAACATGTTTCACAAACATTAAAGCCCTGTTACTATTTTAAATATATGAAAACAAGAATAACATGAGGAGGCACAATAACAGAGGCTGAACACAACTGAACTGGACTGAGCCAGGTGATTTCCTGCCCTGAGACACCTGAGACTCCTGAGACACAGACCAGGTCTCCTGATGGACTCTGAACTCTTTGTTGTTTATGAACGAGTCAAATGAAAACTCGTCCTTGAACCTGTTGGACGTGTCTAGTTCATGGAGCTGACGTGGTCTCAACATGGAGGCACTAACCCTGAGGTGGCGGCAGCTCCTGGGTCGACGGCTCCACAGACACTCCTGGTGGAGGGAGGGGCAGGTGGACTCCCAGGTACTGCAAGTCTATGGCCAGAGTCGGGTCAAGCAGGTTCATCTTCAGACCCACTGAGTTCACAAAGACCAGCAGAAGGAGGTTGAGAACTGGGCACTTTGTTTTACTTTTGTCCTGTTGCGTAAACATGTGTTTATTAAGTTTGTATCTGACGCACCTGCCTGCAGCACGGGATGGATCACCTGTCTGTGTCTCATCAGCTTCAAGTCCCGGAGAAGAACCTTCTCAAAGGCGATGATCTTCTGCTGCAGACTGTCAGCTGTCTCTGCTGAAGACAGACATCATCACTGGATCTGATGCTCACACAGACTCAGACTCAGACTCATCTCCAACCACCAACCCTTAATGAGCACCGCACACTGATCAGCCAATCACAGTGACGCATCTGAACATGGATCATTAACGCTGATTGGATAAACAGCATTTGACTTTACCACCCACGGTAAGCTTAGCACAAACACTGGAACCAGAGCTAACACTGAGCAGCTAACATAATCCTTGTTATATTAAGTTTGATGTAGCTAGTTATGTACAGTTAGCATATGTGACATCATACTATTATCTGATGCTAGATCATCTCATGACAACAGCTGTTTGTAACTAAGCTACTAACTTTAGCTTTTAGGTCCTGTAAGCCAATATTGCTTGTTAGCATAGCATTAGCTTCTAGAGTATGTTTAGTTTGTTTCTGGTTCTTCTTAGTTTAAGTTCAGCTTCTTGGTTTAACTGAGCTTAGTGTTAGCTTCTCAGCTGTGTAAGTTAGCCTTGTCCTTCCTGTCAGCTTGTCAGTTTTATAGCTTTGGATCGGGGTGGCAAACATGTGGTCTGGGGCCTGAAGTGGCCTGACAAATGGTCCAACGGGTTACTGCAAAGACAGATAATTATAGGAAAGTCCAATTTTCCATTTTTCAATGAACAAATGCTGTTCCTGATTGGTCCAGGGGGACCTCTTCACTCAGGGACTGAAGTCATGCCCTTACCTCTTTGCTCATGTTTATCCCTGCTATCGTCGGCACCACAGCCTCGCTGTGATCGACTCGGGTGCCGACAGCTCACGTTCAGACCGGCTTGTATTTTGGCCTTATTGTTGACCGTGAGTCTCCTCAGACTTGTGAGAAGTTCGGGATGGTTCTGTTTGAAGTTGGGGTTGTAGAACTGATGATACATCCCATTTTCCCCAGGAGGGTGGTGGCTATCTTTAACAGCTGGATCAGGTTTCCTGAAGCCGTACAGGTTCAGTTGACGGACAAAGCTCGAGAAGTTGGTTGTTTTGAAAGCATCGGCGTTGTCTGCGGCAATGCTGCCTGGAGACAGGATCTGTTTCTCGAAGAGAAGTTGATCAATGATGATGGCCTTGCCGTGGCTGTCCCAGCAGACTGCTTTGTTTGCCGGGTTGTTCACCAGACGCCACAGCTTGGCAGGAAAGTTATTAGGGTGGATGCTGTCAGGGAGTGAGCTTTTATCTGTAGAATTGGAAACAGGGGTAATGTTCAAGATGCTTCAAATCTGAATATCCTGCCAACTGTATGAGTTAGCTAGAATGATCTAGCTGCCACCCCAACATCCTTATTCCAATTATAAAGTTAGATGGTAGCTTCCTTCCACAATCTCAGCTACCGTTAGGAGAGTGTAGGTTTAGAAAATATCAGAGCCATTTCCTGTTAAATAACAAACCCAGTGTGAGGTTAACCAGCAGCTTCCTGTCAGCAACTCATGTTAAAAACAGTGTTTGCTTAAAAAATAAAATACTGTAAATATTTATTTGCAGTGTTGAGGAGAAGTTACTGAGTGTGACACCACAACAGGAAATGACATTAGCTCCATCGTTCAAGAGCTGAACAGGCTTCATGGTGGACTGGGTCTGTACTGTCAGCCTGGATCTGAATGGTGCATCAGTGTTTGGGGAAGGGTTGATAGCTGCAGATGGACAGCATGGTTTTTGGACTTTTCATTATATTTTACACCATAAAGGATTGTCAATTTCATTAAAGATGGATCAGGTCATGTTGTAGTAATCATCTCATTCACAACCTGCCTGTTCTCCTGCCTTGTCACGTCAACGCGAGGAGGGAAAACTGAGGAGCATTATTGGTACAACTGCTTCATAATGAGTGGATTAAAATGAACATCACAGACCACTTTATTAATCTGAACAAAACCAAAGTTGTTACACAGTTTAGCGCCTTCCAGTTGAAGCTAACTATGTAGACACAACTGATGATGTTTGCACACCACTGGAACTGACTCCTGTCAGCTGGGTAGTTAGCTAACAGCTAACAGGCTAGCTATGTTCATCATGTAAATCAGACGGACTTGTTGGATATAGATGTTTTCTCTCCATTGATGTAATGGGGCCATTAATTTCCACAGTATATCCTGAAGCACTTCCAATACCCGATGCACAGATATTAAACTGGTATCCATCCTCTTATCGTATTATTTAATAACGTGATTATAATGCTCTTACCGTTCTCAGATGCGTCAGTGGTTTGCTGCAGGTGTTCGGGTGTCATCTGAGGATGTGAGGGCGTTTCTTCAGACGAGTCCACCACGTGAAGTTTGAGGGCCTCCTAAAATATGCATTTCTGTTTGTAATCTTCTGTATGCACCTTGTACTGAGTCAGACACTATTATCAACAAGACTAATGCAAGTCTGCAGTTCTGCAGTGTGACCTAGAGGCCTCATTACACCTCACGGCAGGAAACTACATGACACAATGAAAAATATGATGAAGTCTGACCCATGTCCCACCTGCTGACATTGAGGGGGTGGGATTTCTGACCTGTGCCAGCCACCAGGGGGCACGTCATTTGTACTGGCTTTACTTTTTGGATTTGTCATGTCGTCCATCTTTATATTCAGTTTATAGTGTGATCACATTATGAAACTGAAAGCAGTACTGCCACTGGTTCATCATTTGATTTAAGTCATTTGACATTTGATGACCATAGAACACAGTGAACAAAACAGAAACAGAAACCACAAAATATTAAGTTTTACCTTTGATGTGAATGAGATAAATAATTGCTCCTCCACTTCCTCCAGGTTAGGCTGCATGCGTGCGTAGGCAGAGTCATCCATCTTCTGATCAACATCTGCCTTTGCAAGCTTTTGCCGCCAGGACTTCCTCTTGCACTTGCAGGGTTTGCTGGATGAGCCTGGTTGCACATGTCGGGGTGGCTCATGTGCATTTGCCTCTACTGTACTTGTTAGTGGACAGGGACCAGCTACTGCCTCTGTGTTTGAAAAGTCCTCCCCCATACCAAGATCATCATTGGTGGAGAAAAACTGTACAAGATCAGTGATTGAAGGCGTGGGTGACAATCCATCACTGTCAATTGAAGAGAAAGTTGGAGACAGAGGCAACTGAAGTGCAAGTGGGGACAGTTCTGCAGGGAAGGGAAGCGACTGTTCATTCTCTTGAAATGACAAAGCAGCATCAGGAGGTGGTGTAGATGTGGAGGCGTCAAATGTCTGTGGTTCAGGGTGAGAGGGAGTCTGGCAAGGCAACGGTGATGCAACAGAGGCCAAAGGAAGAGCCTGTGGTGTGGACTGAAATGCTGTGAATGAAGTGTCAATGTACGGCTCAGGTGGAGGTAATACTGTATGCCATTTGAACACAGATGTAGCAGGGTCTTCTGTGTGCAGTAACTCTTTAGGAGGTGATGCTTTTAGAGTTGGGTCAGAAGTACTGGAGTTGAGTTGTAAAGTTAATGAGGTGGGCAGGGAAGGTAGAGGCTCAGGAGAGCTCGCAGGTGACATAGGCTCAAAATGAAATGAATAACACTCTGGGTCAGGGAGCAAATGATCAGACTTTAGCGTTGAGGGGTCTGAAGGTAGTGTGGAAGACTCAGTGATGGTTGGTGTTTGTGGAGAGTCTGGGGCAGATAATACTGTGTCAAGAGGTGGTGACACAATCGGACGTGAACCAGAGGTAGCAAGCGTTGAGGAAATTGTAGCTGTAGATGTCCCAAGGGTACAAAGTGACTGATCTGAGTTATTTAATGCTGCTGCACCATCCGGTACTGTCGGCTCTGTGCCTGTGTCTTCAGCACCTGAAATGGAAGCCAAGAAATGATCAATTCTTGGTTCTTCTGGATCTTTAGTGGCAACGACATCTGGACAGGGTGAACTGGAAGGCTGATAACTGGTTTCAACAGCTTGTCCAGTAGTATTAAAAACCATTACATCTGGTTGAAGACATGAACTAGTATATTTAGAGGCCTTGTTGGATTTTGTGATATCACCTGTGAGGTCCTTTGAGGGACCTGTTTCATTGCCGTCACGATCAGATTGTGGACTTGCAGAAGCTGCAGCAGAACTCTGCGATTCCAACAGAGATTCAGGTGGGAGTGCTGAGAGAGGAGAGTCCGGCTTGGTCTTGGGCTTTTTTGATTTCGCTGAATGCTGCTTCAAAAATAGAGCAAGGGCTGGCAGAGGCAGAGGTGCCGGCCGTTTATGCTGCTTTACCTTCACCTCCGATTGCACTATGGGGTTATATAGTTGGTCTGAGTCCACTGAAGAGTTCTGGGGCACTGATGCATCTGCAGCAACATTACTGACTACAGAACAATCTGTCCGTACATTGTCCTTGCAGTTTAATTCATTCAAATGGTCCTTGTCCTCCTTAACTTTCTTCTTTGTTACAACAACTTCACTTTTTTTTGCAGATGATGTTTTGCTGTGTGTTTTGACAGATACACTTTCTGTCTTAGAAACATCTTGTCCAATGCTTTTCAAAGCATTGGTTCTAGTGTTGGTTCGCTCGGCTCTGTGCGAGCTGCTGTTATTGATGCCCAGCTGCTCCAGGTTGCATCTCTGCAGCGAGACGTGAGCTTCTCGAATAAGCTCAGAAAATAACTTCTGAGCTGGACGTGAATTGCTGCTGAAGGTAATCAAACAGTAAAAACATCACATTAGTAGGCATTAGCATGACTGTATTTGTGATTTGATACACTGTAGAAATAAACTGACATAGCCTCTGGAAAACTTATAAGGAATATGACAAAACGTTATAAACTCAACAAATAAATGTAAACATGCTGCCCTGTTAAAACCCACACGGGTCTGCCTTCATGCTCTAGGTCTAGGTATCATCCTTTGTTCACACATATGGCCCTAAAAGAGGCTGCAATGTATTGAGTATCAGAGCTCCAACAACATCTCAGCTGCTCCTCTCACAATTAAAGATCCAATCTTGCTTATTTTTACAACGCAATGCAGACACACACATGCTGGCAACTGTGCAAAACTTGAAATAATGCTTAGATACTGATCAGGAGATTGACACCTTTGTTGCACATCAGTGTAAAAGCAGCTGGAACAATTGTCAGGGTTGGGTATGCAATCACCTCAAAACATATTGCAAGCTGTATGTGTGAACAAGGCTCAAGAAAGGATATGCAAAGATATTCTTCACAATGCCGGGTGGTACTGTACAGATAACTGGTCAGACACCGGTTCAAACCCATCAGGTTATAATGGTGCAATACTTGAATGTATTCCAAAATGTGCCAATCGCCATTTGGAAGTTGGCCTTTATTGTTGTCCTGTCCTCCAAACCTGATATTTAGTACCAAGAATTTGAAGAGCATGCAGTCTTGACTCTCAAAGTCGGACTCTTACCACGAACGTTCCTCAGTGACCATGGCATCTGACTGATCTCTGTTTGTAGTGGAGTTTTTCTGGAGATCACATGACACTGAAGGCTTTGATTCCACTGCTTTTGAACTTCTGGGTTTATGGTTAGCAAGCAAAGACTTCAAGCTCTTCTTCAAAGTATGTTGCTCATTGTTTGTTGTACCTTCATCTTTGAGCAAGTCTTTGCCAGAGTTCAGTTTCAGACCCCACGAACTGGAGCCATCCTCCTTCAGTCCTTTGGCAAACGGATTGTAGTCAACTTTTAGCTGAGCAAACCCTGAGTTCTGGTAAGCAGTGACTGCCATGAACTCAGTCTGAGGGAAGGTAAATGTGACAACACTGGGACCATTTAGCTTTATGTCTTTAACAGCTTTGTCAGTTTGGACAACATGCAGCCGTGGCAAGTAGCGGTGCATCGGATGCAGGATAGTGTTGCCCTCTTGGTCCATGTTGTTGTTTGTGAGCTTCAGTTTGTAAAAGGACACTGGATTCTGCATCCAGTGTTGACCCGTTGATGGGGACTCTGGATGAGCGAATGGTTGACTCTTAATATGACACTCTGCCTTTCCGGCTACTTGCCAGCTCTTGCCGGACCACCTGTAACGACTGTTGTCCAAAGGTTGAATGTCCATGAGCAAAGAGTACTTTTTAGATGGTTGCAAGCCAGAGATTCTAAAGCGACAGTACGGAAACATCCTGCTACCCTGTTTAGTCAGAATCATTTCTGTTTTACATCTGAAAAACTCGTTCCACATGCTGTTGTTGTCCAGCGTCACTCTGATGCCCTTACAGATGCTATCAGGTGACAGGTTCTCTGACTGAGGGTTTGAACTGACGGGATGTTTCACAGCAGGAAGTCCACCATGAGTCCTTGTGCCTTTGTTTGGTGATGGGTGCATGTTGGGTTTGCTCATCATATCTGTTTCTTTGCTCCTTGTTAGGGCACTTTGTTCCATCCCACCTTCACTTGCCTTCCCTGGTTTTGGAACAGCAAAGCATGCGGGTGGATGGTCCCCTGCAGGTGCTGCTGCAGGGGTGGTTGCCCCTTCCTTACGGAAAACCATTCCTTTCTGCTTCTTTTTAGAAGCCATGAACAGGTCCCACACATCTAAAAGGCAGGAGGATCCTGCTTTTTAAACGTCTGTATGATGGTTCAAGACGGCATCCTGGAAAACAAAACATTAAACTGAGATTAACCAATGGACGTTGTAGAAACTGAAAATGAGACGTGGCCAAAATGTCATACATTTACTCATAATGAACCTTCTGGTGGTATTGTCTGTAGTAAATATGCATTTGAACTGTTTATTCAATGTTCTACAGGAGGCTCCTGGACAACTGAGCCACACCATACAGATGTCATTGGCATTAATTGGTTTATATATTGTGTTTGTGCCAGTATTTGGTCAACTGAGCACATGTAAGCAATGTAACTGGTTGTGGCATTTTCAAAACACATAAGATCAATATGTAGTTATGAATTTGTAGTTGCTGCATAGTGAGAGACCATATAAAAGCCACTGCAGCTACAACATGAAAAAAGGTGAGTAAAAACTCAGAAATCTGCTCTTATTGCAGTAATAAGACAAAGTGACACTGAACTATAAACCACAACATGTATTCACTTCTGTCAGAGCTCAGTCCAGTGTAGATTATCAGGAACTAAACACAGCAGCCTATCTGCAGATTTGATCCAACACAACATTGCAAAGCTGCAAACAATTCATAAAAACAGCTCAATTAACAACCTCTGTGATGTTCATCTGCTTCTAAAACATAACAGTTTTGTTGCTCCGCCAATGAAATTTCTCATTATCATTTATTAGCTTTTTTCCCAAAACCATAAATACTAATACATACAGGCCTACACATATTTACTGCAGTGCACTTAAAATGGCAGAACAAAAAGCACATTAACAGTCTGCCTGTATTTAATCACATGTTGCTGAAGCTTTTACATTAATGTATTAGAGTCAGACTTCTGCCGTATGTAAATTAGACAGAAACACTTAAGACCACATTTACAGGAGGTGCCTGTCTGAAAGGGCTTCACCTGGTTGGTACCACATGCTAACATGTTAGCAGTTAGCACATGATAGCGTAAGTAATATGTGATGGTAGTAAAGCAGAGCTCTGTTGTGTGTTTGATTTAGAGTCATCATGGCATCGTGAAATGCTGCAAATATCATGGTTTTAAAAGTAAACATACAATCTTTTTATCGCCAGACCCCATGTCTGAGTCAGAGCCAAACCTTCTCCACTGCTCCAATCAGAAACACATCAGAGAGAAAGAGAATCACCGTTACCCTGGCCAACACCTTCCTTCTTTAACATGAACACACACCAGCTGGAGTTTATTAAGACCCAATCCCACACACATACAGCACCAAATATGAATTCATCCGCCACTGAAAATGGTCCCCAACAAATGCACCATTTCTTCTCCTTTGAATATATTTGATCAAGAGTCCAGATAGTTTAGGTTTCTAATAAACCTTTTTAGAAATAAACTTTACATTTGTTAATTGTTTTAATACACATCTTCAGTAGGAACCAATGGTTGTGGAGCAACAGGTTGAAACTGCATGCTGTGAAGAGACAGCCCGACGTGCTGCTGGTTCAGGTATGCACATGGGATTTGTTGATAAGAGAAACACAGGATAAAGCCACACTCAGCCTTTCAAACATCTATCAAAACACTTTAGTTTCACCTGTCAGTGAACTTACAATCGCTGCTTTCTAGAGCTTAATTCCAACGGTTCAACACTCACTGCGCACTTGCCATTTTAAATGTTTACTGGTAATTACACTGAGATTTTGTTAAGATCGCTGTCGACTAATTATCACGAGGCAGGGACTAAATTCCCCAAGACGACAAGCTGATGACACCAAACCTTCACCAACGAGTCCAGCAGGAGTGTGCTCAACATCCAACCTGAGACTGACACCAGTCGCCGCTGCTCCATGTTCACTTTATTACGATTATCCCTCAGCAATGCTTTAAACTCATCTACATGTTGGCATTTAACTAGTGGCTGTTAGCTGAACCTGAACTCAACTCTGATTAGTTGAGCTAAGTTGAGGGACGTTGATTTTGTAACAATCAATAAGCATTTGTTATGAGTTTGGCCCCATCTGTGTGGACATTCGACTAACTGGGATTAAATGCAGCTAGCAGCAGCAGCAGGCCTGATGCTCAGCCCAGTCATGGCTTCCCATTAAACACTAACCCTCGGCTGGTCTGAACGCACCCAGTGGAACCATGTGCTCTGACGTCGGCACACGGATTACCTTCTGCGCGGCCGAACACACCGAGTATTTCGACGGAGCGACATTAGTCCGAGCGTTACCGTCAGTTTTCCTCCGTATAAAGCCCATCGACACCGAGGATCTTTCCTAACTGAGGGGAACTGCTGCATGCGGTCTGCTGCTCTGAAACGTCATCAGCGTCCTCTGCTGCACTGCGCAGCCTCGGGCGCCATCTTGCTGCCGCCACCTGGTTCAAAACGCGTCTCCGCGGCTCTCGGCACCGACACCGGAGGATCTACCATCCATTAGCACCGGGGGAGAGCTGAGGCGCGGCGGGATAGTGTTTCTGCTCCTGCACATTTACCTCCGTCCGATGGAGCGTTCACCGGATCATTAAAACATCTGACCGGGTGTGTTAGGTAGACAGACAGCTCATTAGTTTCTTTAAACCTTAGTCATTGATAGCTGCGGTCAGACCGAGGTTTAAATGACGTGTCCGCCCGCTGCCTGGTCTGTGACCCGGGTCTACTCAGGACCCGGGTCACAGTTAGTCCACCTTCATGTGGAAGGAGTGGGTGAGGCGTGTTTCTGATCGGGGTGGGCTGCAACCCGCCGTGTGTTGAGGCGGCTGCTCATGTTAGAGCTGCTGTTTCCCGATGGACCGTGTTAATGGCGGCGCTGACGAACATGGCGGCTCCGCTCAGATCTGCTCTAGCTGCCTGTTCTGAGACTCAGGGTCCTGTTACTCAGGAGTCCGGTTTGTTCTGACACATTTCAGATCTCTGAAGCTGCTTCAAGATACTCTGACCGGACAGGAAGTCTGTGGAGACGTGACGTCAGTGTAAACTATGTAAACAGGCTCGTTCGAGATGAGCCAGGCCTGTGCAGAATCGATCGCCGCACAATGCATGCCCGTTAGTTTTCTGTCCGACTTGAGCCCGACTTGCTCTGGCGTCATAAACTAATGGACAACGATAATCTCGAGAGATCGAGGCGGCCGCAGGCTTTACAGCCAAGCGCCGCAGTTGCTCTCCCCCGACTGCAAAACCCAGGGCATGATGGGAAACGCTTGGCTCTCGCCCGATCAAAGAGCTGATTGGCTCTTAGTTTGGCTGTCACACCAAAAGCTTTGTAGGAATTTTAATTTTTCATCTAATTTCAGTTTAGATTGGAACTCATCATTCCTATGTTGTGCGTGAAGGATTAATCTGTCAACAAACATATCCTGAACTATTATTATTAGTAGTAATAGTAATGGTGATTATAAAGTTCATTTATAAAGCACTTGAAAATACGGAAAGCACAGACATGCTACACACACACACCCTTCTACATATATGATTATAATCAGGCCTGTAGCACTGATCAGCCAGAGAAACTCCTGATATATAACTGTAGTGAAGGGACTGAGAGCCCTGGCTGTTACAGGATTGAAGTCTCCTCATATCGTTGACTAAACTTAAATGATGTCGTTGTTGTTTTCTCCTGGAGACTCTGTAAACAGCCGTGAGAAAGTTTCGACTGTTGATTCAGTTTCTCTGTTTCTTTGGTTTAAGGTCCTATGATATTAAAATGACAGTGCTGTGGTCTGCAGGTCAAGGTGTATCATAAAGACCATTATGAATCTCAGTATACATCTATGGTGCAGACGGATCTGACAGGATGTAAACACCTCTGTGACTACCTGCAGCCTGTTTTCTGTGAACGTTGCTGAAAACTGTCCAACTTGACTGCAGCTTGTTGTCACCGCCCCCTGCTGCCGCCGCCTGGTCTGGTCTACTTTCCAGGCGAGGCGCAGTTCATCTCAAGCGAGCCTAAAGATTGTGTATGTGGTTTGTGATGTATGGACACGCAGCTTCAGTGTGGCTTTAGAGGGCGGATGTGGTCTTTTTCAGTCGAGCCGCAGAGAAACAGTCTGCTGTATTAAATAGCTGCGGCAAAGATGGCGGCGCCTCTTTGTCGAGACCAGCAGCGAACCGAACCGCTGACCCGACAGAGCCCGGGACACACGAGCCGACCGGCCGGGCAAGATGTCACGCAGACCGCGTATATCCAGCATAATTAGTAGGTTACAGGCCGGTACAAACAACAAAACCTCAGATTCGGACAGGAAATAGTTTGTCACATTATATTTCCATGTTTCTGTGAAGAGTAAAGTCGTATCTGGACCGGAGACCCGCCCGAGTTCTGTGTTGCAGTGGCGCGGATTATAGCGCATGCGCGATGTGGGAACATTCACGGCGAGTTTGTGCAACGTTAGCTCTAACATGGACCGAAACACACTGTTGTCGTGTTAGCTCCCAGGCTAACAGCTAGCCAGCTAGTGTCCGGTTAGCCAGCTGACTGCTGCGAGAGAGCGACTGTCAGTAAAAGTCAGAGTCAGCTCAACATTAACGTTTAACAGACAAACCACGTCTGTCTGTCTGCCTAACGTGACTGATAAACGTCATTTTGTTAAAATCATTGCACATCTGTGAGCTCCCTGACATGCTCCTAGAGTCTAGCAGCTGCGTGACTGATAAACGTCATTTTGTTAAAATCACTGCACATCTTTATTAATCTGACAGGTCTGTTAGAGATGTAACCGTGAAAGTGTCTCTGGATCACAGAGGTCTGTGCAGACCGACTGTCCTAGACCGGAGAGAGGCAGCTGCTGCAGGCTGAGATGTTCAGTCCAAAGAGCAGTAGAGAAGCTCTTGTGTCGTTGGCTGTGACTGATGTGTTGTTTTTTAGGTGAGCCTAAGCGTGCAGAAGCTTGCCGTGTGCCTCTGCTGTGGATTGAAGCTGTTGGTAGCAACATGAAACAGACAGGTCGAAGTGACACAGATAACACTTTATTTGTTGTGAGTCTCACTCGTCTGCTCTCCGCACAGATCTGCAGGCAGTGGTAGACAGACAGGTAAGGACGTGACAACAGGAACACGTCAGCTTCAAGCCTGATCTTGAACAGGTTCAGGTTTGATCTCTTTGAGGCGTTTGACAAACATACAAAACACGTGATGCATTAAAACAGTCCCTTGAAATCCTGGCACAATGAGAGAGAAATCAGTTTAATTCAAACACGAGCAGGAAATTAGTTGAACAGTCCACTTCATCTCCAGGATCAGTTAAATCCCAGATCTCTAAAACACATAATCACATCTTCACAGTTCAGACACAGATATACATAACTCAGAGGCGTCCTGCAGGAAACACTGGTCCCATCAAATGTTCAAGTAGCTGAAAACACCAGGAGCAGCTTCAGTTTAATGTCCACAGTCTGGAAACATACTGGAGTTAGACTCTGCAGCAAACTTCAGATACAGTCTTAACGCACAGCAGCCAGGGCCAGAGTCAACTTATACAGGGGCCCTGGGGCCAAAGGCTGCTGTGGGACCCCCAATGACCCCCTGCCCCCTGCCCCCACCCTCTGTATATGGTGTGTGTCTTAAACACATTTAATTAGTGAAACTCACCATTAAACCTAATATTAAAACTAGAGTTTTACTTAAAGCTTCAGCTCAGGACTTTCAGTAATTAATGGATGTTTGTTACCTTCCAGTTAAACGAGTTCACTCAGAGCTGATGGAGCCAATCAGCAGCAGGTAAATTTCAGCGGTTAAACCTGTTGCATGCTGGGAGATTCCCAGTAGCAGAGAGAACAGTCAAACAGGTGAAAAGTGTTTGTGCAGTTCCTCTGGCTGTCTGCAGGGGTAGACACGAGTCCTGAGCTGCAGCTTTAAGGTGAACTGAGGGAAACTTGGAGCTGATATTGCACATGAATAAAACCTGCAAACACCAGCTCAGCTGCAGATCAGCCCACGTCTAACCTGCTGGTAGATGAACAGCCGACCAAACCATGTGTAACTGTCAGTGACTCGTCTCTGCAGGTTCTACTGATCAATCACTGGCCTGTTGTCGCTCGGCCCCATTGCCTCAGTCAGGAAGAGTCACGCTGAAATGTTAAAGTTTGAGCCATGAGTCTGAAGAGACGTCACGTTCATGAGGACCAGTTACTGACTCTGCATCAGATCAGACACAGGAAGGCAGCAAAGTCTGAGCTGAGATCAGCAAATGTTTGAAATGTACCATTAAAATGAGCTGAACATTAATCAGTTTGATGTTGGAGAGAGATTAATTTTCAGTTAGTCAGCGACCTACTGACAGTGTGAGCTGCAGGTTACAGACACCATGCTCATTAAAGTGAATTAAACAGTGATTCGATACAGTTGTTACCTGAGTTTCAGCCTTGTGGCTTCAATCTACAGATCACATGACTGAGGTTAGTTCGGTGTCCAGAGTTAGTTTTCAAAATAAAAGTCTGTGCAGACTCCAGAGAGTGAAACAGACCATGTGACAGAGACGCTGCTGGTGTCGTTCTTCAGGTGAGAACAGACAGGTATGAAACTGCAGCTGCCACGGTTGGATTCATCCCGGCCAGTGCCCGTCTGCGTCTTCATCACGTCAGATGTTGAGTATAAAGGACCTGTGACAGCTGAGGGTTCCTGTTAGATCAGTTCATTGGTGCTGGTGCAGCTGGAGAGAGAAGAGCTGCAGACTGAAGATCAGTTTGTTCACACCGTAAAACATCCCAGCATGCACCTGCTCGTGTCTGCAGTCCTGAGGTCCTGGGTTCAAATCTAGACACAGGTCAGTCAGTGTGTGACTCTCAGAGGCTAGGCTATGCTAGGCTAGGCTAGCATAGCCACATGACAAAGACATCTGCACCCCACCCCCGCCAGTCTTAATGCTATGCTAGGCTAACACATCACAATAAACTCTGCGTTAAACAGTGAAAGTTGGTGCTCATCTTTTCCCAGAATGCCTTGTTTCCTCCCTAATGGAGGCTCAAAGGACCAAACAGACGTCAGCTTTCTGTCAACCAATCAGGACAAGCGTGTTGTGCAGTAGCAGTAACTGGGAGTCAGTGTGTCACCAGAGGAGCTGGTTGAAGTCAGTGTGTTGGACTGCACAAGATGAGTGTGTGAGTGTGTAATCAGATTGCTTTTGTACCTTCAGTCAGAGCAGAGTTCAGTCTCCACCCATCTGCAGCTGCTCTATGTTGTAAAGGGAGCATCCTCCTCCATCAGCTGACTTAATGAGCTCAGGTGGAGGAGTGCTGTGATTGGTCGGTTTGTTTACACGTTAATGACGACGTCATCCTCTTCGTCTCTGACCTCTTCCTGTAAAGTGTCCATGGACTTGCGCCTCCCCCCTGCTCCTCCCCCCTGCTCCCCCTCTTCCTCAGGGGCTCCACAGGGGCCAATGATGTACCTGTAGTCTCCTCCGATGGCCAGCGCCACCCCTGACCCCACCATCAGCCAGTCCTTCTCCTCGTCCTCCGCCCTGCACTGCCAGGGGACACTCCAGCTGGGGGCCCGGGCTCCAGCCTCCTCCTCCCTCGACGCCCTGTCCGCTCCTCCTTGGCCCGGCTCCCCCTCCTCCTCCCCTTCCAGGTTGACATAGAGTAAAGGCTCCTTGGGTGGGGGGGCGGGGGACTGGCTGAGCCACAGCACCTTCAGCTGACTCACCAGGTGCTGGAAACTGGGGCGACACTTGGGGACGGGACTCCAGCAGCTGTGCATGATCTCGTAACTGACACCACAGAAGAAGAAAATCAGGGATCTGGATTAATAAATCCCCATCAGACCCACTTCACTAATCAAAGCTGATACAGGTGTGAGGCGCGGCAGCGGCAGTGACCCTGCAGGTGGAGCCAGGGCGAGCACACTCACATGTCGTCTCTGCAGTCCGGAGGCTTCTTCAGCCGCTCCCCTTTGATCAGATACTCGTAGATCTCAGAGTTCTCCACACCGGGGTATGGAGTCTGACCACGAGTCATGATCTCCCACATCGTCACGCCAAACGCCCACTGACACACACAGACACATTATGATCTTAAACATCACCTGCTCGTCTCCATGTGGAACCTCAGCTTGTTTGTTCACAACAGGAAGTGTTTGACTTGATGCTGAAATTATGTTTTATATCAGTGATTCCTGACTGTTACAGGTGTGTGTGTGTGTGTGTGTGTGTGTGTACCACGTCGCTCTGGGTGGTGTACACGTTGTCAGCCAGACTCTCCAGAGCAATCCACTTCACTGGCAGTTTGGAAACTGAACCCTGTCTGTAATAATCTCCACTGTAGATCTTCTTAGAGAGGCCGAAGTCTGCGACACACACACTCATGTTCTCATTCAGCCTGACACACACACACACACAGTCTGATTGAATATCATAAATGAAGTGATAAATAAATAAAAGCCATTAAGAACAGAAATGAGTTCATGGTCATTTTGTTGTTTTCTAGCTGAAGACAAACAGGTGCAAATGTATACATGTTTGTGTGTTCAGGATGTCTTTGTCATGTGACATGGGTCTGACAGCTGATTGGTGGACTGACATGCAGTTGCGGGCGGCGAGGTCCCTGTGGATGATGTTCCTGCTGCTTAGGTACTCCATCCCCTGAGAGATGTCCAGCATGAACTGCAGCAGAGTGTGCAGAGACAGGTCCTGATCGGCAGACAGATGGGTTAATGAGCTGCCTGTCTCACCCCCCCAGAGTTCAGTGAGACAGCGTCAACATGAACACGACATAAACTCTAAATGACGAAGTTTTCAGCAGCTCGAAGCTCCAAGTTACAATAATATTGTTAGACAGTGAATGCATCACACTCAGCAGTTTTTTGAGTTTGTTGTTTAGGGTCTGCACACAACAGGAAACAGGTAAAACAGACATCTGAAGACGACACCATGGACCAGACGCTTCGCTCATGAAGACAGAACCAGATCAGTTAATGTGAGAATATGAATTGGATAATTAATATGTGAATAGTCATTGGTTGAAGTTTTATTTGGTTTGGCTTCGTTAGGATTAATTCATGAGTTATAAAATATGGTCTCTGTAGATTTTACTGTTGGTCTGCTCACTGAGCAGCCGGAGACTTTTATTGTGAAACTCCTGCAGGAAGTTCAATGAACAGCAAAGCAGCTGCTGTTACGATGCTAATTAACATCATAATTAACATGAAGCCGCGTTAAATCTGCCGTTTGTTCCTCTAAAGGTCAAACTTACGAATGGATGCTCTCCGAGTCTGGACAGCAGCAGGAACGTGTGCAGGTCTCCGTGCTTCATGAATGGAAGAACCACCATTGGGATTGGCAGCCGCTGGCCCGGACGCCGGTGCAGGCTCACTCCTATTGGATGGGGGAAGCTGTCAATCAAACCACCTGACCTCTGACCCCTGGCTATGTGTGTGTGTGTGTGTGTGTGTTACCAATGAGCTGGATCACATTGGGGTGGTTGAAGTCCTTCATATAGGCCGCCTCCTTCAGACACTGCTCAATGTCACCCGACGAAGTGATGTCAGCTGTAGGTCACACACACACACACACACACAAATCAAATGACACCTGCCTGAAACAAACGATTAAACGTGGACAGTGAACGACTGTGAAGTGCCGGCCTGCTGCTGCTGTTCGTTCACTCATCAAACGTTTCAGCTGTTTTCAGTTCAGCCTCCTCCATTCCTTTGAGGCTGAGCTCAGTAAAACTGATGATTCAGCCACTTCCGCTGCTTCCACCAAAGAAGAAGAAGCGTCAGACTCACACTTCAGCACTTTGACCGCCACCTTCTGGACAGACGAGTCCTCCGTCTTCAGGAAGGCCTCACGCACCGAGCCGAACTCACCTGCACAGGTAAACAGACACGCGCAAACACTGACTGATGATGTCACCACTTCAACTGGACTCCAGTCTGTGTGTGCATGTGTGTGTTACCTTTCCCCAGCATGTTTCCCAGTGTCAGCAGCCTCTCTGGGATCAGGACGTCCTGCAGTTTGTTCTTCAGGTCACTGTTTATACCGAGACTGTCCACTAGAGGGATACACACACACACACACACACACACAGGTTCATCATGTCACTGTCTCTTCCTGCTGCCTACATTACCCACAGTGCACCCCTCCCCCTGGCAGCAGACTGTATTAGCTGATACTGACTCATGTGACATCACTCGAGGTTACTGATCTTCACACAGCGCTCTCTGCAGGATCTCTGCTACGTTAATACACACTCAGAGGAACTCTCTAACACCTGGAAACTCCTGGAAACTCCTGGAAACTTGGTGTGAGCAGCTGCAGACTGTGTTGCTTGGTGACAATGAGGTCACAGACTCCACAGGAAATGTGATTCAGAGCGAGACGATGTCTGACTGGAATAAACTGAAGCGTTTCTGTCATTTGTATTTACACTCAGCCGCGTCTTATCTGTACCATGTGACCTCGCTGTGCGTCCTGCTGCAGTCATACCTGCCAGCCAGCAGGTGTCTCACTCAGGCTCCACAAAACACGCTTCACTCATCATCAGACACAGTTACAGGAAATCAGGAGAGTTGGGGGGTGTGTGTTGTTGTCCTGTCAGACAGGCAGACCTGATTGGCCGACAGGCAGCAGGTAAATAGAGGCCGGCTGAGTCAAGTCCATCAATACAGGTACCTGTGTTTCCTGTCAACAGATGGCTGAAGGACGTTCACTGACTGTCACACACTCACACTGCAGCAACACGCTGCAGCAACACAGTGACAGCACTACAACAGAATTACTGGATGGAGTAAGAGTTGTGGATGGTGACTTTACCTCCGCCCACTGTCCTGAGGTATACTCAGATCTTTGGATGGTTGCTTGCCTTCCTTCTTGCTGTGCAACACCCACTGTCTACAGTTAGATCATGCAGAACGGTTTGAAGGACCCCCTTGTTTCACAGATCTAAGCTTATAAATGACATGTGGCCGGCAACACTGTTTGTTGTTTGTTTTGTCATTTTGCAGAAATGACTCAATAAAATTCAAGTATCAAAAAAACAACACTGTAAACACACTGTAACAACACAACAGCAACACGGCAACAACACTACGACACAACAGCAACACGGCAACAAGACTGCAATGACAACACAGCAACACGGCAAAAAGACTGCAACAACACAACAGCAACACGGCAAAAAGACTGCAACAACACAACAGCAACATGGCAACGACACAACGGCAACACTGCAACAACACTGCAGCAACACTACAGCAACACTGTAACGACACCGCCGTCAGTCTCTGTTTGGTCTGAAACATCTGAAACACTTTGACTTGAACTGAGTGACAAACTAAACTGCAGCTTAAACCTTTGTTTGTTCGTTTATCTGGATGTTTTGCAGCTGATCCATTTCCTGTGTGCAGTGCATTGTGGGGTGGAAGTTGCATCACGTCATCAGACTGACCGACTCTGAACGGACCGAACGACTTATAAACTATGACACTAGTTTCCTCCAAGGAAGGCGAGTGCTCGTTCACACCAGCTGCGTCTCACGTCTCAAGACTCACGTGTCGACTCCTGAAGCTCCACAGCACAGTTTCTGTTGAAGGACCGGGCCGCCGTGAAGGAGACGGACACCTCAGCGCCCTGAGGCTTGAAGGCTGAGCTGAAGACAGGCAGAGAGACAGACAGGCAGGCGGAGAGAGACAGATAAGCAGAGAGACAGGCAGTCAGAGAGACAGTCAGTACTGGTTTCAGTCTGCATGTTTACTGGCGACAGGATTAAAATCCGGTTTTTACCCAAACTGCGTCTCCTTCCCGCGGCGGTGAGCAACCATGGTGAGCAGCAGACCGACAACCGTTGCCACCAGCAGGCCGAGCAGCAGACCGACCCACATGTGGCTCCGCTGGACCTGCACCTGCACTGAGGGACCAATCAGAGTCCAGAGGTTCATTAAAATGGACCAATACACAGGAGCCGTTCATGTGCTGAGAGCAGGTGCGAGCTGCTCCACCTACCTGAGGTGGGCAGCACCAGGACCGGGGGGCTCCAGGGTCCACAGCCCACTGAGGTGCACGCCGCCACCTGGAAGGAGGCGTTGAAGAAACGACCTCCTCCTGTTAGCTGAGCGCTGCTCTCCTTAAACAGCAGCGGTTCCTGCAGGACACAAGTTCAACCAGGTCAGCAGAGCGCACGTTGGCGTGCACGAGCATCTGCACCATGTGACCTCACCTGCGGCTCTCCTCCCAGAGTCCACTGCACCTTGTAGGCCAACAGCTTCCCCTGCAGCTCCTCGTCCTGCAGCTCGGCCCAGTGCAGAAACAGCTGCCGCTCCGACAGCTCGAAGGTCAGGTTCCTGGGCGCCGCCGACGGCACTGAGGACACACACGAGTCAACGAGTCATCAGTGCAAACACAGCGGCTCCTGACCTCAGCAGCTGAAACCACAGTGTCTGTCAGAGATACAACAATTTCAGCTTCAGTCAGAAAACCTGACAACAAACAAATAAACACAGCAAACAAATAAACACCACAAACAAATAAACTGATGTTTGACTTGGCAGATCAACACTCAGCCTCCTACACCCAGCTCCTCCTGCAGGTGGAGGAGAACCTCAGACGACCACACACACCAAACACACACTGTTGCTCTAGAGTCAGACTCTACTGAAATCAGCCTGCAGGTGGCGCTGCAGAGGCTGCAGCACAGTCCTTTTACATGGATTGAGGCCACAGACAAAAGCTGATTGTACGGAGCGAGCTGGAATCTACTGGATAACCTCCAGCTGGACCACACACACACACACAGAAATACTGGAGGCTCAGAGGAAACAGCAGCGCCTCTGTGGAAGGATGTTTACAAACTGCTGAGCTGAGACGTGACGGAGGACAAATGAACAAATAAAGAAATAGGTAAACAAACATAAGACAGACAACTGTCTTCAATCAAACACCAGCTGACTGACCATCTCCACGGCAACGGTACACTTCCTGTTTACTGTGGGTCTGAGCTGAGCAGAGATCAATATTAACATGATGCGTGATCAACACATTGACACTGAGCAGCACATCTGTACCTGACTCAGGTGTCTGGAAGTGCAGCCAGGGGGAGAAGGGCGACGCCCCCACCTCGTTAACACACAACACCCTCATGCTGTAGTTACTGTGACTCCTCAGGCCGGACAGCACCCACAGGTGAGGAGGAACCGCAACCTCCTGCTGAGGGAGGTCCCACCTCCCTGCATCTGAACGCCTGGACACCTGGGGGGGTTAAAAACATCTGATTTGTATTTTCTGATCATTAGTTTTCTGTGTGCGTGTGTGTGTGTGTGCTACCTGGACGATGCAGGTGGACAGCTCAGAGTGTCCTGTGAATCCTGGTTTCCATGACAACGTGACGTTGTTGTCCACCATCCTCAGAACCTGCACCCCGACCGGAGCTGCTGGCAACACTGAGACAAATGGACAGGTCACTAAGCCCCGCCTCCACAGAGTTATCATCCAATCAGAACTCAGCAAATGTAACAATCCCCAGCAGGGGTGTCAGCATTTCACACAGGTGACAGGCATCTCATGCTAACAATAGCACTGGAACCAATGTGCTGATGCTGTGCTAACATTAGTATTGGAACCAATGCGCCGATGCTATGCTAACATTAGCAAACTAGCTAACTGTGGTGAGGTGCTTGCTTTAGGCTCATTAAACTAATTGGCCAGTTTCTAAAAACACATTGATCAATTAACTGATTCAACCAGAGAGACTCAGCGACGCAGGTGAACTCACCTTTAATGTGAACTGTTCCCGTTCTGGATACAGAGATTCCTCTGGCGTTCCTCGCCTCACAGTAGAACTTCACACTGCTGTTCACTCCTACAGACAGACAGGCGGGCAGGCAGACAGGCAGGGAGAGAGACAGACAGGCAGAGAGACAGACAGACAGAGAGACAGACAGACAGGTCACATCATTAATCGATTGATTATCTCATTGATTCCCTGAACATTAACACTTAACACACATTTGTCCTTCGAGCAGCCAATCACAGATCAATACATAGCTGATGTTCTTCACTGACCATGTGACTGCGATGTAATCATGATGCTGCAGGTGTAAGTGTGAGTGTGTGTGTGTTGATGTACAGTACCAGTCAAAGGTTTGGGCACACCTTCTCCTTCAGTGGTTTCCTTTATTACTCTCTACATTGTAGATTCATGCTGAAGACATCGAACTATGAAGGAACAGGTATGGAATCATGTAGGAGACAGAAAGTGTCAAAGCAACCAGAAAATGTTTTATACTGCAGATTCTTCCATGCAGCCACCTTTTGCTTTGATGACAGCTGTGCACACTCTTCTCTCAGTCAGCTTCATGAGGCAGTCACCTGGAGTGGTGACTAGAGTGGAGTGGAGCCTTGTCAAGAGTTCATTTGTGGAATTTCTTGCCTTCTTAATGTGTTTGAGACCTTGTGTTGTGCAGAAGTAGGGTTTGTACACAGTTAACAACCCTATCTGACTATTTGACTTGTCTATATTATGGCAAGAACCACTCAACTCAGTGAAGAGAAAGTCCATCATTACTTTAAGACATGAAGGTCAGTCAAGATGATTTCAAGAACTTTGAATGTTTCCTCGGGTGCAGTCGCAAAAACCATCAAACGCTATGATGAAACTGTCTCTCATGAGGACCGCCCCAGGAAAGGCACATTTAACCAGCATGGCTACCGCATCATGCTGCAGGGACGTCCATCCCACCTGGTTTGTGCTTAGTTGGACCATCAACAGGACAATGACCCCAAACACACCTCCAGGCTATGTAAGGGCTATTTGACCAAGAAGGAGAGTGATGGAGTGTGTGCGTCAGTGACCTGGCCTCCACAATCACCTGACCTAAACCCAACTGAGATGGTTTGGGATGAGTTGGACCACAGAGTGAAGGCAAAACAGCCAATAAGTGCTCAGCACCTCTGGGAACTCCTTCAAGACTGTTGGAAAACCACTCCAGGTGACTGCCTCATGAAGCTGACTGAGAGAAGAGTGTGCACAGCTGTCATCAAAGCAAAAGGTGGCTGCATGGAAGAATCTGCAGTATAAAACATTTTCATTGCTTTGACACTTTCTGTCTCCTACATGATTCCATACCTGTTCCTTCATAGTTCGATATCTTCAGCATGAATCTACAATGTAGAGAGTAATAAAGGAAACCACTGAAGGAGAAGGTGTGTCCAAACCTTTGACTGGTACTGTACATCAACACACACACACTCACATACAATCACACTCACACACACACTCACACGCACACACACACTGTGTATTGATTGGCTTTAAACAGGATGACATCAGCTAAGCTGCTGCATGGCTGACACACACGCTGTTACTGGAAACACACAGACAGGTGAGAGACAGACAGACAGGTGACAGACAGACAGACAGGTGACAGACAGACAGGGCTGACCTATGAGTTAAATCCAACACTACCATGAGTCTGACTCACTGTGTGTGTGTGTGTGTGTGTGTGTGTGTGAGTATGTGCGACACAAACACGATCATATGACGGCAACTGTCTCACCTTGGACGTGAAGGATGGAGGGTGACGCCCTGGCCCCCCCCTCCTGCACCCCTCCCAGCCACCACAGAACCTCCACGGGCTCGGGGGGGCCGACGGCGGTGCAGGTGAGGTTGAAGGGGACGTTGGGGAAGGTGGCGACGTCCTGCGGCTCCTGGATGAAGTGAGGGACACCTGCGGGACACGCAGACAGGAGCATGATGGGAAATCTGAGACCATGACTCGGCGAGGACCGACGGGCGCCGCGTTCAGGGACCTCACCTTCCACCGTGATCCAGGCGCGGTCAGACGAGAACGACCTGCCGTCCAGCTCCACCTCACACCAGTACTGACCCGCATCCTGCTGCTGGACCGACTTCACACTGCAAACAGGGACACACAGAACCTGAGAACCAAACCCAGAACCACAGACTGACCTGGGACCACATGCTGACCCTGGACCACAGACTGACCCGGGACTACATGCTGACCCTGGACCACAGACTGACCCTGGATCACAGGCTTACCTGGGACCACATGCTGACCTGGAACCACAGACTGACCCTGGATCAATGTCATATTAAAACTAATTGTAGACCAGAACATGGACCAGAACCTGAAGTCTTGGACAGAGAGCTGGAACCTTCCTGGTCAGACTAAAGAATAAGGACGTCGCCATGGAGACAGTGTGAGTCAGCTGATTCGTGGACGCTGTGGGCAGGTCAGGGAGTGGGCCAAAGGTGCCGCTCCTGTATTTACTGTCAACAAGTTGTTTAACCAGAAACAGACACCACCCAGCTCCACCCAGCCCAGACGCATCAGACGCAACAGCTTAAATCAATAATTGATCAATAGTTTAAATCAAAATCACACATTTCTAATAATCAATAATCAAATTATTAAGACAGGTTGAAACTTCACACTCAGGAAGAGCTGAACATACAAATCTGTGAACTCTGACTCCTGATCGATCAGTGTACTGATCGGTGTATTGATCGGTGAATTGATTGGTGCATTGATCGTGTATAGGTGTGTGTGGTGCACCTGTAGTAGGTCTCCCAGTGCTGCTCCCCCAGTGTGAGGAACATCTGGTCGGTGCTGTAGAGCTTCTCGCCGTCCTTCATCCACATGATCTCTGGCTCTGTCATGCCCTGCACAGCACAGCCGAGCCTCGCTGCGTTGCCTTGGGACACCGTCTGATTGGACGGCTGCTTCGTGAACACAACACCTGCAGGATGGAAACACACGTTCTGTTGGTTTCATGTGTGTCATGCTTCATGTGTTTGAACTTCAGGTCCACATCGTCTGTCCATCACTTCCTGTTCCCACTCTGAGGCTGCGACTAACAGATCATTACAATTCGTCTTGTTAAGAAAACATTTTGAGGCTACCATCAGTCTGACCGACCTAGATTTCAGTCGTCAGTCAATCAATAACGACTGGTTGATCATCACACTTCCTGTCAAATAACCAATTAAAGTTCTTCCCTCCCAGCCCCTCACCCATGACATCATCAACCAGAGCAGCAGCACATCACTTCCCCCCACTCATGACATCATCAGGGTCATTTCCCTCCACTGATAACATCACTAAGCGCCAGAAACTGAGCTGCAGTGACATCATCATGAAGAGGTCACACAGCTCTCTCTCTCACTCTCACACACACACACACACACACACTCAGACTCAATTTTCTTTCCTCTCTTCTTTATTTTCAATGTTTCTGCGGTAACAAGGATCCATTTCCATTTAGTTCAGTTTGTTTTTATTTCCATGATGAAATGTGTGTGTATGTGTGTGTGTGCACGCGCACGGGCTTTCAAAGGGCCTAACGAAGATGTGATAAACAGTCAGGCTGCATATATGGAGGGATAACGGAGTCTGCGTGCGGCTCACATTCCCGCATGTTCCCGCAGGAACAGTCGTGACCTGCTCTTTGCCCAGTGGTGCTGCTCAGCGCTGCGGCGAGTCTTTGCGCCAAACTCTGTTGGAAAACAGCAAAAAATAGCACATCTGTGCGTTTTGTCTGGTTTCTGTGCAGTATGCAGGACACTTTAGAGACTGATTTACTTTGGCAGGTGTGTCCGGGTTCATTCGGCAGCGATGAGTTATTCCAGAGTTTTGGGTTTAACTGCTTCAGTATGTGAGGTAACATGTCAACAGCTTCACATCAACGTTATCGAACTGTTGGATGTGCGCAGCCTGCAGCAGACCTGTTGCTCTGACACTGACTTAAGGTTTGATGTCGGTGTCTTCGGAAACGTCAGAAAGTTTAAACACATCTTTTGAGTTCGGTCTCGTGATGTTTACCTGCTACAAGCGGGAAAAGAGCAAACTTTCACTGAGCGAGGAAAACAGATTCATCTTCACACTCACGGTTTGCACTGGTCCCTCCGGGCCTCCATAGGAAAAACAGCAGAAACCACAGAAGCACTTTCATCTTCTCATTATTTCAGTCCGCACTCACATGAACCGGGTTAGCTCGGCTCGGTCTCAGGCCACCTCGGCGCAGCCTCATTCCGGGCAGGACGAACAGGATTTCACCGCACAGCAGCGAGTCGGAGGCAGCGCGTCACCGGGAAACCGAGAAAATCAGAAAAACAAACGAACAAAAAGTTTTTATGAAAATTAAAAAATCAAAGTTGCTTCAGTTTGTTTTTGTTTGTTGTTAGTTTGTTTTCGAGCTGCACTAACGTTTCAACGCATCCAGCCGCTGTTTGCGCCGAACTCAGTCAAGGCAAGCGTCACAGCACGAGCTCACCGGAAGTGACCCGGCCGACTTCAAAATAAAACAAAGCTCATGTTTGACTTTTTAACTAAGGGTGTTTTTATGTGTTGTTTTATCAGTGCAACGTTTATTTTCTAAACCCAACAAAACCGCGGGAAAGTAAATCCTGATGAATCTGAGTCCATCAGAAGTTCAATAAAAGAGTATCAAGCAGATTTTCATGAGTTTGTCATTTTATTAATAATTGCATTAATAATGCAACCGTTATGTTGTCAGCTTCATCACCCATCTGCACAGATATTTACACACTACATGCTTTAAGAACGTCTCTATCAGGAAGTGCAGGTGTGAACAGAATCAGCAGCTTTTATTCTGTAAATCACCGAAACTTTAATATTATGAGTTAATGTCTGTGTTAAAACACGGAACCGGAAGTAACGTCCACATTTCACCCGGCTTCACAAGAGCCGGTGGTCTCTCCCCTTGAGGAATGCGGGGGGAGGTGTGTGTGTGTGCGCATGAGCGCCTGGTGGTGTGACATCAGAGCTCAGTCTTTGTCCGCCGGCTAATAAACCGTTGTGGAAAGTATCCGATCTGAATACATCAGCAGACTGAAAGACAGCTGCTTCCCCTGGGCCATACGCACTGCAAACACCCATGAATAGACACACACACACACACACACACACACACACACACACACACACACACACACACACACACACACACACACTCACTCACAGACACACTCCCATAACACCCCCCCTGTGGAAATCAAGTAAAAGTAATCAGTTACTCTCCATCAGTGATAATTACAGTGAGTACTTTTACTCAAAGTGAAATGCAGGACGGAGTATAGTTACTGCAGTATTAGTGAGTATTAGTACTTTTACTGGAGTAAATCTTTGTTTTCCTGTAAAATGAGATTAAAAACAATCAACAATCAATAACTGTCCAGATCAGATCTTAATGATAAACGCTGATCCTTCATTCCTCAGCTGATTCTGCACAAACTGTTTATTGTTTCTATGGAAACAGCAAAGACCAGTGAAGGAAATCATAATTTAAAGATGAACGATGTGATGTTTGTGATCCTGAATGCCTCGCAAGTCTCTTCTTCTTCTCTCGTGTTAAATGTGTCGTCTCTCTGCAGGTTTAAGGATCAGACCGTGTCCTGTCGGTCCGGCGGCGCTCAGAGGACTGTCTCAGCTGAGTGGACTGAGTTTTAGCAGCAGAAGAAGCAGCAGCAGCGGTGGGAAGTGAGCCTCTGCTGACCCCACCTCCTGGTGGTGCTCTAAAGTTCAGACTCACCATCGAGTGACTTCAGGCAAACTTCTTCTTTGTGGCTGTGAAACGCTCCATGTACTGAGGAGGGAAACAGACCATCAGAGACCAGCAGAGACTGGCAGACATTTAGCAACACTCTATTATCCTGCAGATCCTGAACGCAGCATGACAGACGCAGCTCTCACCTTGTCATATCCCTCCAGGTCTCTGAGCTTCTTAACCTCAAACAGGTTCCCCTCCACACAGAACAGGGACACCTGGGACTCCTTCAGGATGGACTGAGGGATGGAGGACAGCTCGAGGCAGTTTTCCTCCAGGCGGAGGACCTTCAGACGGGGACACACAGACACGTCTGTGGACAGGACGGAGATCTGGAGGACGAGCAGGAGACAGTAAATAAACAGACTCCACAGTAAACAGCTGTGTCACTTCCTGTTTGAGGTGTTTGCACCTGGTTCTGGTTCAGGTTGATCTCAATGGCCTGCAGCTCAGACACCTCTGAGGGGACGTTCTGGATCTGGTTTCGGGACAGGTCCAGCAGGTCCAGGTGCCTCAGGCTTCCCAATCCAGAGGGGAACTCTGAGATCTGGTTCCCGGACAGGCTGAGGGTCCGCAGGGCTTTGAGCTGGCATAGGGTGGGGGGCAGCTGCTGGATCCGGTTCCCGTTCAGACTCAGAGTCTCCAGTTTCTTCAGCTTGGAGATCTCAGTGGGGATGCAGGCTGAGGACAGACACACAACAGGCATCAAGAGACCTCATCAACCACTGCAAAGGATTCACACCATAGACTGAAAACAAAGATGGCCGCCATGTGATTTCTGATTATTGGTCGATTATTGATCGATTGTGTGAAGGGAACTTCTCATCAGACTCAGTTCACACAAACGTTTCTGCAGCTGTGATCTGGAATAATCACTGACCTCCAGGAGACAAACTCACTGATCTCTGTCCTCAGATCAGAGCACACAGATTCACTGGTGATGAACTGAATCGGTCACAGGAAGCTGAGGGAAGCTTCACGCCATGACCTCAGAGCAGCAGACAGAGCAGCTGCAAACACTCACTGAGTCTGTTGGAGTTGAGCGTCAGACTCTTGAGCTGCAGGAAGTTTCCAACAGCAGCAGGAAGAACCTCGATCTTGTTCCCGGACAGATCCATGGTACGCAGGTTGGCCGTGAGCTGCTGCAGCTCCTCGGGAAACTGAAACACAAAGAGCAGGAAGTGACACGGCCTGAACTCTGCAGACTCCTTGTCGGTGTTTCAAGGTCTAAACTGCAGCTCGGCTATGAATGTCTTTAATAATGGCGCCGTTATGCAGCTAATGAGTTTTTAGCAGTGATTCATCTGTTTATGAATTCACTCTGAAACAAAAAAACAGAACTCAGACTCTTTATTATGATCACAAATGTGATGATGAATAAAAACGGTCACATGACGCAGCAGGGCTTTAGTTTGTTTCTGCATCAACACAGAGAGCTCAGGGCGAACAGGTGAGTCTTACCTCCTGCAGACCCTTCCCCGTCAGCTGGAACACCCCCGTCTTCTGGGAGGTCTCCAGGTGAGACTTCAGTGCACTGTTCCCCATCTGGACCCTGCAGCCAGGTACCCGTCTGTCTGTCTAACTGTATGTCTGTCTCACGGTGTGTCTGTCTGCTCCACCCTCGGTCCTCAAGTGAAGCTAAAAGCAGGGTTCATATCCAAACAGGCCGGGCTGGAGATCAGTCCTGGGATCAGCTGACAGCTTCTTCTTCGTCGGTGTTAATGAGATCAGAGGGTGAAAGCCCTGTAGAGAGCAGAGCCGTCAACAACAGCGAGCAACAGGCTGGGCGAGCTAGCTTCGTTAGCATTCTGTGTGTCACGTCCTAAAACAGTGTGAAACAGTCTGAACACTGGTGTGTTGTTTAATAGACAAACAAACCGTTAGCAAACAGTCGCACTTCATCATGTTTATGGGCGTTAGCATGGTCACGTTAGCCTGTTAGCCGCTACAACAACAGGGGACAGAAAGCAGGAAACGAGGCGGAGCTACTTACATCACAGCGAACAGTCAAAAGGCGCCATTCGTCTAAAAACAGCGTCTGATAAAATGAGTGAATTTAACTGAAGTGTTGAGCTCAAACAGCGACCGATGCGCTGCGGTCGGAACCAACTGCTGCGGGTCCACAGCGAGCCAGCCAATGGCAACAGCCGAGAGGAGATACGTCATTCAGTTCGAGCATGCGCACTTTACATCTGCGTTTAACAATACATAGGCAAATGAGAGAAAAACATTTAAAATGAACGAATAATAAACACACAGCGGAGCATTTATTTAAAATGTAATATCACAAGAATTAATTAAAAAAGATCATATATCACAACGTTTGTTGTTTATATAGTTTATTATTAAACTGAGTCACCGATATAAATACTAAAGTTTGTTTTAAATAACTAAAATAACAATAATAACCTCTGAATGTAATAAGTTACTTTATAAACTGCCGCTTCACACTATAAAAGCCGCCTGGTCAGCAGAAACGGTAGGCGCTCAGTCCGCCAGGAGGGGGCGGTGACGCGGCGGCGGCTGCGGTTCAACAGGGAAGAAGAAGCGACGCATCGGGCAGGCAGGCAGGCAGGCGGGCTCGGTGGGATCTGCTGTTGCTTCGCAGGAGACTCTGATGTTGTAAAGGTAAGAAGAAACATCAAACTGCCCCTAAACTCCGCCTGAATCCGTGTTCAGCGTCATGTCATCCACCGGAGCCACCGCCGGGTCTCCGCTGCCTGTTTCCCGGGACAGACGTTAATGTTTTCCCGCTCTGACCGAAACCAGTTTAAACATCGTTCAGTTTGAGTTTGTGTTGTTTCCTGTTCGGACGCTCGGAGCTGACAGATGAAAACACTCAGACTTCCGATGTCTTTAGCAAACACCCTTCAATTCGGCGCCTGTGCAGACCGACACAGGCCAGCCTTGTGGACGAGGTTCTGGTTTTGATACAGGTAGTGCTGTCAGAGACGTCTTATGACGTCACCGTGTACGTTAATGGCGTCACTCACAAGCAGCACTGGAGGAAGAGCTCAGATCCTTCATGTCAATATAATAACACAGTGTAATGTAACTAGCTACAGAGTAAACATGGTGTTTCTGTTTAAACATTCACATTCGAAACGTTTTTACAGGAAAATTCACTGTAAGGTCATCAAAGAAGTTTATCATTGACCTTTTTATCAAGACATGAATTGATTGGTCAACTCGTGTCACTGCACTACTTTGTAAACTCAGCAGAAACTGTAACTAACTGTAACTAAAGCTGTCAAAGTAATGTGATCGAGTAAGTACAGTTTTTTTTCAGTCTGTGTTCGGTCTTCGGTCGGTCTGCGGTCAGTCTGTGTTCAGTCTGTGGTCAGTTTGTGATCTGTAGTTGTTGTGTTCTTGTGGTTCTTCATGTTCCAGATGCATCAGTGGGACTTGTGTCCGTTCTTGGTGACTCCCGCCGCCAGCCTGCTGTCCAGGTGCGTCTCCAGAGGAGCTCTGTCTCAGGTCAGATCATCAGTTCATGCCATGTTGTGATGAAATAAACATGTGATCATCAGACGATGCAGCTCATCACTGAGATCCCACCTGACTATGTTTACCTGTGCTCAGGAGGAAATAGACTCCACCTCCTCCAGCCTGAGCCCTGCCTTCTCCTCTCACCTGCATGAGGCTGAGCAGCGAATCAGAGTGCAGAGGAAGCTGGGCGAGGTACGCTTCACTGTGAAGTCACATCCTGTCAAGACAGGGCTTTTCCAATGCTGTCATTGGAAAAGGATGTAAACGAACAATGTAAACAAAAATAAACAGCTATAGTGAGACATCAGGTATAAAGCACTCAAACATTATTCACTGTACCTGGACGAAGAAGACGTTTCAGCCCTGCAGGTGATTTATATAACACATCTGTTGCAGCTGCAGTTGGAGGCGGAGCTGCTGGAGGTGGAGAAGGAGAGTGCCGACGTCACGCACAGATTCTACCTGAGTGAGTTCAGACAAATGTCACAGCGTCCATCTGATGTTTCATATGTTTCAGATTTAATCAGCATTCACAGACATTTGTTTCCTCGTCCCAGATTTTGAGCAGGAAGATCAAACATGTGACTGAACCATGTGATGTCAGGTGAATCTGTAATGTTCAGCGGCGTCTCCTCTGCAGCTCGCAGGTTTAACGTCCTGCAGATGTTCTGCAGCCACCTGCAGGAGCTCCTGAAGGATCACAACAGCCTGCGACAGAGACTGATGAGACCTCTGGGCTGCACCAACCTGCCGGTCCAGGCTCACCTGCACAGGTACCTGCAGTTTATTGATTAATTGATTATGCGCTGATCAACCTGGCTGTGAAATGTGACAACTTGTTGCTTTAATGATTAATCTGATCAGACATGATCAGCGCACACTGACCCTGAAGTTCAGCCGTGATCAGAACTCATCAGATCAGGAAGCAGCTGAACAGGAAGTGACATGGTGGCAAGTAACCACACAGAAACATGTTAAACAGTCGGGCAGTTAAACGTGAAGTCACATGACCAAAGAATCAGATCAGAATCAGTGAAAACATCAAATCCAAACTCTGCTGACTTGTGATCAGCTGTTCTTTTTGCTGATGATGTCATCAGTTTGTGTCATGTGACCAATCCACATGACTCGACACCACAGAATAAATGAGAGTTATTATGTGTAATTTGATGACCCACCCTTTAAAGTGACTCATCAGGATCCAGACTCCAGCCCCCTACCGGGCTCAGCTGGGTCCTCTGGGGTCACATGACTCTGACTGGTCCTGGGTCGGTCCCACCCTGGGCCCTGCAGACAGAACCAGTTTGGTCCAGTTTGAGCAGGAGACGTTTGCCTTGTCTCAGGTTTGTGGTGGAGATGGTGAAGACGATGCTGGACTTCATCGAGACTCTGGAGGAGAAGCTGATGGCGGTCCGCTGCCGTCTGGTTGCCACAGACTGCCTCGCTCAGCTGGTAGGTCACATGACTTAGAGTCTAAATGTTACCTGATGATGTCATAATATCACTGAGCACAGCTGATGTTTAACTCTCTCTCTCTGTATCAGAACACCTCTCTCATCCAGTTACTGGCTCACGTGGCAGAGGTGGAGAGTTTGTTCAATCAGGTTGTTTGCTGGAAGGAAGTCAGCAGCTCATTGAGTGACGGCTCTGTATGATGACACACCTCCTCGTCCTCGTCCTGGATGACAGGAGCTCCTCTTGTTGGACGAACGTAGACTCGGTTCACTGCAGATGTCATCATCATCGTTATTGTTTAATGTGAAAGACTTTGTTTTTGTTTTGTAATAAACTCTGATTCAGCCATGACTTCCTGTTCCTGTGTCTGCAACTGTGTTGTAAAAGTCAAACCAACATGTTTCTGGAATAGTTTCTTTAGTTTCAGGTCACGTGACCTCAATCTCTGTCACTGGTGTGCAGAAACTTACACATGAAGAGAAATGAACCAAACTAATGATGAAAACCTGCTAATTCATTCATAAAATACAGTGTTTGTGTTCATTGGTAATGCTGAAACGTGTCAGCAGCATTTCGTCTGCAGGGCTGTCCCACAGAGTCAGCGCAGGACAGGAACCAGACGCTCACAACACGGCGAGTGCATTAGGAACATCTGGTTTGGACCCAGCTTGTCTCAGCAACATGAGAATATACTTCTACTAATGATGTCGCTGCAGGCTGAACAAATGCTCGCTATTGATTGGATATTATATGTAATCAGTGATCAGCTGCTGTGTTGGGAACATTAACACAGGCACTCAGTCATTGCTCCTCTGGTTCTCATACTTTCAATCAGTCAGTTTCTTTGCTCAGACTGATCCAGGATCAGGTTTACACGGATGGTGACGTCACGTTGAGCAGAGAAACGGCAGAGCTGTAATAAACGACACTGAACGCATCACGTGATGATGTGACCTGTTGACAGTTTGAGCCGAAATCAGACTGATGTCGTAGAAGAGGAGACGGGTCCTGTCCACAGGTGAAGCAGCGGCACACCTGACGCTCCTCGTCACTCTGTCACACCTGAGCTGAGAATCTCGACCAGAAGCACTAGTTAACCCTGGAAACTGAGTGAGTGTCTTCTGAAAATCCAAACGGAAAGCGGTTTAGTGCGATTCAGACCTAAACTGGTTCTGTTGGAGTCCTCTGCAGATGAAGCCAGGTTCTCTCTGCTGCGCTGCGGTGCCACCACCAGCCTGGGGGGCGCTACGACCCCAACGTGAAAACGAGAACCTTAAATTCATGTTTTGATGGAAAATGAGGAACGCTTCACGAATTTGCGTGTCATCCTTGCGCAGGGGCCATGCTAATCTTCTCTGTATCGTTCCAATTTTAGTATATGCGCTACCGAAGTAACACG
>WARS01001466.1:726064-780306 GCA_008933995.1 Datnioides undecimradiatus | reverse complement strand
GAACAGCAGACTTTACATGTTATATTTGAAATTTGAAAAGTATAAAGGTATTTCCAGTAAAATTTGAGAGTCTGTGTCTCAATGTGTGAAAACAGGCCATAGAATGGAAACTCTCTCCACCGCTGTGTGCGCAGTGGGAATGAAGCGGCTGCTTCCTGGGCTTCTGGGACATTCGCAACTGAAGTTACCGTAATAACTCCAGTTTGGCTGTAAAGCGCAGCACCTATGCTTTCAGACACCGTTTTTCCAGTAGTACAAACCGTGACATAATTACTGTAATCCAAAGTGCGCCTGCGACACGTTTGGTGTTAGAGGGATAATCACTGGTCGATGGATCCATCAGGAGTTTTTAATTAATTAAAGTCATTTTTAATGAGGTTCAGTTTCAGGGTCACACAGGAAGTGAACTCACTGTTGGGCGGAGGATCTTTACATTCACCCTCCTCAATGGTGACATCATCAATGGCGATGTCGCCCTCGATACCAGGACCCCGGATGCCCTCCATCACCATCTGCCACAGAGTTCAGCTGTCAGTTCAGTAAACCTGATGGGTCAGAGCTCAGAGATGATGATTAATAATCAATTAATCAATTAAACATCAGTCAAATCAATATTTCCTGATACCGTCTCAACCTTAAAGACTGAAACAAAGTGGGCATGGTCTCAGGTGAGGGGTGTGGTTTGTACCTGGAAGGCTGTGGTTGGGTGGATGTTGACCTTGGCTTGGCGCCAGCGGTCGCCTTGGTTACCGGACAGACTCCAGACCGACGTGTCTGTAACCGTCTGACCCTTCTGTCGCAGGAACACGTTGAGTGCTCCTGCAGACACGAACCAGCGGTGTCAGACTGCAGCTGTCACTGTCGGTGTGACCTTTACTTGCAGCGGCTGCTCACCTATGTGTTTCCCGTACATGTGGTAGTAGAAGGCGAAGCAGTAGGTGGGGCTGTTGGTGACGGAGGAGGAAGAGGAGGAGGAGGAGCTCTTGGAGTTCATGTTGAAGGTTGGAGACAGCAACCGGGCCTTGTCTCCATCCAGCCTCGGCCGTGACGTCTCGATGTACATGTAGAAACCTGAGAGAGGGACGGGGTCAGAGGTCAGAGGCCAGGCCCTTTGATGTGGCCCCAGTGATTTTATATTGTAACCTCAGCCAATCACAGGCCTCGAGACCCTCTTAGCTAGCTCAGAAATTAGCTGGCTAGCTCCTGTTATCTGCAACAACAACAAACAAACACCATGAAAAGAAGTTAATTCGTTTGTTCTTTTTAGCCTCCAAGCTAACAGCTAATGAGCCAGGCTGGATGGTTAGCTTGTATCAGACCCAGTTAGCATCATGCTAACAGATGCCAATGCTCTGCAGTGTCAGGTTGGTGACGATAAAACCAAGAATCAGACAGATCAGATCTCAGAGACGTCAGGTGACACATTAGCATCGAGCTGCCCAGGTGAGACTGATGGACGCTGAGGACACTCATCGACCTCATCATCACAACTTCATCAGTTGTGACATCACAGTCTGATGAAAGCAGCACGCCGTGGTCAGAGACAGGAAGTTGTCTCAAACTGTCCTGCATCAGGCTGTGAACGTTTCTGTGACAGTCAGCTGATACTCACTTTGTGTATGGGACATGTTGCTTCTCCAGACAACGACAAACTCTGTCTGATCAGTTCGATGTAGTGTTTATACAGTTGGAGCTAACTAACAGCTAGCAGGCTAATGGGCTGAGACGTTATTTCACAATCATACAGTTACATATAAAACTGGTGACATGAAGTCACATGTTAGCTCGACAACTGCAACTCATCTTCTCTGATCGTTAAAGAAGCTAATGTCACTTAGCAAGCTAACCAAACATGCTAGATGTGTTTGCTAACATTAATATGCTAGTTACTACATTTAAACACAGACTGTGGTGTGACTGAACTGAAATTAGCATCGTTAACTTCATCACTGCAACATGTAAACAAGCTAAAGCTAACTGTTTACAGGTGTGTGTGTGTGTGTACCCTGCTTGGAGCCCGTGTGGTCGGAGCTCGGTCCCGTGTTCGGGGTGTATTTGGTGTCCCGCGTGGCAGCGCTGTGACGCGTCCAGTCGAACTGGTCTGTTTTGTCCTGAGAGAACAAACACATCGCCTCGTCCTCGAAACCACACTGGAACTCCCCTGAACACACACACGCACACACACATGCATGCACGCACACACACACAAAAACACACACACACAGTGAGAGTTGTGTTTTTGTAGAAAACACATCATAGTGTGTGTTTTACTGGTCAGCTGGTTTCGTCTGTGGATCAGCTGATGTCTGAACAACAACAACCTGAGCATCACTTCCTGTTTGTTGCAGCAGGTGAGTGTGTGCAGGTACTTACTGAGGTGTGGGTTCACAGGAGCTGTGAAGGGACAAAAGACAAGAACACGTTAAATCAAATCAATTAAACTGTGTTTTTCACTTTGTAAACAAAAACATTTTATTTGTACAACAAACAAATGTCAGCTCACAGCGTTTAAATAAAGATTCAGGACAAACGAACAGGAAGCAGAGAAGCAACAGACTGATCAGCTGTTTAATACACACACACACTCACTCACACGCGCACTCACACACACACACATTCACACACACACACACACACTCACGCTGCAGCTGACGGAAACTGAACAGCTGCTGCTTCATTTGGCAACAAGCTTGTTCTTCGTTATGAACGAGCACTAATTGATGAAGTCTGGCTGTGTGTGTGTGTGTGTATCAGACACACACACGTTCTTCTTTCATTCATCTATTTTCATTTGTCCCCCTCAGGTTAAATCTATTGATGTATTGATAATAATATTGATAACTGATGTTAACCTGAACAGCTGATCTGAGGTCAGCGAGTTCACAGCAGCCGAACATGTTAATTTACCGATGACTCCACCTTTAACAGCCACGTGTGAACACAACAGCTTGCAGCGCATACACACACACTCTCACAAACACAGACACACTCTCTCTCTCTCACACACACACACTCTGCAGGTTAATTTAACAGAAATAAAACTTTCGTCCACCTGAAGGAAAATAGATCAATTTGAAAACTGATCCGGAAAGTGTGTGCGTGCATGCATGCATGTGTGTGTGTGTCCTGCAGGCTCAGCCTCACTCCAGAGCAGAGGAGGTGTGGTGGGTGATGTCACAGTGTGTTAGCACTGTTAGCGCTACAGATCTGGGACAGTGTGAAGTCAAGAAGCTGCACACACGCATGCACGCACACGCGCGCGCACACACACACACGGAGGCACGCACACGTGCACACAGATTTATATAAATATATATAGTCAGTGCTCAGGTGCTGCAGGTCACATGACGCCTGTTTGCTGCAGGTCACATGTCTGTGAGGGGTTTCAGTGAACAGGTGATTTTATCAGAAGATCAGTGTTTACTCAGGTGGAGGTCATGTGACAGGTGGAGGTGTGTAATGGCATCTGATGAGTTGTGTGAACTTCCTGTCTCTGTGTTGCTGCAGGGAGTTAATGTGTGGATCAGGGGCCGATGCGTTCACTGACAGCCTGTCAAAATTCGACACCAGAGAACAAATGAGTTCGTGTTCCTGTTGTTTCTTCTTCTGCTGCTCTTTGTTGTGCGTGTGTGTCGGCGCCTCCCGCTGTGCATCTATTTGTCATCTCTACTCTTTGACGTGTTTGTCTGCGGCTCAACAGTCTTTTGTTTTGTTTCATGAGAATCAGCAGAGTGAAAACAAAACGACACAAACCGTCAAATGTGTTCAGTCGTTACTGCAGCTGTGCAGCTAACAGACGTCCTAGCTGCAGCCTGTGTGATGTGTTCAGGTGCACCTTGGTCACTCTGTGTCAACATCAGCGTTAAAACTTCAGACTTCAGACATCAGCTTTTTGATCTCTGAGGGAACCTGAAGTGCTCATAGCGTTAGCGTGTCATCGCATGCAGACGCTGAGCATCATGTGACTGTTGTGATATCGCAGATTTCAGGTTTTACTTGAGGATCTGTGATGTCACAACATACCGCTGTAAGTGATGATGCGTTCGGTGGCGTCGCCCTCTCCGTAGCGGGTGATGGGGGTGAGGCGGACCAGGTAGGACTCGGGTTTGATGAGCTCGGTCAGGTTGTAGGTGAGCAGCTCACCCTTCTGGATGGTTCCCTCCATGGGAATCTCCTGCTCCCACCAGCGGGACTGACCCACCTGAAACACAAACACACAACAACTCGTCTCTGTCAGCAACGACAACCACCAACCTTTGACCCCAACTTACGCCTGACCTCGAGTCCAAACAGAGTTCAGGGTGAAGACCAGAGTCAGACTCTGGATCGGTTACTGACTGACTGAGGTTTGGGTCTTCAGCTGCACTCTGTTCTTTTACAGCTACAATAAACACCGCCTCCTCCTCGTCCTCCTGCTCCACCTTCCCCTCCTCCTCCTCCTCCACCTTCCTCTGCTCCTCCACTTCCTCCTCCTCCTGCTCCTCCTCCTCCTGCTCCACCTTCCCCTCCTCCTCCTCCACCTTCCTCTGCTCCTCCACTTCCTCCTCCTGCTCCACCTTCCCCTCCTCCTCCTCCTCCACCTTCCTCTGCTCCTCCACTTCCTCCTCCTCCTGCTCCTCCTCCTCCTGCTCCACCTTCCCCTCCTCCTCCTCCACCTTCCTCTGCTCCTCCACTTCCTCCTCCTGCTCCACCTTCCCCTCCTCCTCCTCCTCCACCTTCCTCTGCTCCTCCACCTATTCCTCCTCCTCCACCTTCCTTTTCTCCTCCACTTCCTCCTCCTGCTCCTCCTCCTCCTGCTCCACCTTCCCCTGCTCCTCCACCTGTCTTCTTCTTTTTCTTCTTCTCATAATTTTCTGTCTCATCAGCACTTCCCCCTCTCTGCAGCACAGTGCACGCAGGTTGCCGTGGCAACGAGCCCTCCTCCTCCTCCTCAGGTTCTGTCCTCTGAACCTCAGCAGCTGGTTCAGTCTTTAACCTTCTCAGTTTCTAACACAATGCACTGCTCCTCTGACAGGAGCGGCTCTAATCTGGCTCAGGAATCTAAAGTTTTCCCTTAAAGTGTTTAAGGATTCTCCTTATCTTAAAGAATCCCTTACTGTCAGTTAAATCCATGCTGACTATGTTAAATAATTAATCAATAAACCTGACGTTCAGCTCCTCCTCCTCTGATTCTCTCTGTTTGTCTGTCAGATGATGTTAATGTAGTAAACGAGCTTTCCTCAGTGATTAGCTTAGCTTAACTTCAGGTGTTCTTTGTCTGGCCAGGTGTGCTGTGAATGTCTGTGATAATGAGTCAAATCACAGCAGCTAATTACTTTAAAACACCACACATATAACCTAATAAAATAATAAATGAATGAGCTGCTCATTAAAGTCTAACTCGGGTCCTGCTGTGCGTTTCCTTCCTGTCTGTTTGTGAAACAGGTGAATCCGACCCACCTGTCTGATGCCGAGCCTGTAGGCCAGGATCCGGTCCACGGCGTTTGGCTCCATCTGAGTCCACTGCAGCTTGAAGCCGTAGACTCTGGGTCTGTTCTGCCACAGAGCGCTGTAGGTGTCGTAGTAAAACTCTGGGGCATATGCCTTACCTGGGGTCAGACAGGGGTCAGGGGTCAGACAGGGGTCAGACAGGGGACAGACAGGGGTCAGGGGTCAGACAGGGGTCAGGCGTCAGACAGGGGTCAGACAGGGGTCAGTTTTAATCATTTCCTCCTCAGACTCGTTCGCTGTGTGGACTTTTATCTGATAGATGGTGATGCGTTCACTGTCATCACGTCAGTCTGTGATGAGCGTGACTCGTTGATTATTTACATTAATAATAAAATTCATCAGTTATTGATCAGTAATAAAACTGTAGTGAAGTGTTTTTGTGTTGGTTTTATTCTGTTTGTTATCTCATCGTCTCCGTTACGTCCATGTGACATCGAGCTCAAAGTTCCTAAACATGTCTGGAGACCAAACAGGAAGTGGGTCTGAGGCTCGCCATGGACTCAAGTCCAGGTATTTAAACGGACATCAACAAGAAATCAACTCCAACCCCCAGGATGCGTTTCACTGACAAACATCCAATCTGAGCTTCACTAACGAGCTGAAGAATCAAACATTCAGCAGTTTAGATCTGCATCAGCCTGACATCAGTTCAGTCGTCATGGCGACCAAGCGAAGAGTCAGAGTTTGTCCAGAAAGAGAAATGATGAGAAATGATGAAAGAGCAGAAAGAGAGAAGAAGAAGAGTTGGAGTTAATCTCAGAGTCAGCAGGATTATAAAACTCCAGTTAATATGACAGTAAACAGAGTGTGTGTGTGTGTGTGTGTGTGTGTGTGTGTGTTCCTGCTGACGCACAGGTTGGAGGATTAAACCACAGAAGAAGAAGAAGAATTCACTTGACTGAACGAAGCCTCCAATGCGGACGACCTGATAACATACAGCAGAGCCCTGATTGGCTGACAGAGCAGAGCCCTGATTGGCTGAAAGACCGTGATGTCGTTTCCTCATGTTCCTGAACGCAGCACGGTAACAAGGAAGCTGTAACCTCACATGATGAGTCACAGGAGGTCATGTGACCTGCAGGTGTCACATGGTCAGCATGGAGCTTTATGTTTTTAGCTGCGCCAACATCTCCGCCCGCTGCCAACGAGAATCATCTGCTGAGACAACCAGCGACCTTCAGTCTTGTTTGAGTCATGTGACGAGTCGTCACGTTCGGGTCTGTTTGCTGTCAGAGTTTCACTGCCGTCTGATTGGCTGCTGCAGGACGAGGTTTAAAATGTTCGCACCTGATTAACGACACAAACTTCAGTGGCATACATAATCGCCGTCACTTTCCATCAGCAGCTTACAAAGAATAGAATAGAATAGTACTTTATTAATCCTTTGGCAGGAAATTGTGGAGAAACGTCCCCTCTTTACTCTCTGCTGCCTGCCAAACGCGACGCCGCTCGCCGGACCGCCGTGATAAGAGGCTTAATGCCGTTGTCGGGTTTACAGGAAGAGTCTCACAGCGCTGACAGGGTGTCTCTGCAGGCGAGTGCTCATCAGGACAGAGACACGAGTTTAAAACAGGCTGAGATGCACTGAAACGACCTCAGACACGGCGGACTTCCTGTTTGGTTTGTCAATCACATGATGTCATGACGGGAGACGTGATTTTATCACGATCGTGAACCCTGAAGTCCTCGTTCGTCAGAGCTGCTCTGATTAATAAAGTTTTGTTGAAATGTAATAAGGTGTTCGGTGGCTCTGCAGGGTCAGTTCATCATTGGTAAAAGCTCAACCTGAGTCGACTCACCTGTGACCAGGAAGGTGCAGCGCCCTGCTCCGGCCTCGTTGGTGATGTCACAGGTGTACTCGCCATAGCCCTCTCGGTTAAGCGCTCTGACCAGGTAGTTGGTGTCGTCGCGCTGGTCGCTGAACTGTCCGACCGTCAGCAGGCGGGAGCCCAGCTTCCACTCGTACCGAAGCAGGCGGGCGGGGTGAGCTCGCAGCAGGCGGCAGGTGAGGCTGAAGGCCCGGCCCAGAGCCTGACGGATCTCCGTGTACACCGGCTCCACAGTGGGCGGGACTAACGGAGAGAGACAGGAAGTACAGCTGACATCACAATGACGACCAGTGATATGATGCGATGACGATACAGGTGAACACACACACACACTCTGATAAAGGTCTGTAGTTCATCTCAACCAGTGTCCAGTGCCCCCCCCCAACCTCCACCCATCTCTGTCTGTGCGTGTGTGAGGAGCACCACCCCCAGGCCTCCGCCCAGCGCTGATGGCCCTGTGGTCCACGCTGGTCCGGTCTGACCCTGTAGCTGTGGTCAGGACTCTGCTGCACAGCCTCAGCGTCAGTTTCCTGTTGGTTCTGAGGGTTCAACGCAGCGGCTCCCGTCTCCTGTCTCTCGCCAGGACTCAGTTTCAGCCGTTGTTGTTTGAGCTTGTTGTTTGAGCCCAGAGGAAGGCGTTTGTCAGAGGGATTGTGGGAACGTCACCTCCTCGCTTCACTGTCGTCCCTGTAATCCGGCCAAGAACTGGCAAAGTGTCAGGGATTATCGTCAAAGTTAAACCCTGAACAACCACAAACAGCTCGTTTCCTCCTGACGAGTTCACTTATCAGCAGAGTTAACGAGCCTGCTGATGGACTGAAGCCCAGCGCGTCTCAGCTCAGGGCATCTCGGCTCAGGGTGTTTCAGCTCAGTTTCAGCTCAGCTCACCCTGTGACTTCCTGTGACACCCTGTAACACCCTGTGACTTCCTGTGACACCCTGTGACTTCCTGTGACACCCTGTAACACCCTGTGACTTCCTGTGACACCCTGTGACTTTCTCTGACTTCCTGTAACACCCTGTGATTTCCTGTAACACCCTGTGACTTCCTGTGACACCCTGTGACTTCCTGCGAAACCCTGTGACTTCCTGCGAAACCCTGTGACATCCTGTGACTTCCTGTGACACCCTGTAACACCCTGTGACTTCCTGTGACACCCTGTGACTTCCTGTAACACCCTATAACACCCTGTGACTTCCTGTGACACCTGTGACACCTTGTGACTTCCTGTACACCCTGTGACTTCCTGTGACACCCTGTGACTTCCTGTGACACCCTGTAACACCCTGTGACATCACCCTAATTGATGATGTCATTGTCGTCATGTTCAGGTGCGTTTCCTTCTCGTTTTGCTGACTCTTCAAACTGCTCACACGAGTTTCTGCAAAACCAGTCGAAGCAGCGGAGATTCACTGTGACAGCCTTTTAGTGCAGCGGGCAGCCGGGAGCCGGAGAGTGTGTGTGTGTGTGTGTGTGTGTGTGTGTGTGTGTGTGTGTGTGTGTGTGTGTGTGTGTGTGTGTGTTTGCAGCTTCCTGTCACTTCTTCTGATGGTATTTTGTGCGACATGGCGCCCTGCAGGTTAGACGGAGCGTGATTGGAAGGTTGTGGATTCGATCCCCATCGACAGACAGACCTGTGTGTGTGTGTGTTACCCACACTGCACCACCAGCTGGATCAGCGCCTCTCTGGGTTTCACGTTGAAGCCGTTGTATTGGCTCGTCTGGCAGCGGTAAGTCCCGCCCATCTCCCGCGTCACATTGTTGATCCTTAGGACACCGTCGTAGCTCTCCATCTCAGCAGAGCCGTCCGGCATCAGAGGCGCCGCTGCCATAGTCCCACCCTCCTCCACCCGAGACCACAGGATGATAGGTTTGGGTTTCCCTGAGACGAGACACTGCAGGTCCACGGTGTCGCCCTCCTGAGCGATGAGGTGAGAGCGGCCCCTGGGGACGGTGAGCACCGGAGGAACTGCAGGGGGACACACGGGGGAAACAGGGGAGACAGGGGACAGGAGGGATGGGGGAGAGACAGTGGGAGACGGGGACGTTAATGAGGACATTTTAAACAGAACAGTTTCTTTCAGTTCAACTTCCTGCTCTGAGCCCAAAGACAGTCAGACGCTGTGAGCAACAGCTGAACCCTGTGAGAGCGACCAGGGGTCAGGGGTCAGGGGTCACAGCAATGCTGAAGAAGAGCAGAGACACATTGTCCATGTTTGATGTTTGTCCTTCATTTAAAAACAAAGAGAGAGAGCTGCTGTGTGTGTGTGGTGGTGGTGGTGAAACTTTCTCTGTTTTAACACAAGAAAGTTTCCTCCTGTCTGCCAAGGTCAGAGTGTGTACCAGACAGAGTTTGTACCAGAAACATGAAAACCAAAGAAGAAGATGGAGACGAGACAACTTCCTGCAGGGGCATCATCAGTTACATCATCAGGACTGACTCACCCGTGGTGGATGAGATGTTGACATCGATGCTGATCTCCGGCGTTCCTCCGTTCCTCAGCGATGACACACAGGTGTAGGTGCCGAAGTCGGTGAACTTGAGGTCGATGATGTCGAGGTTGGTGGTTCCTGGCGAGACCTCGGTGTCGGTGTGGGTGATGACCATCCGCTCGGAGCTGCGCAGCGGCCGGCCGTTCTTCAGCCAGCTGAACTGCAGCTCCTCCGGAGGCGTGGCCTCCACCTGGCAGCTGATCTTCACCTCCCGGCCGATCTGGATGTTGTCGTCGTTGTGGTACGGGTCGGGCGTGATCCAGAACCGACCTTTACGAAGGCCTGCGGTGGAAGAGACGAGAAATGTTAGGAGACCACAGAGAGATTCAACAGATGGAGGAGATGCTGAGGAATCAAAGGAGAGAAGGAAGGAGGACACGAGGAAACACAAAGGAAACACATTGACAGCAGAGTGTCAGCTGATAGGCTAATCGATGATCACATGATCACCAATCAGCGAACCACTACTAATCAATCAATGTTGACGTCGAGATGTGGGCTGTGAAAGCATCAGCTGGAGTTTAGACCAATCAGGGGTCTGGTCAGGTGGAAGCAGCCAATCAGAAAGGGGGTTTGTGGATGTTGCTGGTTTGAGTCCTGCAGGTGAACCTCGCTGTTTGTGTCTGAGGCAGAGTTTGTCTCCTCCTACTGTGGAGGAGCTGACGCGTCCTGATGAGACTTAATCAATCACCCAGACGTCTCCTCGTAGCCTCAACTCGTCCTGTTTCCTGTGGAGATGATGAACCCTCGGATGTTTCCACCTTCAGGAACAACTGAAGAATCCCGTTGTGTGTGTGTGTGTGTATAAATAGCTTCAGTTCGTGTGGCGAGCAGCTGATTGTCCTTGTTCATTAAGATTAAAGCAAGAACGCCTCAGAACAAACTGTGTGTGTGACAGTGTGTGTGTGTGTGTGTGTGTGTGAGACTGTGTGTATGCGTGTGTGTGTCTCACTGCGTCAAAGGTCCGTTGCATAACTAGAGGTGGATGCAGTCGCTCACACATGAAAGTCACTGTACGCACACGCGCACACACACACACACACACACACACACACACACCCTGGCGTGGCTCCAGTACACGCAGCAGCCTTAATGAAGGTCTCATCCGTGGTTGAAAGCTCCAGAACTGAGCGTCTGTTATTAGCCATGATTCCCTCCTGCAGATGTGTTGGACGCTGTGATGAGACGTGATGGTAACGATGTAAGCAAGCAACATGTAAATAAACAATATGTAAACAATCAATTTGTAAACAAACAATACGTAAACAAACAGCCGATGTGACGGGGGCCTCTGTGGGTCTGGTCTGGTCTCTGCAGGGTTTCCTGATCCTGATCTCAGGTCAGTATCACTGTTTCTCTCTTTATGTGAGCTCTGACATCATCAGGTGGCACTGTGATGTCACTTCCACCTAATGAATGACTCAGCTCATATCAGCTGTTGCTAATTAACGCTAATTAAACTGAAACTGATCTGAAACTTAATTTAACTTTAATCTGAGCTCAGTGTTTCTAATGCACACACACACACACACACACACACACACACACACACACACACACACACACACACACACACACACCGTGTCCATCACCTCCTCCTGTTTCCATTTCTCTTTCTCCACCTCCTCTTCTTCCAGTGCCCCATACACCTGTCCACTACAATAACATGTGCCGCCACATAACACACACACACACACACACACACACACACACACACTGCTGCTAATGGACCCTGTGTGTGTGTGTGTGTGTGTCAGACTGGGAGGACTGGCTGCCTGGTAGAGAGACTATTAAACTAACATGACAGAGAGAGCGAGAGAAAGAGAGGTGCATGATGGGAGTTAAATAAGTAAGCAGGAGGAAGTCAAGCTGACAGGCTGCAGGGTCAGCAGCTCACACACACACACAGACACAGTGAGTCACGCTGCAGTGGACATGACATCCTGTTTTAAAGGGATAGTTCCACAAGCTGTGGTTAACCTAGCTTAGCATAAACACTGGAAGCAGGTGGAAACACCTAGCATGGCTCACACACTTATAAAGATACATTCCTTTCAGTGTTAGCTCATCATCTGGTTAGCAGCTGACCTAACTAGCTTGCAAACTGGGAGATGGCTAACGGGTTATCCCTGACCCAACCACTGCAGCATCACCGCATCACAGATCACATGATCACAATAACTCCAATCATGAAGCAATCGACCAATCAGAGCTGAGAGTTCGTCGTCCAACACAAACAATCACAGAATCACAGAATCACAGCTGTCAGGGAGAGGTGCTTCATGTCGTAGTCTCCGGGAGGAGAGCGTTTAATGAAACATGGCTTCTCTGGTTCGATCATGTGACGCTGAATCTGTTTCACAGCGTCTCACAGAGCGGCGCCGCCTGTCCCGTGGGTCTGATGCTGTCGCCTCTGCTGGAGGCTCTGCAGCTTATCTCTGCTGCACAGCCGGAGCACACATACACACACACAGGAGCATGCTCACACACACACACACACACACACACACACACACACACACACAGGAGCACGCTCACACACCCACACACACACACAGGAGCACGCTCACACACACACACACACACAGGAGCACAGACACAGGAGCATGCTCACACACATTGTCTTCATTAAACGTCATGATTGGCTCCATCATCAAGATCCCACTGCTGTTCTTGGGAAGACCACCTGACCAACTTTCAAGAAGGAGGAGGAGCAGGAGGAAGACGAGGAGCAGGAGGAGGAGGAAGAGGAGGGGGAGCAAGGTGGGGGGCAGGAGGAGGAGGAGCAGCAGGAGCAGGGGGAGGAGGAGGAGCAGAGGAGCAGGAGGAAGAGGAGCAGCAGGAGGAGGAGCAGCAGGAGGAGGAGGAAGAGGAGCAGCAGGAGGAGGGGGAGCAGGAGGAGGAGGAGCAGCAGGAGGAGGGGGAGCAGGAGGAGGAGGAGCAGCAGGAGGAGGAGCAGCAGGAGGAGGAGGTAGATGAGCGTCAGTTTCATCCCCGGAGGATCAAACCTTCATCTGAGCAACACCTGCTGCTGTACTCTCATCAGCTGAGCATCAAACACACCGGAGGAGCAGTGTGTGTGTGTGTGTGTGTGTGTGAGTGAGTGTGTGTGTGTGAGAGTGTGTGTAAGTGAGTGTAGGTGAGTGTGTGAGTGAGTGAGTGTGTGTGTGTGAGAGTGTGTGTAAGTGAGTGTAGGTGAGAGTGTGTGTGTGTGTGTGTGTGTGTGTGTGAATGTGTGTGTGTGTGAGACAGAACTGCTGACATACCTACAGGAGTCACATGTCTCGTGTCAGGCAGGTAAAGCCTGGTGCAGGTGTGAACCTCGTACCTCTGACCAGGATGTTGGTGGTTTTCTTGGCGGGATTCCCGACGTTGTTGGACGCCACGCAGCTGTAGGCACCACCGTCTTCCACTGTGACGGCGGGGATGGTCAGCGTGCCGCCGTTGACGACACTCCTCTTCGGGAGCTCCTCCCCTCCAGGCCTCACCCACCTCACGGTGGGAGGAGGGTCTCCTCCTGACGCCACACACACCAGAGTGATCGTCTCCCCTGGGGTCACCACCAGGGGGTCGTCCAGGAGGAGCTTAATGGAGGGAGGAGCTGAGGGGAGGGGGGGATAAACCTTTATAATCATCACGTCACACTTTATTCGCCCTTCACACTGAACTTGTCTTTTATTCTGCTTTGTTGTTTATTTACAGTTTAATCATTTGCTTTTTTATTTGGATTAAACTCACTGATTATTAATTATTATTATTATTAATTATTAGCACTGTTCACTTGTTTATTTTATATCATTTCTCCTAATTATCAGATTTATTTTGTCTCATTGTCTCCTGGAATGTTTTCATGCTGGTTCAACAACGTGGAGCTCAGTGTTTCCTATAAACAAAGCTTGTTTGTTTGTGTTTATTCAGTCAGTTATTTAGAAACATCGGCTTCCTGCTTCCTGTCCCCACATTCACATCAGAGCTGGAGCCGCCTCCGCCCACTGCACTGTCTGCTGCACCGCCTGCTGCACCGCCCGCTGCACTGCCTGCTGCACCGCCCGCTGCACCGCCCGCTGCAGAAAAGCAGCTAAATGTAGGAATAATAACCAGGGAGGTAAAAATAGCTGAGTCGACCTCCGCTAAGCTGACATCATGTAAATCCCATCAGCCCCTGGGGCGGGGGTAGGATGGACTGTGCAGGTCAGAGCACTGCGCTCAGAGAGGAAGATGATTTATTTATGATTTACAATCATCCGACTGTTCAGACGGCAGAGGTCACAGCTGAGGACACAGTGAAACAGGAAGAGAACGCGCTCTGCTCGTCTGACTACAGCATTAATGGTGCCTCACAGCAGAGACATGATGCTTCCTGTCACTTCCTGTCAAACACAGCCAGGCAGCAGCTCACCTGTCCACAGGTGTGGACATTCAGGTACTGACATGAAGGTATATGTGTGTGTCACCTGTCCTGTTGCTCAGGCTGAAGTGTGCGCTCTTGTCTCCGATGCCGCAAACGCTCCTGACGGAGGAGATGCAGGTGTACTGAGCGTAGTCCTGAGGGCGGAGGTTCTTCAGCTTCAGGATCTTTGTCTCTCCCTGTAACACACACACACACACGTGCACACACACACACACACACACACACACCATTTTAATCTGAACCAAATAAAACATCTAATAATTAACAACAAATATTAAAATAATACAAAACAAATAAACGAAATCATTTAATAAAACTAAAATAATTCAACTAAAATTGTTTTTAGTGTTTTTCCTCCTGCAGGGGGCGTGAGGTGAAGGACAGGACATAAAGTCTATGAGCTCACAGCATCAGCAGCAAAGGATCAATCAATCAATCAATCACTGATCAAACATAAATGTTCCATTCACTGGTTCATTTCAGCTGTTTCTGTTGTTTTAATTCAATATCTCAATATATATAATATAATCAGCGCCGCAGTTCTGCTCCAGCCTCAGCCCCTCCTCCCCTCTCATTCCCTCCCCTCGTCTCCTCCTCTCCTCCTCCCCTTGTTCCCTCCCCTCGTCTCCTCCTCCGTGCTAAATCTCTCTTATCTCCTCTGGCAGCCTCGCCACTGCCTCATGCCTCCCGGACAGATGAGATGAGATTAGATGACATTTAAATGAGATGTTTGTTCAAAGATGGCCGCCGATGTTTTTGGCGATAAGTTCCTCATTAGTGCCTACAAGAGCGAGGGGGGAGTGCTTAACGAGTTCTCACACTCGGCACCGCGGGCTTAACAGTCGACAGCACTGATGATACACAGCCGCCTGATTGGTCGGCTGCTGCAAATTAAGTCTAATTATCATGAACCAGTGAAACTCCCCTCTGCTCCATCAGGAGGAGGAGGTGTCGCTCACAGCGCTGAGGAGAGCAGCAGGTGTGTCTTCACCTGTGTGAAGAACGGCTCGTAGATCTCAATCCCGGCGTCGGAGCCCTGAGTCAGCGCATCCCGGCCCCTCCTCCAGGTGTAGTGGACAGGTGGGTTGGAGTTGGCAACACAGCGGAGAAACACCGTCCGCTCGAAGTAGAACTGCTCTTTCGCCTCGCCAACGCTCTGATGCACCGTGATGACCGGGTTGTCCAGGTCTGGGGGGGGGGCAAGAAATGTAGAGCAAAGGAGAGAGGAAGGAAGGAAAGGAAGGACAGAATAAAACACCTGAGCTGATGCAGCATGATGTCACTTCCTGTCAACACGTATGACACATGTGATCACTTCCTGTGACAGACAGCTGAGGTCTGTCTCCTTCAGCAGCCGACCAATCAGGCTCCACCACCTTAATGAGTGTGGTTATGAAGCAGCCACCAGCAGAGAGGCTAATGGTGCTAATCCACCTCCTGTGGAGCAACAACAGTGAGCATCGCCACGCAAACCACCGCTGCACGTAAACACAAGCTGAGGCTGCTGACTCCCATCATGCACTGGGATTCTGCTGCAGGTCAGGATGTAGTGGCGAGCTCCTGAGTTTGATGGAGGAGACGTCGTGTAAAAGCCTCCGCGCCCTGAAGGGAGCACTCAGCCGTGATGCATTCAGGTACCACTTAAATCCCTGTAATTCCAGTGAGAAACACCCCGCGGGGTGTTTGTCGGTTACAAAACAACACTTGCGTCTCGCCGGCGCTGCTTGGCCGTTTCCTCCTGTTCCTCTGCTGCTTTGGAGGAAACTCTGCAGGTGACACACACGGGAAAACAGCCGGAGAGCGTCTCTGCACTGGGAACACCGGAAACACTGGGAACACCGGGATCACTGGGAATACTGGGAACAGAAGCTGCTGTATCCGTGGAGACAATATTGATATTTGCTGTGACAGGCCAGCGGCAACAAGCAGCAACAACAGGTGTACATCATCTGAGACCACAGCAGGAGGAGACTGACTGCTTGTTGATACACACACCTGCAGAACCTGGACCAGGATCAGAATCAGGACTGAAACTAGAACCTGGACCTTGACTGGGATCAGAACCATGAAAACAGGACTGAATGTCGGACCAGGACCATGACTGGATCTAGAACTGAATCTAGGACTGAAGCTAGGAGTCAAGTTTACATGCTGTGCTAGCCAGATGGTAGCTTCATACTGTGTGTGTGTGTGTGTGTGTGTGTGTGTGTGTGTGTGTGTGCTCTCACAGTACACGTCGACCCGGATGGACCGGATGGCGGGGGACCCCAGTCCATTCTCAGCCTTGCAGTAGTAGCGCCCCCCCTGGTGGCGGCTGATGTGTTCGATCTTCAGAGTGTCGTTGTGCAGAGACGAGTCGCGGTCCGAGGCTCCGCCCGCCGTCTTCGTCCAACGTATCTGCGACATCATATCATATATCATGACGTCATAATTAATCATCACATGAATCAGTTTCTGGTTGCAGCATCAGGACCTGCTCCTTCACCGATAACTGATCAACAACTGGACTAAACCAGCTGGATACTGCAGTATAATATAAATACGGGACTTGCGTTTGATTGATCTGTGATCAGTTACTGATGACGATCAGTGACTAACATCATTAAGACACTGTCTTCCTGATCAGCAAAGGATCAATTTGCTGCAGGTTTGGGATTAAGGGCTTGTTGCTATGACGACAGGTCCAGGTGACAGGTCAGGTGTTAAATGACTGATTGTTTTTGATGTGAAGGAAACTCTGAGTCTGTTCTCAAATCATCAAATCACGAAATCATGAGTTCACTGGAGCAACGAGAGAACGCTCAGAGGAGAAGAAGGAGGAGGAGGGGGGGGGGAGGAAGAACAGGAGGAGGAGGAGAAGGAAGGGGAGGAAGAACAGGAGGAGAAGGAGGAGGAGGAGAAATTAAAATGCAGAGGAAGCTGAGCTCTGCAGTGACGCAGAGACAGAAAAAAACAGTGTGTGTGTGGATTCAGACTGGGTGCCAGCAGCTGCTCTATTTATAGCCTCAGCAGACTGACAGCAGAGAGGCTGAAGACAGAGGAAATCACAGGAGGAGGAGGAGCAAGAAGAGGAAGAGGGGGAGCAAGAGGAGGAGGAGGAGGAGGAAGAGGAAGAACAGGAGGAGCAAGAGGAGGAAGAGGGGGAGGAGGATGAGGAGGAGGAGTGATGAAGGAGAGAAACAGTAGTAGCAGAGTGGAGGAGAGAGTTGAACAGCTGATCAAAGCTGATTGGAGATCATTACTGATGATGTCACATGTACAGCTGCCCCGCCCACAAACACAACATCAGCTGCTCTTTAACGATCTAAACATCCAAATATCATCAGGACTAATTAGGTTAATTCTGAACCAAGAGTGTGTGTGTGTGTGTGTGTGTGTGTGTGTGTTCAGTTAATGGACAGTTAATTAAGTTGCAGGAGTTTTAACGAGCTGCAGCACAAACACTTTATTGTGATGGCACTGATGGGAATTAAACAACAACGACAACAACAGCAAGCACCACGCTTTCCAGGATCCTACTGGGAGCCACGATGAGATGAGGTGCTTCATTTCCTATCTCCTTCAGACTAGGACACACTTGAGCATCCTTGACCAAAGGAAAGGATGATTCTCTGAGCGCCTCCCCCCCCGTGATTGCTCTCATTTACGAAACACAGCAGCTCAGCTCAGCAGGAGCTGTGGCACTTACAGCACGCTGCCAGGGATGATGTATGAGCTCTGCAGAGTGTGTGTGTGTGTGTGTGTGTGTGTGTGTGTGTGTGTGTGTGTGTGAGTTCATCTTTCAGTCACTGGATAAGCTTTAGTCACTGATGACATCACACATTTCTGTTTTAGGTGAACGTGACTGTATAACCAGTGTTCCTCCCAGTGTTCCTCCCAGTGTTGTGCTACCTGTGGGTGGGGGTGTCCAGTCACCAAACACTGCAGCTCCAGAGTCTCTCCCTCTCTGATGGTGTAGACTCTCTCGCTGTAGCGCTCCTCCTCCACGTTACAGGTATGACCTGAGTGCACGATACGCACTGTAGGGGGCGCTGTGGACACACACACACACACACACACACACACACACATGCGCGCACGCGCGTTAGAACATGTGATATTCAACACGTATCACAGCATCTCAACCAGACGGTGTTTTCAGTAAATCAGAAACTGACAGAACAGTTTCTTCTTCCTAGAAGAAGCAGCCTGTTAGCTGCAGTTAGCCTTTCAGCTGCAGTTAGCTCTTAGCTACAGTTAGCCCATTAGTTGCAGTTAGTCTTTCAGCTGCAGTTAGCCCGTTAGCTGCAGTTAGCCTGTTCTCGTACACTTAAATTAAATGTGTTTCTCACACCTGAGTTCATCGTGTCTCCCAGGTGAGCAGCTGAGTTCAGACTTTAGTGCAGTCTGAGGCTCGTTAGCTCGCTAGTTGTGCTCTGATTGACTCGTCGTCCTGGAGGAGCCTCTTCTGGCGTCTCCATTATGTCTGTTCATCACTTTTAAAGACGTTTCCTTCTCCTGCTTCAAACTCTCAACATTGTCGTCTTTCTGCAAAATAAACTTTAAACCTGCAGCAGCAGCAGCTCTGATCCACCCCCACATGCCTTGCTGCTGCCGCCGCCTCAACACACAAGTGTTTTCTTCCTCAGAGAAGCTGAGCTCAGGCTGAAACGGTTCCTGTTATATTGTCAGAGAAGCCGCTGCCTCTGTGTTTCACTGCAGGCTGAGAAACTGCCTGTGAACCGGCTGTTAGGGAGCTGTTAGCCTCAAAACAGACGCTGCAGTCCGCAGCATCCTCTCCACCTGTCGCCATGGGAACTGCACGGCAAGGAGGCAGCGTGGCATTCAAGTCCCTCAGACCGCAGTAAAGAACAGCGTCCTCTGGGTGTAAACAGCTCTTTTACTGTGCTGCTGACTCAAAGTTTGGTCCTGAGCAGTGAAGACGAATCAAAACAGGAAGTGAAGTTTAACAGCTGCATTAAAAGGTTCCTGCAGGCCGGCGGGGTAGTAAAGCACGCTCAGACAGGTGACGCGTCTAGTTTATAAACAACAACTTATATTAATACAGCACAGAAGGGGTGTGTGTGTGTGTGTGTGTGTGTGTGTCCTGACCTCCTTCACTGCACATCGTTATCATTAACTCTTCGTTAACAAACAGAGGCTGGTTGTTTATCTGAGAAGCAATTGATCGATCGGTCTGATCAGTCAGCTGATCCTGGAGCTCTCAGTCTGAAAACCTCCTGGAATTCCAGGTCAGATTTTAAGGCCAGCCTGTGGTGAAGAAGGTGTGTGATCCAGTTGGGCTAATTAAAGTTGTGCGGTTATAAACGAGCGGCGGAGGAAAAAGGTCACAAGGAAATTAATTTTTAAGTGACCGGAGGTTTGGCAGAGTCGTGCAGTGCAGGCGACAGCTGTGGACCAGTGACCCTGATCTGGATTCAGCTGCAGGTAGCGACGCTCACTCTGTGTCAGCAGCTCCTTATTTTAACACCGTGTTTCTGCCACCTGCACCTGCCGGGCACCGTGACACACTTCCTGTCTGTGCTCCAGCTGCAGCTCATTTGGACGAGTATCCTCGTTACTGATCGACTGATCGATTGCACTTCCTGCAGCCGCTTCATCTGAAACACATTTATTATGTTTTCATCAGACAAACAACAACAAAGAACTGACAAACAAGATGTAATTTCATTTGATTGATTGATCGGGACACAAGTGAAATACTGATAAATATTGATCTGATCAACTGATCGACTGCTTCTAATGAACTGTGTTTCACTGATAATCAGCTGAGTGACTAAGGAGAGGAGAGGAGAGGAGGAGACAAGAGAGGGGAGGAGGAGACAAGAAAGCAATGGAGGAGACAAGAGAGGAGAGGGAAGGAGGAAAGACGAGAGGAGAGGCGACAGGAAGGAGATCAAGAGCAAAGACAAATGATTAGAGGAGGAAAGAAGAATAAGAAGGTGAAGAAGAAAAGAGGAGAGGGGCAGAAGGAGCAGCAGGGGGAGGTGGATGAGGAGGAGAAGGAGAAGGAGGGGGAGCAGGATGATGAGGTGCAGCAGGAGGTGCAGCAGGATCTGTTGTCCTACTTTTCCTCTTTTCTATTTTTAGATTCTAGAGTTTTTCTCTCTGATGACTCTGCTAATGTTTCCTGCTGATGTCATCAAACACACACACACACACACACACAACCCTCCCACCGTCTAAATCCTTCCCAGCATGCACTTCAATCAGAGCCTTTGTCTGAAAAGGCCTCACACCTCCAACACACATCAAGAACAACCAGAACAGAACAAACATACACACACACACCTTCCTGTTGCAGGAAACCGTCCTGGAGTCAAACTGGTTTTAATCTCCTGCTCTTTAATGAATGAAACAAGGTGCATGATGGGACGGCATCTGCTGCACCCCAGAGGTCAAAGGTCAGGCAGCAGGTTATGTCAGCGTGATGTCACAGGGGTCAGAGTAAAGGAGCATCTGATTGGACGAAACACTATTGCAGCATACAGACAGACAGACAGGCAGGCAGGCAGACAGACAGGCAGACAGAGAGTCAGGCAGACAGACAGGCAGACAGTTGCACAGACAGGCAGGCAGACAGGCAGACAGACAGACAGGTAGATAGACAGACAGGCAGGCAGATAGACAGGCAGGCAGACAGAGAGACAGGCAGACAGACAGACAGACAGGCAGGCAGACAGATTCAGTTCTGTTTTCATGTTTTGTTTTTCTTGGACGTAGAAATGAAGCTCAGTGTTTCACTGAAGGACTCGAGACAGATGGGGAATTTAATGTTCCTCTGACTGATCAACACACACACACACACACACACACACACACACTCATCATCACCACTGATTATATTATCTAATTAGAAACAGGATCCAACTTGTTTGTTTGTTTCCTCGAGCTGCAACAAAGTTGATCAGCTGATCAGCATCATCAGCAGCAGATAGATAACTGATTGATCAAGAAGGTGCCTGTTGAGCAGAAACACGTCTGAATGACTGAAACTGAGATTTATTACAAACAAACAACAAAACATAGAAATCCAACAAATATACACACACACAAACAGTCTGCTGCCTCCACTCCTCCACCCCGTCATCCTGCTCAGGTATTCTCCTAAAACCAGGTATTAGTCTGATCGCTGAGCTGTGCACAAACCGCTCTCATCATAATAAGAGATGAATCCTGCCTGAACCAAGCAGCACAGCTGATCCCTGCTGTACACGCTGCAGCACACACACACAAACAGAACACACACACAGAACAATACGCCTCTAAAGTCAGGAATTACACTGCCCCCTCAGGCTCTGCACAATCACTGTTAAACCAGGAATTAGAGCACACAGACCCACCTGAATCCTGCACGCTCCACCTTAAATTCCCTGCACAGCTTTTAAGGTGGAATGTTCTCCTGCATGTTTCTCAGTTTGTTTTTATTCATTTATGATTCAAACATTTATTAAAACGCCTCTTTATTCCTGTAATTACTGGAATATTATCCCCTCACTCCAAGCCAAAGAGAAACTGTGACAGCTCTACACTCACCTGACCTGCAGCACATCAACACAAACAAAGAGCGGGCGGTCAGAGGTCAAACAGGCAGAGGGTGTTTACACAAACATCCGGCGAGACACACACACACCTCTCCACACCGACTGTGTTCACACCTGACACCTGCCTCATTAACTAATGATCAGCGACACCTGAGCTCACGGACTGGACGAAACACTTCAAGGTGTCAACACGAATTAAAAAGGAGAAGAAGAAAACCTCCATCTGACCAATCACCATCTGATTATTGATCATCAGCAGCTGTGTTTCCATCCAGCTTCCAGAGACACACAAACAATAAACACATAAACAGGACATAAACATCAGCAGACTGCATGCTGCCGTCCTGCAGAGGGACGGGATCTGGGACCTGTTTCCTTTAACGCTCTGATCGCTCAGCCCTTTAATTCAGGAAGTGGTTCAAAGATGCGCACACCCACACACACACATACTCACACAGCCTCAGGACTGTACAGTAGAGCAGAGAGTCTCAGAGGGCAGCAGGAGCTCGGCCTGATTTAACCACTATCTGTGTGTGTGTATGTGTGTGTGTGTGTGTCTGATGTAAACACACACTGACTCATCCTCCAGCAGCATGGCACTGCACTCTCTCTCTGCAATGTGTATGTGTGTGTGTGTTGTTAAACCTCAGGCCTGCTGCTTGTTTGTTTCCACGTGTGTGATTGTTTATTTGTAATTATTGTCCTCTGATCATCTGTAAACATTAACATTAAACATTATTGGTGTGTTGATGTCAATGACGTGGAGTTTTGGGCTGATGGTCTCTGTGCTGTAATTTGATTGGTTCAAACTGTGCAGTTGGTAACTGAATGTCACTTCACACCGAAAAGTGGACTCCAACTCCCAGGATCCATCTCCGCAGGAGTCATCCAATCAGAGAACTCCAGGTCCTGGTCTGTCCTGGTCTGAGTGAGTCCCTGTGTCCGCTGCTCTCAGGTCAGATTTTACTTTGCTGGTTTATTTCTGTCGAGACCTCGCTCTCTCTCACTCTCTCTGTGTTACATAAGCTCGCTCGCTCTATTTCAGGAGTCCAGGATCCCTCAGAGGAAGCCGTCGAGTCAGTGGGCCGGCTAAAAATAACTGCACACATCTGATTGGCTGACAGCACGGGGCTCCTGCTGAATACGTAATGAAGCGAGAACAGGGATGAATGAACACCAGCAAACTACAACTGCAGGGTTTACAGGTCCTTGAGCGCGTCCTAGAAACCTTTGGAAGGTTCCAGAGGTCCTGGAAAAGATGCCATGAGTCCTTGAACAGGTCTAATATGTTTCCAGCAGCTGCAGCAATGTCCTTGAAGAGGTCTTTAAGGTCCTTGAGTTGATCATAGAGCTGTTTGATGAAGTTGTAGCGACCCTTGAGGAGTCCTTGAGTTCACTGTAGTCTGGTGTAAGCATCAGTCCTGTTGCCATGGTTACCTGCAGTTTAACATAGAGCACTGGCTGGTCACCTGGGCTGTGTCTGAAGTGATTCTGCCAGCCGATGAGAGCGCAGAATTCTCTGTGGTCATCACCATCATCATCATCAACATCACTGCCCTGTTGCAGCAGGAAATGCATCATCACCCAGATCTGCATTCAGTCAGGAAATCACATTTCACAGTGTGATCAGCTGGAACAACACATGAAACAGATGGATGATGGGTGGAGGAGGGATGGGTGGATGGATGATGGGTGGATGATGGGTGTATGATGGGTGGATGGATGATGGGTGGATGATGGGTGTATGATGGGTGGATGGATGATGGGTGGATGATGGGTGTATGATGGGTGGAGGAGGGATTCATTTTAGATTTGACTTTTGAAACGTTTAGTTTTCCTGCTTCTTGCAGCAGAACAACAGTTTGCATCGGGAGCACGAGCATGATGCTGGTGTGGCGCTCGTGTGGTCATTGTGCAGACACACTTCCTGAATCAGTAGTTCGTGTCTCCATGTTTCATCGTCCTCAGTCTCAGTCAGAACCTGCTGAGGTGTAGCACACATTTCCACCTGTTTCCTCCGAGTGTCTCCATCAGCAGCTGCTGCTGCTGTGGCTGGATTGGGGCTGAATGAGGCTGTGGCGCTTGCAGGCTGACAGCTTACATAAGCAAACTGTACACTGTGTATTATTCTCCAAACATGGCCTTAATCCTCGGAGATGAGTCTCCCCAAGGTGGGATTTCTGCAGCTGAAGATGAGCCGCAGCAATGCTGCTGCACGTTCACAGTCACACACACGCTTTTATCTGAGTCGCTCTGTGACACACACACACACTCCATCTCTTTAAAAAGGTGCTGTTGATGAAAGTACAGGGACGATGGCGTCCTCTGATGCAGCCAGCGTCACCTGGAGTTATTTTACCTCGTTGTGGACGCAGCAAACACACCCAACATGAGGTTTGTGTTGACCCGGGCGATGCAGACTTGTGTTAGCGTGCTTCATCATCCTCATCCTTGCTACAGCTGTCAGACAACCTGAACTGGTCCTGACCATGCGCTTAGAGGACGCAGGTGGTTTCTAGCATTTCATTCGTGACTGACACGTGGGCCAATCAGCTGGCTGTGCTGACCTCTGCTCATGTTACTAACGGCATGCAGCTAACGTTGGAACGTGAAGACGCATCACAGGTGATGTTCACAGGCTGGCTTCACTGCTCTCACTGATGGATGTGTGTGTTTCTGCCAGCAGCCGTGACAGGAAACAGTCCACCCTAAACTTCCTGTCTGCGTGACACTGACACGCCGCCCCCTCCTGGACTGGCGGCTCCATCACACACTGTGGACCCATTACTCTCTTCTTCCTCTGTCGCTGCAGGACGTACAGTTCCCTCAGCTGCTCATATGACTAATCATGTTCAGTGATGTCCTCCATGAATCATCTCACACACACGCACGATGACAAAGAGGATGCAAACTTCCTCTGCCTCCGTATGAATCACAGCCAAACATACAGTCAGAGCCATTAACATGATCAATGTGACACACACACACACACACACACACACTCTCTAATGCCCGTCAGCGTGCTGCTCTACATCACACGTCTTTACAGCGGGGGCTCGTCCTCCCCTCAGCTCCCAGCATGCACTGGGATAAGATTTACTCTTTTAATCAGACCTGAGATCAGGAGCTGAGAGCAGGAGAGACAAGACCCACGAAGAAGAACGAAGGATGTTTGGGTCTCCTCTCCTAACTTGTCTCCTTCTCGCTTCCTGCTCTCCTCTTTTTATTTCCTCTCCCCTTGTCTCCTCCTCTCTTGTCTCCTCCTCCTCAGTGTTTTCCAGGTTGTTCTCCTTGTTGGTGTTTGGATATTTAATGAATTTAATCTTTAATCCTCTCCCGGACTCTTTAAGTTTTTCTGTTTTATGTTTATTTCATCAAGAAAAAGTTCAATTTCATTAATAATCATCAGAGGGAACAATCTCCCCCTGTCTGAGTCGACGTCACTCAGCCTCCGAACAGACAGCGGCTTCCTGATGCATCCCGACAGGAGGTGGCGTGTCCTGTGGGTGGCGCTGTGCCGCTGCAGCAGCAGGAACTGTTCCACCTTAAAAAGGCACCTGAGGAGTTTTTCTCCTCGTCTCCTCCCGTCAGAGCTGCTCCTTCTCCTCGGCTGCTCCGGAGCCTCCGTGGTAAATCCAAACAGACATTCAGATGAATTTCCTCAGCGGGACAGAAACGGAGCCGTCACTACGGCTGGTCGACCAGCAGAGATGCTCGCAGAGCCGTGAAGTGTCACTCTGCTGACTCCGCCTCCGCCACTCACAACCACTCAGCGCCAAACCGCAAAACATAACACACCCACACACGGACGAGCACACAGACTGACAGAGGTCAAAGGTTCACTGTCCTGCTGTGGTATGTTCCACTGTGACCACAGAGCAGGAGCTTGAGGTGTAACCATCACCTGACGGGTTTTATAACTGTCTTGTTTACTGTTTACTGATCAGATGTTGTTGTTGATGATGATGTTTACTGACAGGTGTTTATTAAACTACAGGATCAATAATTCACTGATTCGCTTCAATCTGCAGATTAGATCATGAAACACACCAGGACTCTACAGCCATGCTAACACTAACATGCTCACAATGAATACCGCTGTTTAACGTTAACTGTGCTAGCATCTTAGCACGTTAGCATGCTAACATCAGCCATCAGACATATTATCAATATATTTCAACACTCTAAACAGAGTCGGTCAGCTGATCGCTTTCTTCTTCTGCTGCTTTAAACTCAGCAGCTTCTCCAAACAGTCACAGGCCAAGCTGGAGTCTGCAGATTCCCACTGTACCTGAACACAGCGCCTCACTAATTAACAGGGAGGTGGGTCTCAGAGGAGGAAGTCATTAATGAAGTCAGCAGCAGAGTCTGAACCCACCTGATGATCAGCTGATGGTCTGATATCTGATCCAATGCGAGAGCAAAGAGCTCATTTATTAAATATGTATGCTCATGTTTTAAACGAAGAAGCTCTGACGTTACATCATTATCGATTTACTGATTGATCAGCAGGGGAATCATAAATCATTTGGTCTGTGAAATGTCAGAAAACATGAGCTAACATCAAGAGAATCAGCTGCAGACTCATCCTGTGGCCCACAGGGGGGCCAGGAGCCACGGGTTGGAACGCACTCACACAGGAGCCAGAACTTTGCATTTGGAAACAGAGAAATGATCAATCAATCGATCAATCAGAGGGAAACTTTTCTTTTCTCAGAGTCTCAATGAGATCATCAGAATTCAAGCTCCAGACCAGAGACTAAAGACAAGACCTCAGACCAGAGCAGAGACCAGATTCGGGTCTTGTTGGTTCTGCCAGCACCAGATGATCAGATGATCTGGATCTGATCAATCAAACTGACCGTCTCTGTTGTTAGACTGTCTGATGAACATCTGCCATCAGCTGACTGATGAAGACCATGGATACTGACTGAAAGCTCAGTTCAGCAGTTGTTAGTCTCCCCCTCCTCCCCCTGCCCCGCCTCCTCCGGGGAAGTGGGAGGCAGGCCGACAGCGCTCGCAGTAATCTGCCCCGCGCCATCCTCATTAACACACATTAACAATTATTAACAGTAAACCCACAGCTAATGGCTGATAAACAGGAACACACCGTGGGGGGGGGCAATGGTGGTGCAAGCAGCGTTTCCCGTTTGTGAGGAAACACTCCACAGCGCTCCACAGCTGGGCAAGACAGGTAATTAAAAACAACTCTAATTAATCCCACAGAAGGTGAAGTGAGAGCAGGTCGAATACGCAGCGTTAATGATGTCATCAAAGGAGGACGATCTGCTGACTCATGACTGCAGCCACTCGTCTCACACACACGCACGCATGCACGCACACACACACACTGCGGTGATATTTCCCACCAGTGACAGCAGGTCAGTCGCAGTTCGCTTCAGTCTGACCTGAGTACAGACAAATTGATCCTGGTTCACACCGACCACAGACATCCAGTCACACGACCCCGTTCACGCCATCAGTCCAGGGCGGGAAGGTTGGTCATTATTCTGCAGGAACTGAGTTGACGTGCTCCTCTGGTTGCTGGTTGCTCAGTTGATGTTGCTTCTCTGGTCTGTGGTTTCTCAGCTGATGTTGCTGCTCTGGTCTGTGGATTCTCAGTTGATGTTGCTCCTCTGGTTGCTGGTTGCTCAGTTGATGTTGCTGCTCTGGTCTGTGGTTTCTCAGTTAATGTTGCTCCTCTGGTCTGCGGTTTCTCAGTTGATGTTGCTCCTCTGGTCTGTGGTTGCTCAGTTGATGTTGCTGCTCTGGTCTGTGGTTGCTCAGCTGATGTTGCTCCTCTGGTCTGCGGTTGCTCAGTTGATGTTGCTCCTCTGGTCTGTGGTTGCTCAGTTGATGTTGCTTCCTGCTGTTGGTGAAGCTCGTCTCCAGACCCATGGTGAGGGACCTGGACCTCCTCCGGAGTCATGGAGGCCTGGCCCTGGGCCCTGCAGGATCTGGATTGTCCTGATCTTCAGGACTGTGTGAGCTCGCTGCAGGTGATGTTTAGTGTGACTCAGTGTGTGACAGTGACATGTGGAGCTGCTCTGCTCCGTTCACACACATGTTCACTCAATGCTGCAGAACAACATGCTTCACGCTTGCGTCACAGATCAGTGTTTAATTATCAATTCATTCATTTCCTGAAGTTTGAAGATTTGATTGATTTATTTTATTTACCTGTTTTTTGTTGTATTTATGTATTTTTAATGGTCTGACTGCAGATTTCTGCTCTTCTGTGGCAGGAAACTGAGGAGACGTTCAAGGACTTTCAGCAAACTGTGAACGACAAGTTCACTGTCAATGAACTGAATAATGAAACGATCGATGACAGAGCAGATTTAATTTAATTAATTAAAAATAATGAGATCAATGTGGTTTTTAATCTAAAAACACTTCAAATACACACACACAGACACGCCAGCAGACTACCCATCAGTCCCACCACTGAGTGTCTGTGTGTGTGTGTGTGTGTGTGTGTGTGTGTGTGTGTGTCTGGACACATCTGCTACCTGTCACCTTCAGTTACACCCCCCCCCCGTGTCAGAGCTACAACAGGAGCTGTCAATCAACACACACACACATTTGACAGAATCCACTGTGGCATGTGAATCTGTGTGTGTGTGTGACAGATGGCCTCAGGATGCTGCTGTTGGGGCAGATTAACCACGAACACACACACAGAGTGAGGTTAGCTCTGTGCTAACATGTTAGCATTAAAGAGCTAAACTGGTCAACAGGAAATTGTGCACCAACTGAGTCACACACAGCAGTAAAGTGACACACACACACACACACACTCTGAACTAATCTCCTAATCACTTACTAATGTTTTGTTTTGTGTGTCTCAGTCTCTGCTCTGACCGTCACGTCATTTAATGAGTGAGATTAGATTATTATTATTATTAATGTATGATCCATGGTCATGTGACTGAGTCCATCTGGTGAATGTAGTGCACTAAAACATGTGAAAGTATGAACATGCAGTATTTGAGTAAATGTACTCAGTTACATTTGCCCACAGCTAGTCACTCAGAGGCGTGGTGCCGCAGGCGCGGTGAGTGTGGCGGCCTGTGGGGGGCGCTGCGGGCAGCTTGGCCGCTGCTGTCTGGTGTGGCTCAGTGAGAAGCAGCCAAACAGTGAGTGAGCAGCACACTGACTGTTTGTGTTTGACCTTTTCCATCCAAATGAGCTTTAACTGCATTGTGCTGAGCAGAGTTTATGAGGCAGAAAATGAGCCCATATGGCTGTGAAATCAGATCATATCACCACCAACGAATCACAGCGCACATGTGACAGCCAGACACGACAACAACAACAACAACAACAGCAACACAGGCTGCAGCACACTCACTCACTCACTCACTGAGGACTGACTGCAGGCTGCAGCTGCACAGTGATGATGGTGATGATGATGGTGATGGTGATGATGAAGATGGTGATGATGGTGATGGTGATGGTGATGATGATGATGATGATGATGGTGATGGTGATGATGATGGTGATGGTGATGATGAAGATTAAGGTGATGACTGTGATGACTGTAACTGAACAGTCAAAATCAACTGATGTGTGTCACATAAACAATCACAAAACATGATGTGAACCAATCAGACAGCAGGACATCTTATTGTCATTATCTTTCTGCTAATTACTTTATCAATTAATCAGTGAACCAATCTGGCCTTAATCAGAAGCCCAGATATTCATTATTGATCATAACAGACTGAGAAGGTATAAAAAAATATTCACACTGGACAAAATCTGTGATTTCTGTCATTAAGTTATTAATCAATTATTAAATATCTGCAGATTATTTGTTAATCAATGAATCAACTAGTTGTTTCATTAACAGAGACTCTGTTTTGTCTTTGGACTCAAACTGAAACTCACAGGAAGTGTCCCTCTCCTACTCACTTCCTCCCTTCCTTCCTTGCTCTCTCCCACCCCAACAGGAAGGAATTCTTGGTAAACTCAGTGTCCATCAGCAGAGACGTCAGCACACTCAGTAAATGTAAGTACCAGTGTGTGTGTGTGTGTGTGTGTGTGTGTGTGTGTGTGTGTGTGTGTGTGTGTGTGTGTGTATGTGTGATGTAATAAATACGCCTCCTCTCTCTCTAATCTGTCACATATAAGATTACAGATAATCTGCCCTGACGTCACACAGGACAGACGGCTGAATTCTCTTTTATCAATACGAGGACATGGACGGGGGACGACTGCTGCCCAATCAGTCAAAGTGTAGCGAAATATAAATATTTAAATGTTTTTATTTTCCTGCTTGGAAAATAAAGAATTTTTGCTGAATTAAACAACAAATAATCCGCGTACATATCTCTGACGCCAGCATGTTGTGTTTTCATACAGGCAGAAGATCTGTGATGAGCTTTAATTTCAATTTTGCATCTTCAAACGTGAAAACTGGATTTTAAAGCCTGAGTGATTCTGTTCAATCTGTTTTATTATCAGCTCCAACTGCACCGACCTGTCAGTAACATTTCATGGATTGATTGATTGATTGATTGATTGATCAGTTGAGGACACACAGTGTTGACAGTCAGAGAGAGAAACACAAGTCTGAGCTCCTGCACCTGCACCTGCACACTGACCTGTGAACTCGTTCATCTTACAGCAGTATAAGTGTAAATACGACAGTAAACACACACAGCTGCAACATTAAACTGACAAACACTTGCATCAAATTAGTATCATTAATCAATAATCAATGAAAAGCTTAACGAGTACTCTGAGTATAGTACTGTTCCACTGGTACAGGTACTGAAGCAAAAGAGCTGAGTACTGCTCCAACCACTGACAATAATACTACAATACTGCATTACTACAATACTACAATACTACAGTGTGATGTTACAACAACACAGTGAAGCCTGATGCAGATAAACTCAGTAAGTGTCTCCGCTGTCACGCTGAAACCAGCTGTTAGAGTATTTCAGAGTACAACAGTGCCAGTTTGATACTTGGCTCCACAGATCAGGGGAATATTATGGGATGTCATCCTGAGTCGGAGCCTCTCTCTGGGTTACTGTGCAGAGAAACAAGATGCAAAGACAGGAAGAGCTGAAGAGTTCAGTCCTGACAAAAGAAACTAGGTTTGACTCATGAGCTTCATCCCTGAGCTCTCAAGCCCAGCTGAAGGTCTTCTTCTTCATCCAGTGTTAGCTCATTGGTCAGTTTGTCCCCTGGTTAACAACAAGTCCTATAATTAGGTCACATGATGACAACCGACCAATCTGTGACGACTGTGGGATGTGGTTGAGAGGAAAAGGAACAAAAAGTGAGTAAGACGATAACACAAAACTAAAACTCAAGGTCCTCCAATGAGCTTTCAACCACATCGCATGGTCTTCATCAGCAGAGGGACAGCACTATTATAGATCTGGTGGAAAGTTATAACTCTGAGGAAGACCATGAGATGCTGTAGAAACATCCAGAAACAAGCAAGTAAGTGTGTATTTAAGTCGTCACACGTGTTTGCTGTGGAGAATAAACATGAAGGCAGGAGGTCGGAAACAGGGGAGCATCAAATCTGGCGGCCTGACTCAGAAACCTCGGCTACAGTAAGTACAGCAGGAGTGATAAAGGTCAGTCACAGCTCCGCGTGAGTCCCCACAGGAAGCCAAATATTCCATGTCAGTTATGTCGCTGTGGATAAAAATAAAAGAGCAGCAGCAACATCATGTCACCATTTCCTGAGTCCCACACAGCCTGTAACACCACCAAGCTGCCGGACGGCCACACACAGGCTGCTACAGGAAGCACGATGGCGTCACCAGCGTCCCTCACATCCAGTCATGACTGAACATATAAGGGCCTCTCGCATGCAAACACTGCAGGAATATTACAGGATGCTGCCTTCATGTCCGGGGAACACTATCAGGATTATTATCAGGAATATCAGGAGGAATCTGCAGTATCACCCTCACTGTCTTCTTACTTACAGGTGTATGTTTGTGTGTCTACCTGTTGTGCCTTCAGGCCAGGCATTAATGTAATATGACTGAATGAGCAACGCACACACCTCACTCTAACACACACACGCAAACACACTCTCACACACACACACACACAGCCTACACACGCGCTAAATCCCTCACAAGGTCAAGCTGCAGTGGGTGGTATTCCGGGTTACCCGCCGTTAGAATTGCGTTCACACCGAGTTTAACGGGTCTCGGTCTGTGGACATTTGCACCATATTAATTGCATGTTAATGACGTCCTTACCGTAGACGCCCTGGCCGTGCACGCCCTGCAGGAAGCCGGTAAACAGCCACAGGAGACCGAGGACTAAACCCATCTTCACATCCTCCTGTAGCCGCCTCGCTGCTTCTCTCCCACCGGGGATGAGGTCGTCTGTTCGGCTCCCTGCAGCCGCTGCTGCCGCCGCTGCTGCTCCTCCCTCCGCCTCCTCCGCTCCGGCCGGCGTCCCTCCGCACGGAATCCGATTTTCATCCAATAATCCAAATGTGTCCACCCCGGCAGCCCGCCGCCACCCCCCAGACCTCCGGTCAGACCTGACAGGGGGGTCCGGTTCCGCTCATACCGGAGCTAACGTTAGCTGAAGCCGCCAGGCAGAGACCGCTGGCGGGGATGACGGTCAGCGGAGATCCGAGAGGAGCAGCCGGTGCCTCAGCCGCGTCTCCTTGATAGTGACATTGTACAAAAATGAGTTAAACCAAGAAAAACACGTCGGTGCGCCACTTTCCTCCGACCGGAAGGATGCTCAGAGGTCCCCGATGCCCCTCCGCCGACTCCACCGGGCTCCTTGTCCGTTAGTCGGTACCAGAGTTAACGTCACATCCATCCTCCTGTGGAGGAGCGGGACCCGCTCCGTGTCCGGTCAGCGGCTCTTCGTGGCACGTCAAGCCGAGCAGGAGAGGCGGACAGTCAGGGCTCCGTGACGCCGAGATGCTGCCCTGAGCTCAAGCGGTGAAGAGAGACAAGCGGTCAGTCCCGTTGACTCGTCGGTGGATTTCACCGGTGAGAGACGTCACCGAGCGAACCTAGCGGTAAAGTCCAACGGAGCAGTGACGCCGCTTCCGGGAAGACCTTTTCAAAATAAAACAGACCAAACGTTTCAAAGTTATTCTTATGGCTGACTGACCACAGAGGAGTCACAGCGTAAATCTGAGGACGTACTGCACATACAGAGAATAAAAAGGAGAAAGTAAACATTTTATTTAAGCTTTTATTCAGACAGAATAATTAATCTAACCCTTCACTTTATGTAAGTGTGCCACACAAAGAATTAAATCAAGTAACTTTAATACGAGTCAGTAGATTTTACCATCAAACAAAGGTTATAAAACACTGAAATGCTTTATAGGCAGGTCATTCGCTCATGCTTCACCTTGTTTGTTTTAAAAAAGAAAGAGCGTGAGTGTGAAATGGCATAGTTTTGCTTCCATATCATTGTTTTATTTAGCCCATCTGTTTTGACATATGAGGTATATATCCATTAATATGCAGGAGGTAAACCTCCAGATAAAATGAAATTTGAACAAGTATGTTATTAGATTACTTTCCTTTAAACACCTATATTGGTTTTACAATGTTTGTGAACATTATCTTAAACCAGACTTTGCAAATCAAGTTTTACATTTTACATTTTAACTACCTCTTTACAAATTGTATGCTTTTGGTTTGGCGGGAGTATGGTCTGTTTTCCGGTCTTAGTCTGACCTATTGCGGCTGATTTGACGTGAAGCCGAATCTACCGCGCGAAACATCACGAGCTGCTGGTTTCTGACCGTGACTATGGAAAAAAAAACCATCCCTCACGAGACAAGAGGAGCCTGTGGGCGGCACGCGTGGTGGAAAATGACAGCGGGAGCCCCTCACTGCGCACGTGTGATGTTCTCTTTTTTTCCGGGTCTCCTGCTGTGGCGGGAACAGAGAAAGTGATTTTGGGTCAAACAAAAGTGACGTTTCTGGGAAACAGTTCAGAGAAACAGTAAATGTTTGTTTTCTTCCACTGTGTTGTGTGAATCTGAAATCACTGGTTGGTGCAGGTGGAGCTAATCCTCCCACCGCTGCCATTAAACCAGAGACAGTGTCTTTAAAACAGGTCAGATGATGGAAAACATGATGGAAATCAGACATTTCTGTGATCGTCTTTATTTATATGACTTTTCTAAGAGCAAATTTAAAATGCATATTAAAGCAGGTGCAAAGTAATGCACTGTCTCAACAATGCATGGCAATACCATTATAAAATCATCATGCTGTGTCAGGTAACATCTCACTAGCTTAGCCACAGCTTATAGTGAGTTGGATGCTGGAGATATCACGCATGGCAACAGTATTAAACGTGTAGTTAATGTCGTGAAACAGTTGCTCACAACTGCTTATATAAATTTAGGTTAAAAAATTCTTTGTGAGATCTGTGAAAAGGTTTGCGTTGAAAATATGTTTGTGAAGCTACGTTACGTATGTGATGGAAGTTAAATGTGATTCATGAAACATGACATACAAAAAGCTTAATGCAGATTGTGAATAGCAAACGTGCTAACGGGTGAACTTATTCAAGACATTTTTTGTGAAGCATTCACCTGGTGACCGTATTTGCGAGTGTAGTCTGTGAATTATTGCAGCTGGTGAGCTAACTGCTAACATGCTAGCTGGCTGGACTGAAGACTGTCTCTGTGTCCCTCTGACGTGTAGCTGACGTTAGCACTGTTGAACCCTGTTTAGCTCAGTTAATGGTTACTGAAGAGGTAAAATAAGCTTCTTTGTTAGCATAGCCCAGTTTCTATCAGAACAATACGTTTCAGAGTTTATTAAAAGTTATGATGCATGATTTGCTGTGTGCTAACTGTGTGTAATGCCAGTTAACATAGACGAACTACAGTGAAAGTGGATGGTGACAACAAGCTAATGAGCTACATTAGCTTCCTCCATATTGGGCTCAAAGGTCAGTTCAGATGGTTTGCCATTGGTCTGTGATGCCAGGTCACAGGTCAAAGGTCAATAAAGCTGAAAGCTTCAAGGTTCAGGTAACATGCAGACACATGAAAAAAATGAAATTTATGAACCAGGTCCAGCAGCGTACGGTGTAGATAAGAACAATAACAGGTAAAAATAGACACCTGTGAGTAGCATATTAATAAATTAAATGTAAGAAATAAAAACCTGAAAGTCTATGATAAATAAGAAAACACATAAAATCAGAGCAGTATGTTGCAAGCTGTCTGGAGTCAGAGATAAACTGATGTGACACTATAAAAAGTAATTACATATTGTGTGTTGTCTTTATAAAAGGTCAAACATTAAGAAATTAGTAAAATGATCTGAATCAGTTTAACAGTCAGTGAAGCAGAGCATGTCCACAGGAGGATGGCGTGAAGCAGGTATGGCAGCTCAGCTGCTCATTAGATGTTTAAGATGAGTCTATGGCGTCCTCAGATGTTTCCATCTCTAGGATTGTGTCTGCCTGAAGCTGATGGTTTGCTGCTTCATGGAATAAATAACATTAAGATGAAGGTGCCCAGTAAAAGTCCACAGAAAGCCGTGACCTGGAGAATGACTTTCCACACTGGAGAGGAGGCAGCTTCCTTTGCATGCCTGGCATTTGCAAGCCTGCCTCTCCAGCATATGCCCTCCACTGAATTTCTTGTCCAGGTCTTTGAGCACCTCCCTGCACAGTTTCTTGATGCTCTTCACATCAGGGCAGAAGTTGTCAGTCAGAGTGAGTCTGTCCATGGTCTGATTGATCAGCCTCTTTGTGTGAGCGACTCACTCCTCCTGGTGGCGGTGACTTCCTTCTCGTGGATTGTCTCAGCAGGGTTCTCCAAAGTTGCTCCAGGTTGTTTGGCGGTGACTTTGGAGTGGATTTCCTGGACAGTCTCAGTAGTTTCCGCAACGGTTTTGAACCTTGTCTGTGCTTCTTCCATTTTCTTTGATCTGTACCGTTTGTCAGTAGTATCAATAGTCAGTGGTGTCACATGTGATCCATGGGGGTATTTATGTTCTCTCTTGGCTTTGATCTTTGCTCTAAACCTCAGAGTGATGATACAAACTATGAGACACACACACACATTCTATCACACACACACATCTCTGGCACTCTCCAGTCAATAACCAGAGCCTTAACCATCACAGCTTAAACTCTGACCCTGAACTAAACCTGAATGTGTATTTTCTGCTGCCAACAAATCAACCATGATGTCTTTTAGCTGATGAGTGATCAATATTGACTGATTTGACTTATCAGCACATTTTCCTGTACTTATTTTTCCAATGAACTGAACTTTGTTGTTTCACCTGTAAACTTTACAACAAGGTCAGATCAATCCTGATGTCCTGTATCATCACTAACAACATCATTGCTGTTCCAGGCAGGTGGTTGGCCGGGGACAGCTTACCTCAACGTTCCCATTAGAGTCAGCAGAGGGTGAAGCAGACCGAACAGGAAGAGACACGCAGAATCAGGATTCAGACGAGGTTTTGGAGGCGTGCAATCAATTAAACACAGAGAGCAGAACCACCAGCTGCACGCACCATTACTGCCCCTTAATGGGACTGTCAGTCGCCACTGAAACAGGAAGTCATCCTGCCAAAGTGCAACAACACAGGGCGTGGTCCACAGTTTATCTCTGCTCTGTTCACACTGAGCAGGGAACACTAGGGAACCTGGTGATGATGAAGATGATGGTGGAGTTTCCAGGACTCGCCAGTATAAACAAGCTAATCAACATATGGGTTATAGTCTCAATCTAACTGTGATTAAAGATGATGTCATAATAACTTTATTTATATAAAAAGAGACAAAAACAACAACAAAACATCAAAGTGAGTCTTCACATGCATTTAAGAAGTGAAGAAGGTCAGTGATTCTGCAGCCTGATGTTCACAGGCTGGTTGGAGTCCTGCAGCATGGACACCACCTCAAACATGATTCAGCAGATTCACAGTCATTTGTTACAGGTGTGCATAATACCTGTGTGTCATCAGCACAACAGAGGACATTAATATGGTGTTAACAGTGATGTCACAGCAGGAAGCAGAGGATCAACCCTGGCGTTCATCAGACAGTTTCATTTAAAGCAGACATGTCGTGACTCTCTGTTCGACTCTGCGGTTTCTTAAGTATCTCCAGTTTCACAGTTTAATTACAGAAACAGCAGAAAACCAATCAGCTGCTCCTCCTCCTGCTGCTCCTCCTGCTGCTCCTTCTGCTGCTCCTTCTCCTCCCCTCCTGCTCCTGTTACTCCTCCCCCCTCCTGCTCCTTGTCCTCCTCCTCCCCAGCTGCTCCTCCTCCTTCTCCACATCCTCCTCTCAGCGCTGTGTTTCCCTGTGGCGCTCCTCCGCCTGGGACTCTGCTCAAACAGCTGGGAGGCACCAAACTTTAATCAATACGATTAATAACGATGCTAACGAGACAAGCAGCTTTGCTTCCTTTGTCTGTGTGTTGCCATGGGAACCGTGTTAATAAACATGTTTTCAGAATTAATATCACAGCATCAGTCAGATCCACTCACATCTGCTTGAGTGTGTGTGTGTGTGTGTGTGTGTATTGGGGGCATGTTAGCAGCCAATCAAACATCAGCTGCGTCTTGTCTTCAGGGACAGATGAGTCTGAACCAACCAGAGAGAAGCAGCTTTGATTGGCTGTGATAATGGCGTGTGTTTGTGTGTGTGTGTGTGTGTGTGTGTGTGTGTGTGTGTGTCTGTGTGTGTCCCTGCAGAGCCTCTTCACCTCTGAGCATTAACAGAAAAATACGTCTGTGTGGAGGCTTTGACTCTATAATGGAGCTCAGACGGATGATTGGAGCCAGGTAATGGGTTCTGAAGAGGCCGAGGACAAAGCAATTAGTCAGAGCTGAGCAGATGCCACGACCACGGGAAGACGAGAGGACACGGAGATGAAGACGAGGAGGAGAGAAACTGCCATGGAGGAGAGGAAGAAGGTTGAGGAAGAAACTCAACAAAACAAACTTCACTCAGCTTTGCATCTCCCCTCTCAGTGTGGCAGAATATCAGCTGATCATCATGGCAACGACAGGTAAAACTGCTCTGACATCATCTTCATCGCAGCATGAATGGAGGATGTTCCCAACGGTCAGTGTCACAGCAAATCAAAGGAGAAAACACGACGACTCAGCAGGAACCAGAACCAGGTTCAGTCCACATTCACAGCGATAGGACAGAACCAGGAAGTGATGCAGCACTGTGAGGAGGAGACAAGGATGCAGGAACCTGAAGCAGGGACCATCATCAACCCAGGATCATCACACTGGACCAACATGAAGAGCGGACAATTCTCACAGATCTGTTTCACATGAGTGTTGTGTTGTGTGCTGATTGATTACTGACTGACTGATTAATATAGGACAGTAGGTGATTGATCAGCAGACGGTTGAGGCGTCAGACGTCCTCGTGTCATCGACAGTCAGGACGACTGAGGCTCAGTCTGCAGCTCCTTCCTCACAGTTCTGCTGCTGTCACAGGTCGTTACGGCGCCTTCTGTCTCCCCCAAGCCGCCATCGCCACTGAGCAGCCGCACTGCTCTGCGTTTTGACAGTTTCCACAGTGAAGCTCAGTGTCAGCTGGCGGCGGTGGGGCTCCTAACAGCAGAGATCAGCACCGTGCCGAGCTGAGATTGTTTACGGCCCTGAGGGACGCACGAAAGAGGAGACACAGAGAAAAAAAGCGTGAGAATGGAGTGTCAGCATCTGTGAACAGCCCGCAGACAGACTGAGTCACTGCTGCTGGTGAGTTGGTCAACTCTGCAGGCAACTGTTGCTGCTGACTGCAAACATCCAGCCAGCTGCTCAACCTGCAGCAGGTCCCGGTCCAGCAGGAACACAGGAGCTCAGGGTTAAAAACTTAAAATCTTTATTTTGTTCATATCTGGTTTTAATCTGGAGTCACCACGTCTGCCTCAGATGGTGTGAAGCAGCTCGTCCTGCAGCAGGTGTCAGTAGAACAGATGAAAACAGACCAGCAGCTTCTTCTTCTGTGGTGCTTCTCCTCCTCCTCTTCTCCTTCTCCTGTTGTTCAGCTGTTAAATGTAGGAGCTGAATAATAAAAGCACGCAGCAGCGGTTTGATCACCTGCCGTCAACCTGCAGCATTCTGATATATTCGTGGCCTCGTTGGGGGGGGGTTGAGCCTCACCACAAACATCTTTTATTCATCAGCTGTGAGCGACTGTCATGTTCGCAGAAGAAGAACATGGAGGGCGTTGGTCGAAGGTGATGGCGTCGCCTTGTTCTGCGTCGTGTCGCTGTCAATTCACATCCCAGTTAAAAAGCAGGAGGGGGCATGGGGGCTGGGATGCTGGGATGCTGTTGTCATGGCAATGAGCACTGATTGGGCAGCAGGGTGAATGTTTGATGCAGTTTCAGGAATCAGCGAATTAAGAGTTTAATTATTAAAGAAATTCCAGCCAGGCGTCGTCACGGTGACACTGAGTGACGGACTTTCACACGAGTTGCACACACAGACAAAACTCAGGAAGTGTTTTCACCTGGTGACAAATTAAAGGACCACATTAAAGTGTCTCAGTGAGCGTGGGGAACTTCCCACAAGATTATGCGTTTAAATCCCAATTTTACACATAAAACATCATTGTGGCATAATACAGCCCTTAAAATATGTAAAAAAACATTTTACTGGTCTGGATGGGTGAAATTGGGAATTGTGTACATTGGGGACTTGTTTAATGGAGACCAAATTATGTCTTTTGAACAATTAAAGGAAAAGTATAAACTTTCAAATAAGGATTTCTGGAAGTACTTGCAGCTACAGAGCTGCATTTTGGCATGCCTTAGACAACTATCACTTATACCTGGAACTGAAATACAGGACAGATTGGAACAGGATTGGCACTTAAAAAGGAAAACATCATGTTTTTATAATCTCTTGAGGGGCTCTCAGCCACCAAGTTTTGAAGGCCTTAAGAGATGCTGGGAGAGGGATATCGGTGAAGAGATACCTAGTGGAACATGGAGAGAAATTATTTGATTGTGGCTTAAAGTATCTAGAGAAATGCAGACACGCCTGATAAATTATAAAATTATCAATAGGATCTACTGGACCTCTAGTAAAATGGCACGGTTAGGACTCTGATCTGTGTTGGAGATGTGACACCACTTGTGGCACCCTCTTACATATGCTGTATTCATGCCCCAGGATAAATCCTCTATGGTCTAAGATTATCTCCTTCATTAATACATCATGCAGTCGCTGATGCTTTGTCTGTTAGGTGTGCTGCCGAAAGGAAATGGATTTAATACTCACCAAATCTCATGTTGCAGGATAGCACTTATTACTGGGTGCAGGATAGCGCTGTGACATTGGAAAACTAAAGGGGATATATCAGTGAAGGAGTGGTTTTGACGAAATGGCTAAAATTTCCTCCTATGAAAGACTATGTTACAAGCTGATAGATAGGCAAGACATCTATATGAAAATATGGGGCCCTTATACAAATGTAACCTGATGTACCGATGAATTGCTGCACCCTTTATGATATGTATCATGTAGAATTTGTATCATATATGTATATGTGTGTGTGTACATACACGAATATACATATGTATATAATGCCCTGTCTCTGTTGTGTCCCCTCTGTCTCCTGTCTCCGCCTCCTTGATCTTTTGATTTATGGATTGGCTCAGTGCACTTGTATGTGTGTGTGTGTATATATATATATATATATATATATGTGTCTCAGTGAGGCTGAACGTCGACCTTCACTCTGACGACGACCTCTGGTTATTGTTTATACGTTATACGTCAAATACGTTTGTTTCCCTCAATCAAACTCCAAACTGCAAGTTCTTAGAGTTTTTTAGTTTTGTCTGATTTACAGTGTCAAATAAAATGATACCTGATAAAGTTCTGTTGAACGACTTGTTCTGGTGCATTTATATCAGACTGTCTGCTCTCTGCTGCAAACACTTTCAGTTCAAACCAGTTCATTATATATAAATGCAGGCCTCTACATACTGTGTCTGCCATGTCATACTCAATGCATGCATTTATTTATTTAATGTGCAGTGTTTGACTAAATGCCCAGAAGCAAGACGAATGAGGGCGAACTATTTCATAACTTCGCAGGTTCAGATTATTGATACAAATCACAATCAGCGAACAAATGATGATTATTTATTATGGATAAAAACTTTATTGATCCCTGCAGGATACAAAGTCATTAAGTGATTTAATTACACCTGAATTCATCAGAAATTAGAATCTATTCTAAGATGGTGAGTACTTTTACTTAAGGTACTTAGGTATATTTCAGTGTTAATACTTTTATATTAGTACTCCGCAGTACTCTGCAGTACAGTATGTATTCAGGTCATCAGTATTGTGTCACAGCTCTGAGGTTTATGAGCACGTTCTGCCTCCTGCAGAACAAACTGTGAACTACACTGAACTGAACTGACTCATTTCCAGCTGGTCCACATAGAGATGCTAACAGGAAGCTAGGATGAAGTTAACATGTTATGAAACTGAACACATGATTAGACATGAGATTAATGAGTTCCTGCAGCTTCCAGGAACCAAAAACACTTTGTCTCAAAGTTTTAGATTTTATTACTGATGTTGTTTCTGTAGTGGCAGCTGATGCAGAAAAGAGACAAAGTCTAAAATAAAACTACACTAACATTCGCCTCTTCTGCAGGAAATGCTCCTCGTGTTTTCAGGGTTTTTGTCTTTTCTCTGTGTTGTGTCAATGTTCACATGTTTAAAAGCAGCAGGTGTGAGGCAGATGTGCTGCACAGTCTGCAGACATCTGCAAATGAAACATGTTTTATTCCAACTCTCTGACTTCCTCTCAGGAAAAACGTGTCTCTCGTTTGTCTCGATGTTTTTATTTGTTTTTGTTTTCACGGGATGTGAATTGCACAACAGGTGAGTCGTCACATGATCACAAGTTCAACACAACATGACACAAACAAAATAATTTGCCTACATTCTAACATGCTAACACGCTAACAAACCACGTGGACAATTCTTCTTCTCTGGATGTGATGACTGATCTAAACTCTATCCCTTGTAGGGAAACCTGAGGAGCGCAGCCTGTCCGGGGCCGAGTCGCAGGTTCATCAGGTCCACGCTGCTGTCTGCAGGCAGGGCGCTGCTGTTGGTGCTCAGGACGACAGCGGCGTGCCGGGGCAGCGCCGCGCTGCTCAGCTGCAGCACCGTCGCCTCCTCCGCCCAGTTGAAGGTGGCCACGTAACGGGCACTCTGATCCCAGATCCGCAGGTAGGCCAGCGAGGAGGAGGAGTTCGACAGCAGCAGGAAATCTCCGAACAGCAGGGGGCGCTCTTTACTGCGCAGCTCGCTCACACTGCGGAAGAAACTGCGACAGGCCTGACGCTCCGCCCGCTCCTCCTGCACAGAGGAGGTTGATACTAAGTACTGACAGCTGCAGCGCAGTGCTACCCCCACTGTCAGTGCTACTACTAGTTTTCATAATAATACTGCAGAAAACTGCAACATGTATAAGTTTGTACTTTTACTATTGCAACTACCGAAAGTACTGCTAATACTTATATAGTATATTATATAATACCACTACCAATACTATACTGATAGAGCTGCTTCCACAGCTGTGCAGTAACCTGCAGTAACATGCAGTAACCCACAGTAACATGCAGTAACATGTGTGCGTGTGCAGTAATGTGTGTGTTTACCTGCAGAGTCTCGTTCAGCTCCTTGTCAGAGTCCCAAAGCATCCTGGGAAACTTTGCTCCCTTTAACAGAGAAAGTAAAGTGTTGAGTCTGTTTAAAAGAAGAAGAAACCGTTTTTAAAGCTGCTGAAGAAGAAGCCAAACGGCGGCGGTGTCCTCACCTCATCCATCAGGCCGATCTCGTCTCCGTAGTTGAAGACGGGCGTCCCCGGCAGCGTCAGCAGCAGCAGCTGGTGCAGTTTGACCAGAGCCGGACCGACCAGTGATGCCAGGTGACCCTGGGTCTGCCCCTCCAGGCTCCATGCCAGCTGGGTCTGGCTGTGGGACACATACAAGAGCTGCACAGACTGAGCATGCTCAGTGGCGTCCACTCTGCCTGGGTGGAGGACCTTGGAGATCAGCAGGTCAACGCCAGTGGAGGAGAGCAGGGCAGAGACTTTGTCAGCTGAGGAGCGGTCCGTGACGCCGATCAGGACTCTGAGAACAGGAGCAAAACGAAACATCTGTGAACAAATGCAGTCCTCAGCGACATAACGTGTTTTTGTTTACATGTTTATTCACTCAGTTTTCTTCTTCTCTGACTTTTCTGTTGCTGCAGGTTCTGCAACGTTACCACTGCAGAAACATCAGAGTCTGAAACTATTCACGGCCTCCTGCACCAGAACCAGCTCCATGGAGGTGAACCACAGGAACCACAGGAAGCAGAGGAACAGTTAAAATACGTGGAACTGTGGTGACGCAGGTTGTGAATCTCATGTTATTGTCTTTTCTACAATAGTCTGACGCCTCTGAACTTCCTCCAGTCAAATCAGAGCCAGATGATTTAAGTCTGCAGAACAGAGATGATCTGATTTCAGGTGGAACTGATCCCCAGCTCAGTTTGGAACCCGAGGATCACTCAGAGTCTCCTGTTCTCTAAGACTCCCTCACCTCTTCCTGGGATGCTCCTCCGTCCCGTTCTGGACGATGGCTCGGATGTCTGCCCACAGAGACGGCACCATGGTGGCAACCTGCTCCACCCCAGACAGCTGCACGCCATCCACGCCTTCTTTCAGCCAGAACACCAGAGCAGACTGGGGGGGCAGGTTTGATTAGTATTTATCTCACCTGAGCTGTGACATCACAACCTTCATCAGCTGCAACACAATCTTCCTGTTGCTGTTACACCTTAGCACCTCCAACAGGAACTCTGCAGTGATATAAGCCTGGTGTTGCTATAGCAACGTCACCATATCCGAGTTCCTCAGGGTTTCATTCAGACCTGCAGTTCACTCAGCCCACAGGGTTTTGTAAATGGTCATCACCGGTGCTGTATTGACCAATCACAGAGCACTTACATCACTGGACTTCCAGTGGAGGTGGTGCAGCGCCACAGTGTTTACCTTCAGTCTCTCAGCGACGCTGGTCATGCTGGTGTTGGAAAACCAGGGTCCAGATGATCCTTGATAGTTTGGAGTCAGATCCAGGACCACAGAGATACCTGCAGGATGTCGGAGAACATGTTCAACAACAACAATTTAATTAATAAATAAAACAAAGGAATCTAAAGTTGGGAATGTTGACGAAGTTCTAATATGTGAAAACCTAATGTTATTATTCACACAAACAAACCTGAAATCATACAAACTTCCTCAGTATCAGAGAATCATCACATTAAAAATCCCTTAAGTCCTCCTTAATATTTAAGGGAGAATGACTCCAGGTGTGTTTTCATGTTGTCGTGATGTCACCTTTCCTATGAGCTGCCTGGACGAGGCCTTTAAACTGCTCCAGGTTCCCAAACTCAGGGGAAATCTCCTCGAACCTCAGACTCATGGCATCGTCTGCTGGGGCCGTGTGGAGCGGTCCGACCACGAGACCTTTGACCTTCAGCTCAGACAGAGTGCCGACCTTCTGCTCCACACCTGAGGAGGAGGAGGGGGTGGATGAAGAGGAGGAGGAGGAAGAAGAAGAAGAAGAAGAAGAAGAAGAAGAAGAAGAAGAAGAAGAAGAAGAAGAAGAAGGGGTGGACAAAGAGGATGTGAAGGTGGACGGGGTCAAACCCTTTGGGAAACAGTGACTGTCTTTTTGTGTCAGAGAGCGACATGCTCAGACCAGGACGTGGTTATTGTAGCTTAGCATAAAGACTGAAGGGGGGTGGGGGGGCTGGTTCCTGGTCTCATTTAAATCCGGGAGGTTTCCTCCTGTGTGTATAAGCTGTTGTTTCTGTTCTGCTGTTTGTGAACAACACAAACTTTACTTATTGTTTACAATGTTCTCCGATCTGTTGGTTGCTGTGTTATGCCTCTCCTATCTCCTTCACCTAGTGGGACACATAAGTTCTCAGGAGAACCGATGGTCTGTGGGTCTCCATGAAGTCAAAAGGGGGCAGGTTTCAGGAATGGCTCGACAGTGAGACAGAAACCAGATCAAATCAGTTTCATTGATTTCTAATGGGGAGTCTCTCTCTCTCCCCCTCTCTCTCTCTCTGCCCCCCCGAGCAGATCCAGGATCAGTCCAGGGTGTCAGCCTGTTACAGGAAGTCTGTCCCGCCTGTCTCCAGATGTGTGATTGACAGTAATGAGTCTCTGCTCTGTTTGGAAAGAGCCCTGAGACGAGGTTGTTGTGATTTAGAGCTTTATAAATAAACTGAATTGAAATGAATTGACATCACATGTAACCTCCCAGAATGCATTGCATGGCGATGCTCTCACCCTTCAGGTTGCGGGTGTCGGTGAAGGCCTGGATGTTTCCAATCTGGTACAGCGGCCCGTCGCTCCACCAGCTGGTGACGGGCAGCTCCCTGCAGCGAGGAGCCTGCAGGATGATGAGCACCGCCCCCAGCAGCATCCCCAACCAGCCGAGCCAGAACACCACCAGCAGTGCCCAGCGGGTCCGGACCCAGCTGAGGAAGCACAGAGAGGGACCGGAGACCAGAGACCAGGGACCCGAGATTATTATTATTATTAGTAGTAGTAGTAGTAGTATTTTTATTATTGAGACACACCCTGTCAGCTCATCTCACACACACACACACACACACACACACACACACACTCTGTGTTATTACTGCCTGTAAGCGCCTGTGGATTCTGTGTACAATGTGTGTTTATTGTCTATGTTGCGTGTGTTCGGCCGGTGCGGTGCTGCTCACCCCGGGGTCCCCGCCACCCTGAGCAACTCCTCTTTGTTCAGCCCGGTGAATTTCACCTCCTCCGCCTCCTCGGGGATTTTCAGCTTAACGGATCCGTTCTTCTCCGCCGGAGCCTCGTCGGTCATCGGCTGCTTCTCCTGCTCCTCCTGGTCCAGGTCCGCCTCGCTTACATCGGCCTCCGTCGCGTCAGCATCTGCAGAGACCTGAGCGGGCTGCGCCGCATCGTCGGGCTCAGCATCCCGGGTCTCAGCATCCTTCAGCTCCACGTTGGTCTCCTCCGTGTTCATACCAGCGACGACCCGTTAATTTACCGTCAATTCAGCGGAGAAATCAAAGGAACGAGCGTCTGAGATGCTTCCAGAGAAGATCTGCTCCGTCTGCTGCGATGTCTGTCTCTCTGCCTGTCTGTCTGCCTGCCCGTCTGTCTAAGACGCTGCAGCAATGCTGCGTTCATAGCTGTCGGAAATATCAGATGTCTGCGTCACAGAAAGAAATGTTACAAGCGACGGTCTCAGAAATATGACTTTAATTGAAAAATAAATAAATAATATAATTATTATTAATCAATTAATAAAGGGTAAGAGTATTTAGAGTAACAGTAGTGTTTTCAAACAGATTTAATCAGAGTATTCAGAGTAACTGTGGTGCGTTCAGTGAAACTCGACCTGACGTATCACATTCCTGCAGCCTCGCCTTCGCGCTCGTCGGTGGCGTTCAGGTTTGTCGTCGAAGATGAAGGTGTTTGTGGTGTTTGTGATGCTGCTGCATGGTAAGATCACACACACACACACACAGTCTCCATGGCGACACACACACTCTGACATCTTGAATAGACAGGTTCGTTCTCATGTCCTGGCGTCTGTTTGTTTGTTGTTGCTGAGGAGCCGGGAGGTTTCAGCCTCGCTGCAGCTGTAAACCCTTCAGTCTGAGTCCTCGTGGTGAAACTCTGTGTCTCTGTTTAATGGTTTTAATCAATAAAACAAACTGAGACGGTGCTGAGCATGAATGAGCGCAAAACTACTCAACAAGTCTGAAAACACAAACAGGAAGTGACCTAATTACACAACCAATCACAATGCTGCGCTCACTCTCAGCTGATCGATTACCAATCACGGCTTTAGCAGAAACCGATAAATGGGCCAAAGGTCCAAAACGTGGAAATCTGTAAACAAGTCTGAAATGTGGCGTCGGTCTGTGTGTCCACAGTTTCCCAGCATGCCTCAGTGGTTGAGTTGTATGAGGGGGTGGAGTCTGTCGTGCTGCCCTGTCAGGGGCAACCATTTCCTGCTGTGTTCAGGGATGCCAGAGTGGTGTGGAGCCGCTTCGACCTCAATCCGTCAACCATCCGCCAAAATCAGGAGAACCATGAGTCTGATGTTCCAAACCAGGATCTCAGGAGCTGGACGTTGACGGCAGCTGATTTAAGCCTCACCCTGATGAAACCCCGCCTCTGTGACAGTGGCAAATATACCTGCAGTGTCCATGTCAGCCAATGGGAAGTAAAATGGTTTGACGTGCAGCTTCAGGTCAAAGGTGACCGACAAACCCTGAAATAAGACTTTACAGCTTGTTCGTCTTCTTCCTTCATCGGTCGTCTAAAGCTCATCTTGTTGTTTACAGAACCAGTCTCTCTCCCAGCCCGGGTTCTCCTGGCTCTCCCGGTTTTTGTTCTTTTGGGTGTTGTACAACATCTTTAGTACAACACCATCAAAGGTTGTGGGAAACTGAAGTCCAACATACTGCCCCTGGTCCAGGATCAGGTCTGGGCTCAGGCCCTGGAGCTGAGCATGATGTTGTGACGTTGTGGTCTTCACTCTCTCAGGTGGAAGTGAATGAAGGGGTGTGGTTTGTCGAGCTACCTTTCAAAACCAACATCCAGATGCCTGAGGATGTCACGGTGGAGTGGAGCCGGTGTGCCCCTGAACCCATGATGGTCCACATATATCACAAAGTCAGTGTCCATCTGGTCCAGCGGGACCAGATATACCGTGGACACACAAACATGAAAGAGCCTCTGAGCAGAGGGAACCTGAGTCTGAGGGACAGGGACTGCTACAGGGACAGCGGCACCTACGTCTGCACCATCCATAAGGACAGAGACGTCCTGACACAGGGGGTGGTCCGGCTCCAGGTCAAAGGTCGGTATTGTCAGTGTTGGTTTGTGCTACCTGCAGGATCGCTGCTTTCACAATGCTGTTGCAGTTTGTGTCGTCTCAGTCATCCTGGATGTGGTGGAGGTCGGGTACTGGGCTGAGTCTTTCACACTGCCCTTCATCACAAGGCTCACCATGATCGTACCAAGATGAACAATGACCCACTGCAATCCAAAGACCTCAGCGTGACCATCCACAACTCCAGATACAGTGACAGAGGGGTCTACACCTGCACCATCCACAGGGAGGGACTCGTCCTGGCACAGAAAGTAGTGCTGCACCGCGTCAAAGGTCGGTGCTGTCGATACAGAAGTCAGTGTCGGTCACTTCTCAAGTAGTTGTCACTGTCACTGTCGTTTGTCAACTACATGTTGTGTTTGTTGTCTTCTCAGCATCCTATGTGATGGTGGATTGGATGGCGAAGGCTGCCAAGCTGTCGTGGCAAATCACAGCCAACCTGCCTGAAGACGCAACGGTGGAGTGGAGTCGTTACAACATGGACTTCTATGACCGAATAAAGGTCCACGTGTATGAGAACAGCCAAGACCAGAATGAGCAACAGGCCAAGGTTTACAGAGGCCGCACCGTGATGAGGAGGAACGCAGTGCAGACCGGAGATCTCAGTCTGACGCTGAGCAACCCATCGGTCAGCGACTGCAGCTCATACCTGTGTGTTGTCAGGACCAATGGGGAAACAGCGTGGGAGAGAACAGTCCAGCTCAAGGTCCAAGGTCACTGCTACAGCAACAGATAAACGAGACAGAGTGGAGTAAAAAGTAATGGAGGAGCNGTGCACACTGTGTGTGTGTGTGTGTGTGTGTCCATTACTAACTCTCAGATGATTACAGGAAGTTCTCTCTCTCGTCTCTGAGCAGCGATGAAGAACCTGCTGCTGCACTGCAGGGAGCTCGTCACTGATGACATCATCAGCCGCCTCCTCACACCATTGGCCTGTGCTGTGGCGCTGCTCACCAAGTCAGTACCTGATTGGTTGCCACACACACACTGTAGTTCATGCTAACTGAAACAGAGCAGCACATGCGGATTCATCCGCTGTTGACAGTAGTCCCAACAGGTGCAGCTCTGATAAGAACAGTGAACAGCTGATTTTAAACATTAAACATTTATGTATATACATTTAATTATGTTTATTTAATTATCTATATTTCATCTATTTGTAAATGATGTTACTTCATAGAAGTTGTTAACATGAATAGTTTGGTAATCTATTACTTTACTTCTCTGTGTGTGTGTCTCTGTGTGTGTGTGTGTGTCTGTGTGTGTGTGTCTCTGTGTGTGTGTGTCTCTGTGTGTGTGTGTGTGTCTGTGTGTGTGTGTGTGTGTGTGTGTGTGTGTGTGTGTGTGTCTCTGTGTGTCTGTGTCTTTGTGTGCGTGTGTGTGTCTGTGTGTGTGTGTCTCTGTGTGTGTGTGTGTGTGTGTGTATCTGTGTGTGTGTGTGTGTGTCTCTGTGTGTGTGTCTGTCTGTGTCTGTCTGTCTGTGTGTGTGTGTGTGTGTGTGTGTGTGTGTGTGTGCAGGCTGCCTGCTCTCCTCAAGTCCTACAGTGGTTCAGTTCGCAGCTGGTCGCTCGTCTACAGACTCAGAGTTTACGAGCTTCTTGCTCTGCTGCCTCCACACAGTTATCAAGGTAACGTCACACCTCCTTCTCTCCTTCCTCCTCTCCTTCTCTCCTCTCCTTCCTTCTTTCCTTCCTCCTCTACTTCTCTCTCTCCTTCTCTGTCTTCTCTGTCTCCTTCCTCCTCTCCTTCTCTGTTTCCTTTCTCTTCTCCTTCCTCCTCTCCTTTCTTTTCTCCTTCCTCTTCTCCTTCCTTCTCTCCTTCCTCCTCTGCTTCTCTCCTCTCCTTTCTCTCCTTCCTTCTTTCCTTCCTCCTGTCCTTCCTCCTCTCCTTCCTCTGCTCCTTCCTGCGGTGGGCCCAGTTTAAACAGAGTTTCCTCCCTCAGAGAGCTTTGGTTTGGTGATGAACCAGCTGGTCACTGATCTGTCGGGTCAGGACAACCTGAACCAGCCGTGTTCAGAGCTCACCCTGCTGCCGCCGCTCTGTCACCGTGACGACCTGCCGCTGGTCGGCCCTGCCCTCCAGGACACGGACCACAGATACATCGAGGAGCAGGTGACGTTTGTGGCTGTTGGCGGGTCTTTGAATGCATCACGCTCTGACTAACTGTTGTGGTTGTGTTGGTCTTCAGCTCCACAGCAGCAGTGTGGGAGGAGCCTCGCTGGACAACGACGCCTTCAGCCTTTGTGACAGGAGCAACGAAGCTCCTGCTCCGCTTCCTCCAGCCGTCGCTCTGACTGCTGCAGCCGTCCGCCTTTTCGGAGCGCTCTTTCCCCACATCATCTCCGCTCAGAGGTAACACACCTGCTGCACATGGCTCTCAGGTGACCTGCAGGTGTTTCTGCCGACACCAACAGAATGTGTCACAGCTCCTTCACAATAAAAACCTCCCTCTGATTAAAGCTTTTAATGTGAAGCAGCAGGAAGTGTTTGCTTTGCACCAGAGCAGACGTGGCAGTTAGAAATGTGCAGGTGCAGGAACAGGAAGTGAGGTCAAAGGTTCAGGAAGTGATGCATCATGTCCATCTGTCTGTCAGAGTGAAGATACTGGAGCAGTTTGTGGAAACGGTGAACCAGCTGAAGGGTCAACGCCAGCAGACCGTCCAGACACACGTGTGTGCTGCCCTCTGCAGTCTGCTCAAGGTACTGCACACACACGCGCACATACAGCTGAATCAGCAACACAGCCTGAGCCCTATTCTCCTCCTCAGCACCAGGCTGGCATTCGGGGGTCTTTCGGGCCGGAGGAGGCGCGGGCCCCGGCGCTGTCCCTCCTGTCAGGGGCGCTGGAGAGCATCAGTCCACTACTGCGCTGCCTGGCGGGTGAAGGTCTGGCCCGACTGGTTCAGGTGGTTGGAGACGCCGGCTTCACCGTCTCCGTCTCTCTGCACTGCTTTGACAGGTAGGAGAGATGATGGTGATGAAGGTGATGATGAGGATGATGGTGATGGTGATGATGAAGGTGATGGTGATGACAGTCATGGTCCTGACTCTCCAGGTTGAAGACGGCCCGGGATGCGGCGTCTCGCAGCGGCTACGCTCTGGCTCTGGGGGCGCTGCACCGGTACACCGGAGGGATCATCTCACCTCAGCACCTGTCCACCTGCCTGGGAGTCCTGTTCACCCTGAGCCAGGACAGCACCTCACCTGAGGTCCAGGTATGCACACACACACACACACACACACACACACACACACACTTGTTGTTGTGTTTGTTGATCGGAGTTAAAACATCAGGACACACCTGACTATGAGGACGTCCTTTGTGTGTGTGTGTGCTGGATCAGACTTGGTCCCTCCACAGTCTGTCCCTGGTGGTCGACCTGTCCGGCGGTCTGTATCGTGCACACGCCGAACCGTCCTTCACCCTCGTGCTCCGGCTGCTGCTGTGGGCTCCGCCCACTCACCCTGAGGTGCATCATAGCCTGGGACGCTGCCTGCATGCCCTAATCACCTGCCTGGGCCCCGACCTGCAAGGTACAGAGAGAGAGAGAGAGTGTGTGTGTGTGTGTGTGTGTGTGTGTGTGTGTTACAGGTGAGGGTGCAGCAGTGATGTGTGTGTGTGTGTGTGTGTGTGTGTGTGTGTGTGTTACAGGTGAGGGTGCAGCAGTGATGTGTGTGTGTGTGTGTTACAGGTGAGGGTGCAGCGGTGTCCGGGCTGCGCTCCAGCTGTCTGATTGGATGTGGGGTGATGCAGGCGGGTCCAGACTGTCTGGTTCAGGCCAGAGCCATTTCCTGTCTGCAGCAGCTGCACATGTTCTCGCCACCACACGTCAACTTGGCCAACCTCGTTCCTGCACTGTGTGTGAGTACACCTGAACACAGCTGACTGCACCTGAACACACCTGACTGTACCTGAACATGGCTGACTGCACCTGAACACAGCTGAACACACCTGACTGTACCTGAACACAGCTGACTGCACCTGAACACAGCTGAACACACATGACTGTACCTGAACACAGCTGACTGCACCTGAACACACCTGAACACAGCTGACTGCACCTGAACACATCTGACTGCACCTGAACACATCTGACTGCGCCTGAACACACCTGAACACACCTGACTGCACCTAAACACACCTGACTCCACCTGACCTCAGTGTTGAGTGTGCGCTGACCCTGTGCTGTGTCTTGCAGGAGATCTTGTTGGATTACTCCATGTTGGTAGGTTCTGACGCTGCTGTCTGTGTCTGTCTCTGCTCGGCCTCGTCCTCCTTCAACACTTCCTGTTGCTTGATCGTTTCGCTGCATTGTAACGATCTGAAACGTGACGTCACTGATATCAAACGTTTAAACACCTGAACATCCTGTTTGCTGCCACTTTAACTCACACCACATCCTCACCCTGCTGCCTGTTTTACCTCCAACAGCGAACCGGTTTCCTCTGCAGACGACTCACGAACTATTATTATTGTTATTGTTATTGTTGTTATTGTTCATTCTGTGAAATTGAGTAAACAGCCTAAATGATCACTCAGCTCGTCATCACGTGACCTGAGACCGTCTCATTGTTCAGACCTGACTCAATGAGTTTATTGGCATGAAAATATTTATTTATATTTCATTTATTTATTAATCAATGAAGCTTTTATTGAAAATATCGACTGTTGGAGAAAACTGTTTAGTTTATGAGTCTGGAGGAAACACAGTCTGCATGATTCACCTGATGAAGCTGGAGCTACAACACCTGTTAACTCTGTGTGTGTGTTTCAGGCTCACCTGTGCAGCTCCTACCTGTGCCTGCGTCAGGCCGTGGTGGCGTGTCTGCGGCAGCTCGTCCAGCGAGAGGCTCTGGAGGTGTCTGAACACGCTGTGACTCTGGTCAAAGAGCTGCCGAGACGAGACAACACACAGCTCGGTGAGACACACACACACACACACACACACACACACACACACACACACACACTGCTGCTCGACTCCCGACAGGAAATGACCATCATTGATGTTCATCAGGACGTTTGAAACAGGTTAAAGCTGCGGTGCGTGATGATGATGTGATGAAGAGCGGGATCATGGTCAAACAGCCAAACTACTGTCAGCGTCACCATGGTGATACACAGCATGCTATTAACGCTGATCACCTGTCAACCTCACGCTGCATCTTGTTTACATGTTTGCACTTCATGGCGACAACCTCCGCCGCAAATCCTGTAGGAAACAGCGATGAAGGGTCGAGTTTCTCCCACCTCCACACACCTCCTCCCACTTCCACCAACCTTCTCCCACCTCCACCCACTCGCTGTGGGATCAGCTGCTGTTTCCTGCGCAGTGACCACTGAAACTCACCGTGACCCTGAATTAAGCCTCTGCCGCACAGTAAACAGGAAGTGATGCAGACGTTGAGCAGCTCTGTTGCATTTATGTTAAACCCAATGATACTGAGCCTCCCCCGTCTCCCCCGCCCTCTGCAGACGTCACCATTAAGGAGGTGGGGCTGGAAGGAGCTCTGTTCACTCTGCTGGACCGGGAGTCAGATCCAGGTCTGAGAAGGGACATCCAGGAGACTCTGGGCCACATGATGGCGTCCAGCGCCACCAGCGGGAAACTGGGACACTGGCTGAAACTCTACAAGGACGTCCTGTCGGCGAGCAGTGGTGAGTTGAGTCTGCAGGCGAGTCCCTGAGTGTCTGAGTTCATGTGACTGAGCTGTGACTCTCCTGCAGACTGCTTCGCTCCCATGGAGGCGAGCCAGGAGGACGAGGAGGCGGACGCCGGTAGAGATGATGACTCCTCCGCTTTCAGAGCTCGGTTGGAGTCCGGCAGCCCATTCACAGCCCTGCGCTGGGCCACGCGCCGCTTCGCCATGGAGTGTGTCTGTCGCATCATTGCTCAGTGTGAGATCGTCGACCCGGCCCACTTCGACATGGTGCTGGCTCAGGAGCGGCGCCTGCACGAGTCCACAGGTAAGACCCTCGCCACGGTCTTAGTTTGGGTTCATGGACCCTGCACACCTGCCCGACTTCACCTGACTCTCCACAGACTTCCTGGTCCTCCACCTCGGTGACCTGGTCCGCATGGCGTTCATGGCAGCGACTGATCACAGCGACCAGCTACGGCTGGCGGGTCTGCAGACCCTGCTGGTCATCATCAGGCGATTCTCAGCCATCCCTGAACCTGAGTTCCCTGGTCATGTGATCCTGGAGCAGTACCAGGCCAACGTAAGACACATCCTGCGCACACCTGAACTCTTGCACACCTGCACACCTGAACACCTGTCACATACCACCTCTTTGTGTGTGTGTGTGTGTGCAGGTCGGAGCTGCTCTCAGACCAGCCTTCACCACTGACGCTTCCCCTGACGTCACTGCCAAAGCCTGTCAGGTGATCATCATTATCATTAATCAATAATCACATTAATACTCCTGATCGACATGTTACTGCAGTCACCCGGTGGGTCTCAGGTGGATGCTCACCTGTGTCTGCCATCCAGGTGACTAGAA